>JAAGEH010000452.1:30481877-30638094 GCA_011751065.1 Lasiurus cinereus | reverse complement strand
AAAAAAAAATCCTAAGTCAGTTTCTATTAGATTTTTGGGGAAATTTTACCAATCCATAAAATCTAAAACCATTGTTCTATAATAGAAAGACAAAAAAGACTTATTAGCCACGTTCCTATTCCTTAAAATTATATAAATATCCTAATCAGGTAAAAATGAAAGTTATAGAAATGCCCTAAAAATATTCACCAAAAATAGATAAGAGAAAAAATTTTGAGTTTCATTAAAATGCATGCTGTTTGGCATGTAGTTTTATGAAAAACATGTAATACTTACCCTATATTCAAAATCTGCAAATTCCCTGCCTCCACGACCTCCTCTGAATCCACCACGAAATCCTCGAGGGGTGGTGAAGGTACCACCTCTACCACCACCACGCCCTCGGCCACCACGGAAACCAAGACCTCCTCTGCCTCGGTACCCGCCACGGCCACGGTTTGGACGGAGTGGGATTCCAAATGTTTCAGCATTCAATCTTCTTTCTTCAGCCCAGGTTGGTCTTCGTTCTCTATTTTAAGCACAAATTACCTTTATATCAGGATTTAAAGAACATTTCCCAAGCAAAACTATGTAGCACTAATTCCCAAATTAAAGTGAAGCAATTCCTAAAGATCAAGTAAAAATAAGCATCGCCCTAACCAGTTTGGCTCAGTGGATAGAGCCTTGGCCTGTGGACTCAAGGGTCCCAAGTTCAATTCCAGTCAAGAGCATGTACCCTGGTTGCGGGCATATCCCCAGTTAGGGGGTGTGCAGGAGGCAGCTGATGGATGTTTCTAACTCTCCCTCTCCCTTCCTCTGTAAAAAGAAATCAATAAAAAATATATATTTTTAAAAAGCATCTTATTATTTGAGCTATCACGAACTGTTCATGTTCCTTCAATAGTCTTAAATTTCATGTAAAAATATAACTGGTATTAGATTCTTGCAAATACAGTTGATAAAATAAACATGATAACAGCACCAACATAATGGGAATTCAGATATAATGGGATTGGCAATTAACTCCACCCTCCGCTCAGTCCCTGTGGAAGAGAAAGTAAAGCCAGAAAAGGAAACCCTGTCTAGGAAACTGGGACCCGAAGGGTAGGTCCCTGGGGTCCCAGTATAATCCTGGCCCAATCCCTGGACCTGATGCCTGAGTCAAGTGTCTGAATTGCTGCTGTTGTGGATTCTATTCTAGAGCCCAATCACAGGGCTCAGAACTATCCTCATTCATGTTTACACAATGGCCACCAGGTGGCACTAAACCACAGAGTGGGGGACAATTTGGATTGATCAGCAGAATCTCTGGAACTCTTTCAGTTTGTTATGCTAGGTCCTGACAATTTTTTGAATCTACATTTACTTAAATGTGGCAGAGTTTTACTATATCAGCAAACCACAAAGTAATATTAGTAATATTTGGTCCTGGTTTATTTGAACTACACTGTAAAGGGTAAAGTACTGTAAAAGGTCTTAACTTAGATGAAAGCTTCTGTTTAATTACTAATTGTAATTTTCATTCAATTATTTTCTTTTAGCAAAATAAAATATAAAAAAATTGCTGTCATTAGATATTTTTGTTTTATTTTTTTATACTCCTCACCTGAAGATATTTTTTTTCCATAGCTGTTCAGAGAGAGTGGAAAGGAGAGGGGGAGGGAGGAAAAGAGAAGAGAGGGGGACACACAGGCACATTGACTGGCTTTCTCTTGCACAGCAAACCTCAACCCAGGTAGGAGCCCTTGACCTTGCAGGGAATCTAACCCTCAACCCTTCAGTGTGTGGGCCAATGCTCTAACTATGGAACATACCATCCAGGCCAGGTATTTTTTAAGTATTCATTACTAGTAAACTTTGTTAAATTATGAAAAATCATTAAAAAAAGAAATCATTTCACACATCAACCTCCCAAAAGCTTAAGAACAGCTTAAAAGACAATACCTATTATCATCACAAGAAATATTATCAAAGAAAGATTTAGTTTTGTCATAATAGCAATTAGGTCCAAGTGGATCTTCTTCATCTACATTTCCTTCACTGTTTTGAGTATCAACTCCTGAGTCTCCTTTATCTTCACCATTTACAGGCTTCTCCTGTTTCTCAAGTTTATCTTCCACTGAAAAAATAAGCATATACCATAAAAGTCAAGACTTGTACTAAATATCAATGACTCACAAGTCAAATAAGAGTATTTTCTGAGTAGAAAAATAAAAATTCACCTTTCAATTTAAGTTTATTGTGAAACTCTCTGTCAATTTCCTCTTTGTTAAATTGTGCATTTGCACTTTCAAAGTCAAAGTCTTTCTCAAATTTCATAGGACCATCTCGCCGAATACCAAATCTTCCCCTGCCACCTCGATGACACCCTCGTCCTCTCCTGGGAGCTGAAGGAGCACCTGGAACTATAGAAATAAAGAAAGAAATAAGCTGGTTTAAGACAGAAGTCATCATTATGGTTTTTATATTGAATGGTGAACAATGGAAATGCTGCCCTAACTGGTATGGCTCAGTGGATAGAGCATTGGTCTGGGGACTGAAAGGTCCCAGGTTCAACTCTGGTCAACCATGTACCTTGGTTGCAGGCCCCAGTGTGGAGTGTGCAGGAGGAAGCTGATCAATGTTTCTCTCTCATTGATGTTTCTAATTCTCTATCCCTCTCCCTTTCTCTCTGTAAAAATTAATTACATATATATATATATACACACACACATAACAAAACAACAGAAATGCTTACAAGTCTCTATAATTATATTTATATATTTATATATAAAAGAAATGAAATTTCACTAACATTTAATATACAGCACAAATAAAATTTATAAACAGCACACATGAATTAATATTTATGAGGTCCATACTCATATATATATAGCTGAGAGAGTGTATAACAAAACAATTTGCAAGATATTTGTACTAAATTACTGTATACTCCTTAAGGGCAGGGACTATGTTTTGCTTACTTATATTCCTTACTAGAGGCCTGGTGCATGAAATTCATGCACTTGGTAGTAGTGGTGGTAGTGATGGTATCTGTCCCTTAGTCCGGCCTGTATCCTCTTGCAGTCCAGAAGCCCTTGGGGGATATGTCCATCAGTCAACATCCTTATCATTGCCACAGAGGTGAGAGAGGCTCTCGCCACTGCTACTGTGCTTGCCAGCTATGAGCCCAGCTTCTAGCTTAGCAGTGCTCCTCCTGTTGGAGCGCTCTGACCACCAGAGGACAGCTCCTGCATTGAGCATCTGCCCCCTGGTGGTCAGTGGCAACTGGTCATTCTGCTATTAGGCTGAGGGACCCGACAGGTGCATGATCAGGGCCAGGGAGGGCTCCAGGGTATGTCTGGCCCATCTTGCTCAGTTCAGATCAGCTGGATGCCAGCAGCAAGCTAACCTACTGGTTAACTGTTCCCTGGTGGTCAGTGCATGTCATAGCAAGTGATTGAGTGGCCTTAGCATATCATTAGCATATTACGCTTTGATTGGTTGAGCGGTCGACTGGACAACCAGACACAGCATATTAGGCTTTTATTATATAGGATACCTACAGAGTATCAAATACATTGTGGGGTCTCAAAATTTAGAAAGCCTTTTATGGAAAGGATCAGAGGGACCAAGATTTAGAGTAAGAAAAAGAATTGAACACAGATCAGAACAAACTGCAAGGTAGAGGTGTTATTGCCACATCATAAATAATACAAAAGACAAAAAGCACCAGGTATCAACCATTCGAAACACTTTCTATGCCATCTTTATTATTTCCACTCTAGTGGCTCCATATTATTCAAGTCTTCCTATACCTAGTCTTTCTCTATAATATAACAGGATTTATCCTATATAATAAAATCCTAATACACTAAGTGTGGGGTCAGCTATTCAACCATTCAAAGTGTAATATTCTAATGATATGCTAAGGCCATTCAACTGCTCACTATGACATGCACTGACCACCAGGGGGCAGACACTCCAACCAGTAGGTTAGCTTGTTGCTGGCGTCTGGCCAATCAGGACTGAGCGAAACAGGCCAGACACGCCCTGGAGCCCTCCCGCAGTCCCACTCCAGGTGGCCAACCTCTTTTGTCCCTCCCCAGCCCTGATTGTGTACCGGTGGGGTCCCTAGTCCTGGTCTGTGCTCTCTCACAATCTGGGATCCCTTGGGGAATGTTGGACAGCCAGTTTCGGTACAATCTGCAGGTAAGGCTGAGGAACCCCACTGGTGCATAAATTCGTGCACCAGGCCTCTAGAAAGGTATAATAAAACAATACCAAAGCACTATAAATTATAATGAAAATGTGAGAACCTAGATATCTAACCAAGAGAAACTGTTAAGGAAAAGAAAACAACAACCAGGAATATGGAATAGTACTTGATATGAGTTAATAGAAACATACAGAGTACATAGTAGTATGTATTCAATAATTAGAATTATGTGTAATCTTTAATACATACTGACAAAGATTGGAAGTGACTACAGAGTAAGACAGGTTTGTGTTCATGGAAGTTTGGCAAACTGCCCAAATATGAGCAAACAAACCACAAAAACCCCTAGCAGCATATACAGACAACATCTAAATCTAGTTAAGCAAGATATTTAAAACATCAAACTTTCTATTAAAAATGCCCTGGCCATAGCCAGAAAATGCAGCATGATCTTTCTGTCTTAAAAAAAAAGGTTGTGAGTTTGATCCCACGTTGGACATGTAAGGTAAGCAGCAGATTGATGTTTCTCTCTCACACTGATGTCTGTCTCTCAAATCAATAAGCATAACCTTGGGTGATTTTAAGTATAAAATTTAAAGAAAAAAATTAACTCTGTTAATGAGTCTCAGATAATGAATTTTGAAAAGTGAAAGATACTTTTATTTATTTTTTATATAATTTTTAAATGACGGAGTATAGTAATTATTTTTAGAAAGAGGTTCTCTCTTTTTCCAAATTAAAAAAGTGGAATATAGATGTGGCCAGCATTGCTCAGTGGTAAGAGCATCAGCCTGTGCACTAAAAGGTCTCAGGTTTGAATTCTGGTAAAGGGCAGATCCTGAGTTTTGGGTTCACTTTCTGCCTCCCCCCACCCATCTGGGGCACATGCACAAGGCAATGGGTTGATGCATCTCTCACACTGATGTCTCCTCTCCACTACCTTACCCCCCTTCCCCTCTCTGAAAAACAATGGAAAAAAAATCTTCGGGTGAGGATAAAACAAACAAAAAGATGGAATATAGTAAATCAAAACAGAAACTTTGTACCATGACACATAGCACATAAGAAATGCATAAAAATGTATAGGACAAATGAGGTGTTTATACATTTAAAATATATCTAGGTTTTAAAAACTAAGTGAAAGATCACTTTCCATTCTTATCTAAGCAAGGTTATTACACGTTGCCTTAATTTTTTAATTTGGAAGAGTTTTAAATTATAATTTGTTTTCCGCTAATAGAATGAATGAATTTGGGATTAATAATATAGATTATAAAACACAAAGTATACAATCTTTTTTTTAAAAAAATATATATTTTATTGATTTTTTTTTACAGAGAGGAAGGGAGAAGGACAGAGAAGCTAGAAACATCTATGAGAGAGAGACATCGATCAGTTGCCTCTTGCACACCCCCCACTGGAGATGTGCCCGCAACCAAGGTATATGCCCTTGACCGGAATCGAACCTGAGACCTTTCAGTCCGCAGGCCGACGCTCTATCCACTGAGCCGAACTGGTTTCGGCAAAGTATACAATCTTATTAAATCAATAATTATGAAAGGAAGTTAAAGTTCTTTTTTAAAAGAAATATCTTTTTTATTGATTTCAGTGAGGAACGGAAAGAGAGATAAAATCATCAATGATGAGAGAAGAGGGAGAAACCAAGATGGTGACATAGGTAAACACCTAAACTGCTGCCTCACACAACAATTTCAAAAGTACAACTAAAAGACAAAATGGACATCATCCAGAACCACAGGAAGGCTGGCTGAGTGGAAATTCCAAAACTAGAAGGAAAGAGAAAAGCACACTGAGACTCAGAGCAGCTGCAGAAGGCAGAGGTACGGAGGCGTGCTTGCAGAGACAACTGGCAATGCAGTATGCGGTTGGCTTTCTCAATCAGGAGGGAGACAAAAGCTCCCGACTGCTCTGAACTCCAGTTCTAGGTGAGACTCTGGGGACCCAGACTCATTCGAGAAGAAAATGGACTGTCAGGAAAGAGAAAAGCACACTGAGACTCAGAGGAACTGTGGGAGGCAGAGGTATGGAGGTGTGTGTGCAGAGAGGGCTGGCAACTGAGTATGTGGCTGGCTTTCTCAATTTGGAGAAAGATAAAAGCTCCCAATGTCTCTGAACTCTAGTTCTGGGTGAGACTCTGGGGACTCAAACTCATTCAGGGAGAAACAGGAAAGTCTGGCAGGAAGCAAAACTCGAGGGTGGGTTTCTCTCAGAGGTGCTTGCAGCAATTACCGTGGGATACTAAGACCCAGAGGCCTCTTAGGGCAAGGCTGACGGGAAGCCATTGCTGTCTGCTCCGTCCTGAGACTCTGCACCATCCAAGCTCAGCACAGAGGCTTTTGCAAGTCTTGTCTCATAAGGGTGTTTCCAGCACAGAAATTCTCCCAGCATGGACACAGCTAATCTTCACAGCCAATTGGCCGGGAGGTCTCTTCCTCCCAGTGATACCAACAACAATCAAGGTTTAACTACAACAAGATTGTGCACACAGCCCACAAACGGGTGCAACAAGAGTGTCCACCTCAGGTAACTGGAGAGGCTGAGCCACTGGGTCCTATAAGACATCTAGCACACAAAGCCACTCTATCAACACAGGGAAGCAGCCAAAATGAGGAGACAAAGAAACAGGTCACAAATTAAAGAAATGGAAGAAAACAAAGGATTGGAAATAGAGTTCGAAAACATGGTTATAAGGTTTTTTAAGAATTTTCTAGAAAAGGCCAATAAATTTAGGGAGACCCAAGAGGAGATGAAAAAGTACTAACCACAAATTAAGCATACACTGACTGAAATATAGAATAATATACAGAGATCCAACAGCAGACTAGAGGATCGCAAGAATCAAGTCAAAGATTTGAAATACAAAGAAGCAAAAAACACCCAACCAGAAAACAAAAAGCAAAAAGAACCCGAAAATGTGAAGATAGTGTAAGGACCTTCTGAGACAACTTCAAGTGTACCAACATCAGAATTATGGGGGTACCAGAAGAGAGAGAGCAAGATATTGAAAACCTATTTGAAAAAATAATGACAGAAAAACTTCCCCCACCTGGTGAAAGAAATAGACTTACAAGTCCAGGAAGTGCACAGAACCCCAAACAGAAGGAATCCAAAGAGGACCACACCAAGACACATCATAATTAAAATACCAAGAGCAAAAGACAAAGAGAGAATATTAAAAGCAGCAAGAGAAAAACAATTTTTACCTAAAAGGGAATATCCATACAATTGTCAGCTGATTTTTCAACAGAAACTACGCAGGCCAGGCGGGAGTGGGAAGAAATATTCAAAGTGATGAATAGTAAGAACCTACAACCAAGATTACTTTACCCAGCAACACTATCATTCAGAATTGAAGGTTAGATAAAGAGTTTCACAGATAAGAAAAAGCTAAAGGACTTTATTACTGCCAAACCAGTATTATATGAAATGCTGAAAGGTATTCTTAAAGAAGAGGAAGAAGAAAAAGGTAAGGATAAAAATTATGAACAACAAATACATATCTATCAACAAGTGAATCTAAAAATCAAGTGAATAAAAAATCTGATGAACAGAACAAACTGATGAATATAATAGAATCAGGGGCATAGAAAGAGAGTGGACTGACAATTCTCGGCAGGGAAAGGGGTGTGGAGCTGCAGGAAGAGACTGGAAAAAAATCGTATACCTATGGATGAGGACAGTGGGATGGGGTAAAGGTAGAGTGTGGGGTGGGAACTGGGTAGTAGAGGGGAGCTATGGGGGGAATAAAAAGGAATAATTGTAATAATCTGAACAATAAAGATTTATTTTAAAAAATGATGAGAGAGAATCATTGATTGGGAACTGTGACCTGTTTCATAGGTCAGAGTTCAACTACTGAGCACATAGGCCAGGTGGAAGTTAAAATTCTTGAGTAATTACTTCAAAAAAAGGTTCAAGGCATAAATAACTTAAATGAGAAAATGTCAAACTTTTTTTTTTTTTAATTCTCACCCAAGGGTATTTTTTTCCACTGATTTGTAGAGAATGGATGGGAGATAGGAGGATGTGGGGGTAGAGAGGAAGGAAGGTAGAGAGGAGAGAGGGGGAGACAGGGAGAGAGAGAGAGAAAAAAACATTGAGATAAGAGAGATACATCAATTGATTGCCTCCTGCACAGGTCCCTGGGCCTGGGGATACTGCAACTGAGGTACATGCCCTTGACTAAGGTATATGCCCTTGATTGGGAATTGAATTGGAGGCCCTTTGTACTGAGGGCTGACACTCTAACCACTAAGTAAACCAGCCAGTGTAAAAATGTCAAACTTTTAAGGTACAATTAATTCTATTCTTAAAAAACAAAATTTTTTTTTTATAATGCTAATATGAAACTGATACAAAAACATCTACATAATAAAAGTCTATGTGATTGTTGGAGCTGAATGACTAGTTGCACTGACCAATAGGGGGCAGACGCTCAATGCAGGATCTGCCTCCTGGTGGTCAGTGTGCTCCCACAGCGGAAGTGCCGCTCAGCCAGAAGTCGGGTTCACGGCTGGGAAGTGCAGCAGCAGTGGCAGGAGCCTCTCCCGCCTCCACAGCAGTGCTAAGGAGCAGCAAGCCGACTGATAAGGAACAGCAAGGAGGCAGGCGATAAGGAGTGAGGGTTTCCAGACTGTGAGAGGGTGCAGGAGAATGGAGGGAGACCTTCCAGTGCACAAATTTCATGCAAGAAGTCTTTATATATAAAAACCTAAGGAACTGGCCAACCAGCCGATAGCTCTGATGCATACTGACCACCAGAGGGCAGATGCTCAATGCAGGAGCAGAAATTATAGGCATGGAAACATGGAACAGATCGATGAATCTCAGAGGGAAGGGGGGAAGAGATTAACTAAAGATCTTATATGCATATTAGAGGCCCAATGCATGGATTCGTGCACTGGTGGGGTCCCTTGGCCTGGCCTATGCTCTCTTGTAATCCAGGGCCCCTCAGGGGATGTTGGAGAGCCAGTTTCAGCCCGATCTCCACAGTTTAGGCAGAGGGACCCCACTGGTGCACAAATCCATGCACCGGGCCTCTAGTAAAAAATAATACAAAAAAGAGTACAAAAGAGAAAGCCATACAACAATATCGCCTACCATCAAGCAGGGTTTATTTGAGGTATGTGATGATGCTTAAAAAAACTTTTATTTTAAAATAATTAAACAATAAAAACCTTGAAAAAATGGTCCTACGTGCCTATCACCAAGTCTCCCCTTCAAAGCTACTGTACATCATCAAAACCAGCAAAATGGACACTGGCACAATATAATTAACTATATTACAGATCTCATTCAGATTTCAACAGTTTTTGCATGTACTTATTTTTTGGTAGATCTGCATTAACTACCACCAAAAATTAAGAAAAAAAAAGTGTTCTGCCCGACAGGCATGGTTCAGTGGTTGAGTACTGACCTATGAACCAGGAGGTTATGATTTGACTCCCAGCCAGAGCACATACCTGGGTTGCAGGCTCGATCCCCAGTGTGAGGTGCAGGAGGCAGCTGATCAATGATTCTCATCTCCCTCTCCCTTCCTCTCTGAAATCAATAGAAATATTTAAAGAAAAAACAACCTGTTCTGCTACCACAATGAAACTCTCATGCTACAGCTAGCTACCAATCCTTGACATTCTTTTTTATTTAAACTTCACCCAAGGATATTTTTTATTTTTTAATTGAATTTTAGAAAGGTAACGAGAAGAGAGAGAGAGGGGAAGAGAGAGAGAGAGAATGCTGATAGGTTGTTTCATGTACTCACCCCTACTGGGGATTAAACCCACAACCCAGGTATGGGCTGTAATTGGAAATCAAACCTGCAACCCTTTTGGTGCAAGGGCTGATGCTCCAACCAACTGAGCAAACTGGCTGGGGCTACAATTCTTTTTTTTTTAATAGCAATTATTCACCACATATTCCAAATATTCTATCTATTGAGAAGCATAGAATATGGCTCTTAAATCCAAATTACTTACCTATTTGTCTCTTGCTATCATTTCTGAGTTGCTCATTTTCTGGTCTTGAAACTTTGTGTATATCAGCTATAAAACAGGACACAAAGTCAAAATTTTCTAAGTTAGAAATGAGAAAACAAAAAACCCTCCAAATCTATACCTCCCCCATCACTATTTTGAGGCAAATTTGAAAGAATGAACATTCTATCAATTTAAACCTTCTAGGATCCATCATTCACATAAAGTTTATCTTTTTAATGAAAATAAGGTGAATGGAAAATGGTGATGAGTCAATTAAGGAATTAGTAAATAGCTAAAGTTCTACCTCGCCTGTGCTCTTGATTCTCTATTGCTTTCTGGCTGGTAGATGGCAAAGGCCTGGTTGATACAGGGCTCCTTCTCCCAACAGGTGCCGGAGCAGGTAAGTGGGCCGAGGCGGTCTGTACTGCTTGTTCCATGGTAGGGCTTTTTCTCAAAGGATCTAACTGAGGGCTTGAACGACCTAAAACGTAACCAAAAGATAAGAAACTACCCTATCCTTTGGGGATTTCAAAATAATCTAGATGCTAAAAAAATGTCTTGTTTTATTTCTACCAATTCAAATCCTTCTACTGACTAGACCAGAGTTTAAAACTGATTATCTGTGTGGGCTGGTCACTAGATTAGTTAAAACAACAACCACCACAAAATACTCCGGAATTTTATCTGTATTTCTACCTAGTAAAATAAGGTTTAAATAAGTGTTTCAAAAATTTCTGCCTGGTACAAGATTATCCAGGAATGTTATCAAAGATCATGCTGTTGGTCAGATGCAGGTTTATACCAATAACCATAACCACAGATTCTATTGATACTTAAGCCATTATTTCCAGAAGCTTTAATATTTTCAGTACTTTCTGAAGATGTCTAAAGTGATACCTTTATATCTATAGATATTATCTCCAATAAATTACTATTATAAATAAAGAACTATAAGGTTAGGTGAAGTTCTTCAAATATCTTAGGGGCTTGGGTAACTTAAACATCAATACTTAATTAAAAGGCCAGCAACAGCCCTAGCCGGTTTGACTTAATGGATAGAGTGTCATCCTGCAGACCAATGTGTGTCCTGGGTTCGATTTGGGTCGAGGGCATGTACCTTGATTGCAGGATTCTCCCCGGCCTGAGCCCTGGTCAAGGCACATGAAGGAGGCAACCAATCAATGTGTTTCTCTCACATCAATGCTTCTCTGTTTTTCCCTCTCTCTTCCACTCTCTCTAAAAGATCAATGGAAAAATAACCTCCGGTAAGGATTAACAACAACAAGAAGGCCAGCAACAAATAAACCCTTCAGGTAATTCCGCAGCAGTGATGATTCCTTGCCATTTAAAACAACTCTTGTCAAATTTTTACTTAATATAGGTTTTGTCCTTACAAATTCCATTTTTCCTTTTATGAGGTCAGAGCTTTATAGTATGGTTAAAATATGAAAAGAATAATGCAACATCAGGTGCTCCCATCATATTTTTTTTTTAAAAATATATTTTATTTATTTTTCTTAGAGAGGAAGGGAGAGAGATAGAAAGTCAGAAACATCGATGAGAGAGAGACATTGATCAGCCGCCTCCTGCACGCCCCACAGTGGAGATGTGTCCGCAGCCAAGGTACATGCCCTTGACCGGAATCGAACTTGGAACCTTTCAGTCTGCAAGCCGACGCTCTACCCACTGAGCCAAACCGGTCTCGGCCCATCATATTTTTTGTCTTATGTTTGCGATAAATCTCTGTTCAAGGTGCTATAATTTCCCATGATTCTGCACCAAAATGTTTTGTTTAAAAAAAATAATGCTCATTTTATAAAAATAAAAAAATTATCATCTATGCTGCAAATGTCAACAATTGGTGAACCAGTGAGTGCTGACAAAGCACTGGTTGTTGTTTATTGGACGCTTCAGGGATCATTTATTAGTAACTGGAGGCCTAGTGCCAGCCTGATCTCACCCCCAACTGCCCTCCCCTGCAGCACTGATCTTAATTGATCACCTCTACTTGCCTCTCTGGCTGACAGCCCCTAACATCCCTCCCCCACTGGCCTGATCGCCCCTAACTGCCTCTGCCTCAGCCCCTATCACCATGGCTTTGTCTGAAAGGAAGTCAGATGACCAGAAGATGTCTTGTTGACCCAGTCTAATTACCATATTATCCTTTTATTAGTATAGACAGATTACATAGGATAGGATTGCTTAAATGAGGTTAAAGCCTTTTTTCAGCAGGAGAAGCTCTTGGCAGAGAAAAATTTATAATCACTATATCTGGACTGATAGCCAACCATATGCACAATACTGCCACACCAGTCACTGAAAAATTGAACTGCTGAATCATTTGGAGAGAAAACAAGATGGCAGCATAGGTAAACACCTGAACTGGCTGCTTCACACAACCACTTCAAAATTACAACTAAAAGACAAAATGGACATCATCCAAAACCATAGGAAGGCTAGCTAAGAGGAAATTCTACAACCAGAAGGGAAGAGAAAAGCACACTGAGACTCAGAGGAGCTGTGGAAGTAAAGTACAGAGGTACAGAGGAGCATACGTGCGGAGAGGGCTAACAACTGAGTATGTGGCTGGCTTTTTCAATCTGGAAGGAGACACAAGCTCCCGACTGCTCTGAATGTCAGTTCCGGGTGAGACTCTGGAGACCCAGACTAATACTGGGAGAATATGGACTGTCAGGCAGCGGGTGGAATTTGAGGGTGGCTTTCTCTCAGAGGTGCTTGCAACAATAACTAGGGACAATGAGACTCAGGGGTCTCTTAGGGCAGGGCTGATGAGAAGACATTGCTGTTTGCTCTGCCCTGAGACTCTGCCCCAGCCCAGCTGTGCGCAGAGGCTTTTGCATATGAATGGCCCGGTCTTTTGAAATCTTAACTTATCTAACAAACTGCAGCTGAGTCAGAGAGACCCAGAACATCCAAAAGAAGGCCCAAAGACATTCAGCTCCTTGCATTGCTTCACAGCAGGGCCTCATTTGGGCACCTCCAAAACCCAAACAAAGAAAAGGAATCTGCAGATCTCTCCATAGCTCCTGCTGAGTGGCCTCAGGCAGACGCTGTATTAGCACCTCCTTGGAGAATCCAAGAGCCAGTATACCCAGGGATCAGAGTAGGACTACACAGATTACAACTCCTCAGATCCATAAGGACACACCACGGGCAGACTCAGTGAGTACCAAAGCTTCACTGAAGTAAGTCTTGCTTCATAAGGGTGTCTCCAGCATAGTTGTTCTCCAAACATTGACACAGCTAATCCTCACAGCCAATTGGCCTGGAGGTCAATCCCTCCTAGTGATACCAACAACAATCAAGATGTAACTACAACAAGACTGTGCACACATCCCACAAAGGAGTGCACCAAGAGTGTCCACCTCAGGTAAATGGGAAGGCTGAGCCACTGGGCCCTATAGCACACCTAGCACACAAAGCCACTCTATCAACACAGGGAAGCAGCCAAAATTCAGAGACAAAGAAACAGGTCACAAATGAAAGAAATGGAGGAAAGCAAACGACTGGATATAGAGTTCAAAACCATGGTTATAAGGTTTTTCAAAAATTTTCTAGAAAAGGCCAATAAATTTAGGGAGGATATGAAAAAGTATCAACTAGAAATTAAGCATACACTGACTGAAATAAAGAATAATATACAGAGATCCAACAGCAGACTAAAGGATCCCAAGAATCAAGTCAAAGATTTGAAATACAAAGAAGCAAAAAACACCCAACCAGAAAAGAAAAAAGAATCCAAAAATATGAAGATGTGTAAGGAGCTTCTGAGACAACTCCAATAATACCAACATCAGAATTATGGGGGTACCAGAAGAAGAGAGAGAGCAAGATACTGAAACCTATTTGAAGAAATAATGACAGAAAAACTTCCCCCACCTGGTGAAAGAAATAGACTTACAAGTCCAGGAAGTGCACAGAACCCCAAACAAAAGGAATCCAAAGAGGACCACACCAAGATACATCATAATTAAAATACCAAGAGCAAAAGACAAAGAGAGAATATTAAAAGCAGCAAGAGAAAAACAGTTAATTACCTACAAGGGAGTACCCATACAATTGTCAGCTGATTTTTCAACAGAAACGATGCAGGCCAGACGGGAGTGGCAAGAAATATTCAAAGTGATGAATACTAAGAACCTACAACCAAGATTACTCTACCCAGCAAAGCTATCATTCAGAATTGAAGGTCAGATAAAGAGCTTCACAGATAAGAAAAAACTAAAGGAGTTCATCACAATCAAACCAGTATTATATGAAATGCTAAAAGGTATTCTTTAAGAGGAAGAAGAAAAGGGTAAAGATAAAAATTATGAACAACAAATACATATCAACAAGCAAATTTAAAAATCAAGTGAATAAAAAATCTGATGAACAGAATAAACTGGTGAATATAATAGAATCAGGGCATAGTAAGGGAGTGGACTGATATTACTCGGTGGGAAAGGGGTGTGGGGGGTGCGGGAAGAGACTGGACAAAAATAATACATCTACGGATGAGGACAGTGGTGGGGTGGGTAAAGGCATGGGGTAGGGTGGAAACCAGGTGGAGGGGAGCTATTGGGGGGAAAAAAGAGGAACAACTGTAATAATCTGTTGAATTAAAAAACAGAACAAAACTGAACTGCTTTCTTACATCTTACACCAAACAGTGTTACCCTTAAACCCCTCCTCAGCCCCACCTTAGGTTCTGCCTTCACAGTTCACCCCGATATGGTTCTTATTGGTCAGTTTCTATGCCAGTAAGTGTCAAAAACTCCACCTCTTACGCAGTCATTGGTTCCTCGCAGTTCACCCAGATTTGGTTCTAATTGGTCAGTTTCTATGCCAGTCAGCGTCTCCAGGGCTATCTCTGGGCCTGATCAGAAGCCCCTGAGGCTGCTGGTGAGGCCCAGAGAGAGAGGGGCAAGGGCTGATTAACACCTGCCACTGAGGTTGTGGATAAAACCTTGCTTCTCTCTCTGGGCCTGTTCTCCAGCTCCCTCAGCAGTTAGGGCTGTGTTGCCGCAGCTGAAGTGGTGGCAGTCAGTGCTGGGTTGCCGCAGCGACCCAGCACTGACTGCAAGACTGACTTCCGGTGTTCGGTCATCCATTTGGTTGTTTTGGATGATATAGACCGTGGCTCTTTATATATATATAGATTACTTATTTATAGTTGGATCTGTTCTTGATTTTTATTCCATTCATCTATTAATTAATTCCTGTACTGTTTTATATTATGACTACATTGAGTAGGAAAGCGCTATTTCAGTGCTTTTTATTTTTTAGATATGTCTAACTATACTTCCATGTTTATTTTTAAGATAGTATGTGTATTTGTTTTATTAAGTTCTCATACTATTCCACTTAGATTTATTGAAATTATAATAAATTTAATTAATATGACAAGTAAAGTCTTCCCAATCTTTGTCTCTATATCTAGGAATAAAATAATTCTCTAGTAATATTATCTTATTAGATCCCTCTGTTATATTTTGTTTTCAACATAGAAATTGGTCTTATTTCTTGTTATGTATTTTTTACATAATTTCTCATTACTGTGAACATCATCTTTTATCCCTATTACATAATTAGTGGGTTGAGTTTTAGAACAATAATTGACTTTTATACATTATATTTTCCTTATAATTTAAGCCTTTTATTAGCTCTAGGTTATTCAGTGAATTCTTAATTTTGGGTAGTAATTCATAGTACTGACAAACAATGCTAATTTTAATAACCATGACTCATTTCTTTTTCACGTGTTCCAGATTTAAATAACAATTCCAGAACAATGCTGAATAGCAATGATGACAGGCATCCTCATTTATGATTTAAATAAGAATTCTTCTGGTGCTTCCATATTAAGGTTAATATTGGCTATTCATTAAGATAGCTAACATTTACTGATCATGTTCTATGAGCTAGGTACTATGATGCTAATGGCACTGTACGTTAAAAAAAAAATTAATCCTCATAATAATTCTTTAATGTACCATTTTATAGTTTAGGAAACTACTGCTTAAAAAAATTAATAACTGCCGAAACCGGTTTGGCTCAGTGGATAGAGCGTCAGCCTGTGGACTGAAAGGTCCCAGATTCGATTACAGTCAGGGGCATGTACCTTGGTTGTGGGCACATCCCCAGTAGGGGGTGTACAGAAGGCAACTGATTGATATTTCTCTCACTGAAGTTTCTAACTCTTTATCCCTCACCCTTCCTCTCTGTAAAAAAATCAATAAAATATATTAAAAAAAAAGATTAATAACTAAAATAACAAACTAATACACACACATACAAATACACACTTAAAAAGTGTGTATTTAACCTACAAAAAAGTCTGAAAGCATGTACAACAAAACATAAATATTTGTTATTTCTGGGTAGAGATTGTGGGTATTTAAATTTTTTCCTTATGCTTACTATATTTCTAATTAATCTATAACAAATCTTTAGAATGTTTAAAAGTTATTTTAAGTATATATGAGTAACAGTAACTACAACTATCCTATCTAATAAAGAGGGAATATGCTAACTGACCATCACTCCATCACAAAGATGGCTGCACGCACAGCTGAGGCCAAGTTCCCATAGGAACCTTAACAAGTAATCAGTAGGAACCTGAGGTTTAGTCCTCCTGTGCGGCTTGACAGGGAACCTAAGGCCACGACCCCTACCCCGCAGGGCTTGAGAGGGGACCTCAAGGTGCGCTTCCTGTCCTGGTGCTGGGCTAGGGGACCAAAGGCCACGCCCCTCACCAGGTGGGGCTTGACAGGGGACTTCAGGCCGTGTCCCCCACCTGGCATCAGGTTGGGGTATCTCAGACAGTACCCCCCGCATGGGGGGCTTAATAGGGGGTCTTAGGCCACGCCTCCAGCCCCAGCACCATGCCAGGGGACCTGAGGCTGTGCCCCTCTGGCTGGGCTTGACAGGGTACCTCAGGCCATGCCCGCACCCAGCGGGACTTGACAGGGGATCTCAGGCTGTGTCCTCCACCTGACAGGGCTTGACAGAGGACCTCAAGGCACACCACCTACCCTGGTCTGGGCTGGGGGACCTCAGCCCATGACCCTTGTCCTGGTGCTGGGTCAGGGACCTGAGGCTACATACCCTGCCTGGCAGGGGTTGACAAGGTTGAGACTGGACGGATCTGGATCTAGCCCAATTGGGAAGAGGCCCAACCGGGTCTGGGTCTCATGCAATTTTGAGTTGCATGTGGGTGAGCGGGGCCTTGACTCTGGATCCTGTGGTGAGCCTCAGACTCTGACAGGAGGAAGGATTTCATATACATTTTACTAATTTTATTTTATTTCTGATACTTCTATTTCAGAGAAAGGGCAAATAGCAATATTAAATTATTTCCTCTAATTAATCCCCTTTTAATGTGCACAAATTTCGTGCTCCGGGTCACTAGTTTCAAAATATCCACAGTAAGAAAGATTATGTTTAGCATTAACTTGATTTTATTCTCAATAGATTTTTAAAATATTGTCCTGTGATAATGGCATCTTTCTGCAACAACTTCACATTGTTTTATTTGAAATTAAACATCTATATAAAGCAATGAGCCAATAACATTCACTTTGGCAACAAATAAAAATAGATATGGAATCTTGGGACCACTGAAGGCTATAATAAGCCTGGGTGAGGGAAAAATATAATTTCAAAAAGAAAAATAACAGGATAGTTTAAGAAGCTTATTAAATGCTGACTCTGGAAGGATTTTGATGTAGTAGTTCTCAGGATCTACATTTTTAAGCACTTAAGATGATTTGATTGTGGGTGGTCTTCACTGAGAACCATTACTCTATATCAGCAGTTTTCAACCTTTTTCATCCCATGGTACACATAAATTAATTACCAAAATTCTGTGGCACACCAAAAATAAATGTATGCTTTGCTGACATGAGAAAAAAAGAAAACACAAAAAAACCAAACACCCAGGTACTGTATGATTTTCATTCATTCATACCAGATGGCCATTATTGTGTTGGCTATTGTCATATTTTTTTTTCATTTGAAAATTTAAGGGAAAATAGGCTTGTGCACCTGACTAAATAATCAAGTATTATATGATTTCAAAATTCTTGCAGTATACCCATTGATCATTGCTCTAGATCCTGTGAGAATGCTAAGAAAGATGCAAGAGCATAATGAATAGTTTGTTTTTTTCAGCTGTTATTTTAAAGTAATCAAGGAGAATTGATTTTCAGTGGTGATTCTAGGATTAATTTGATATATTTAAGTATAATCATATAATTTATATACTTGCTTTGCAAAAAACTGTCAAACTTATAGAAAGGTCACTACTTCAGTTTTATGATCTAAGACTGGAAAAAGTCTAAATAGTAGAAATCATTCAATAATATACTTACTGCAATAGCAATTAGGAGAAAAAATTTCAAAGAACCAAATAAAAATTATACATGTCATTGCAAATTGCAAAAGTTCTTACATTCAGAGAAAGATAAAATCAGTATAGAAGTTTAGAATGGAAATATCTGAAAGAAAAAAAACAGCTTACCTTGAGATAACTGTGGTTTTACAGATCTTGTATCCTGTGTAAAGGCAGAACCAACTGCACTACTTTGGGACAGGGTACCGCTGTTGGATGTTTCTGTTCCAAAGGACGTCAAGGAGTTTCCAGCTTAAAGAGATTATTGTAATGACAAAAAATCTTTTATAAAAATTTAAACCTTTAACTTACATAAATTAATGTACCATTTTAGTGATAATTTTCATCACCCTCTTGTATCACTTACACATTATTGATAATGCTGGAAATTAATGAAAGTGTAACAAAAATTAGTTTGAGAAATCTTTGACAATACTACACAGGAAAAAATCATTCTATATATATAATTCAGCATCCCAGATGCAAAAATTTTTCTAACGTGCAATACTGTCATAAGCAGTTATGTGGATGGTACAGCAGGGACCCATATGAGATAAAGTAGCAGAAATGGCACACTCTATTACCAATATTAAGGTTCAATTATTTTAATTCCAAGTATCTGCACAAATAGCCAAATCAGCAGATAGGTCTATGATGTGCTTTCCCAGCATTTCCGAGGCAACAATGGACATCAGTCCATTTTAATGCTTCTACTCGGGATGGCACTGTGGGGGCTGCAATCTGCCTAAAGCAACCACAAGAGCTTTGGTAATCCTATCTAATAAAGAGGGAATATGCAAATTGACTGCCACACTATCACAAAGCTGGTAGCGCCCACAGTAAAGGTTGAGTTCTCAAAACGAGCTTTAATGAGTAATCAGCAGGGCCCTGAGGCTGTACCCCTGCCTGGTGGGGCTTGACAGGGGACCTCAAGCCATGCCTCCTGCCCAGTAGGACTTGATGGGGGACCTCAGGGTGTACCCCCCAACCCCCAAAACTGGCAGAGTTTGACAGAGGACCTCAGGCTGCACTCCCAACCCTGGCACTGGGCCAGGGGACCTGAGGCCGCGTCCCCACCCGACGGAGGACCTCAGGCTGGGCCCTGGCCTGGCGGGATTTGATGGGGGAGCTCAAGGCATGCTCCTCACCCTGGTGCTGGACCTGGGTACCTTAGGCTGCGCCCCCTGCCATGGCACCAGACCAAGGGACCTCAGGCTGTGTCCCCAGCTCTGGTGTCGGGCCGAGGGATTTCAGGCTGCGCTCCCCGCCCTTGCACAGGGCTGAGGGACCTGAGGCTGTTCCTCCCGCCCGGTGGGCTTGACAAGTGGGGGGCCAGCTGGGTCTCGTTTGATTTTGAGGTGCTGCAGGTGGGTGGGGACTTGACTCTGGGTCCAGTGGTGTGCCCCAGCCTCTGAGAGGAGAAAGATTCTGATATATATTTTACTAATCTTCTTTCATCTCTGACACTGCTATTATAGGGAAAGGGCAAATAGCAATATTAAAATATTTCCTCTAATTAATCTTTTAATGTGCATGAATTTCATGCACCAAGCCATTCATGGAAGTAATAAATCCCTAGCAAGGACCCAATTCTTTGCTATACTGTACCAGTTTATGTCAATCTTCTTTCTTCTTTAAGTTTCTAAAGTACTCATGGATCATTCAACTTTTCTTTCTAAAAAATATTTTTATTGATTTTTTTTTTTTTTAGAGAGAAGGAGAGGGAGAGAGACATTGATTTGAGAGTGGAACATCAATTAGTTGCCTCCTACATGTCTTCCCCTGGGGATTGAGCCCCAAATCCAGGCATGTGCCCTGACCAGGAACAGAACTGGCAACCTTTCAGTGCACAGGATGACATCCAACCGAGCCACACTGGCCAGAGTAATCATTAAATTTTCATACGCTGTGCTCTCTTCTATTTAATTTATGTAGGTTTTCTCTAGGAAGCATGTACAACCAAATAGAAATATTTCTATAGTCTTTCTCCCATCCCTAAATCCAATCTAAAGATGATAATCAGAATATTTTATGATATAATCACATTACTACAATACTGATGGTTTTCCACTGCTCAAAGATAAAAGTTCAAATTACCTACACACCTCAGTTTATATGGCCTTCTCCTCATCTGTCTACCTCTTCTCTCATCTCTTTCCTTTTCAGCAGTCTACTGCACAAAATGTATCCATCCATCTATTGTTGTTAATCCTCACTGGAGGATATTTTTGCACTGAATTTTAGAGAGTGGAAGAGGAAGAGACAGAAACATCCATGTGAGAAAGACACATTGGTTGCCTCCAGCATGTGTCTGCAGGCTGATTCTAGTACAGACAGGTTGGCAAACTAAGGGCTCTGAACCAAATTCAGGTTTGATCTCCAGGGTGGGCACATACAAGAAACCACCAATGAATGCATAAATAAGCAGAACAAATTGATATCTTTTTTTTCAAATTAATTAAAAAAAAAAGATATTCCCCTTTCCACTGTACTGCACTGGCATCTTTATTTTACTTTTTAATATTTTTACTGATTTTTAGAGAGAGACCAGGAGAGAGAAACATCGATCAGCTGCCTCCTGCATATCCCCTACTGGGGGATCCACTGGCAAAGCAGGCATGTCTTGACCTGTATTCAAAACAGCAACCTTCTGATGAATGGGATGATGGTCAGCCATACTAGCCATCTTTATTTTAAATCAGGATTTAAGTGAGTCTATTTTGTTTTGTTTTGTATCAAGTCTATTTCTTTATTCTTTATTCCTAATGTGTTTATGCCAATGATTCACTGTTCTGATTAGTCTAATTTTATAGTAAATCTTGAAATTGAGTAACAATCTAAAGTTTTTTTCAAGACTTTTTGTTAATCTAGGTTTTGTACTTCCATATAAATATTAGAATTAGCATGTCAATTGCTATTTTTAAAATGTCTGATTAGATTTTGATCAGAGTTTTGTTCAATCTGTAAATCAATTTTGGGGAAAAAGTCATTCTAAAAATAGTGAATCAAGCCATAAGCATGGATTAACTCTCCATTGATTTATATTTTTAATTTCTCTCAGCAATGTTTTGTGGTTTTCAATGTAGAGTAGTGTACTTAAATATATATATAATTGATTTCAGAGAGGCAGGGAGAGGGAGAGAGATAGAAACATCAATGATGAAAGAGAATCATTCATCAGCTGCCTCCTGCACACCTCTTACTGGGGACTGAGCCCGCAACTCCGGCATGTGCCTCTGACTGGAATCAAACCTGGGACCTTTGGGTCCACAAGCCAATGAAAAAAAATTTTTTTTACTTATTTCAGAGAGGAAGGGAGAGAGAGATATGAACATTAATGATGAGAATCATTGTTTGGCTGCCTCCTGCACACCTCCTTCTGGGGATCAAGCCCACAACTGGGCATGTACCCTGACTGGAATTGAACCTAGGACCCCCCTTTAGTCCTCAGACCGACATATAGCAGTGTTCTTAACTTCAGGATTACTGACACTTTGAGTCAGATAATAGTTTGTTGTGAGGGACTGTCCTATGCATTGTATGATGTGTAGCAGTATCCCTGGCTTCTACCCACTAGATACCAGTGGTAGCATCCAGTTGTGACAATCAAGAATGTGACCACACATTCCCAAATGTCTCCTGAGGATGGAAGGTAAAATTCCCCTCCATTGAAAACCACTGTTGTAGATTATCTTTTGTTATATTCATTACTGGCACCTGATGTTAGTGATGCTATTGTAAGCTGTGCTGCATGTTAACATTTTATTTTCAAATAATCTGTTCTAAATCAGATGTCAGCAAACTTTATCTGTAATTGGCCAGATAGTTAATATATTTGTTTACAAAACAAATAGGCCATATGATCTGTTTTAACTACTCAACCCTGTCCTTGTATTGTAAAAGCAGCCATAGACTACATGTAAATAAATGAATGTTGTTGTGTTCCAATAGGAAGCTGGTTAAATTTGGTTTACAGGCCATAGTTTGCCAACCTGTCTATACTAGAATATACAGACATATAATCACAGAATACAAGTAGAAATACAGTCGATTTTATTTATTTATTTATTTAATCATCATCAGAGGATATTTTTTCCATTGATTTTTAGAGAGAGTGAAAAGTGAGGGGGGTGGTATGTCAGGAGGAAGGGGGAGAGAGAGAGACACTGATGTGAGAGACACATGGATTGGTTGTCTCCTGTACTCACCCCAACTAGGGCTGGGGATTGAACCTGAAATCCAGGTATCTGCCCTTGACTAGAATCAAATCTGTGACACTTTAGTGGGAGGGCTGATGTTTTAACTACTGAGCTCATTGGCCAGGGCATTATTTTACATTTTTATTAAAAATTTTAATTTTGACACTACTGCAGATGTCTCTCATTTGTCCCCCTCTACCTGGTACCACTTCCCCATCTCTTGGCCTTCAATACCCATTGTCCATGCCCATGGGTTTACAGTTGATGTAAGTTGATGTACCACTTATCTCCTTACTATGCTAACTTCACGTATTCATTCTAGTGGTTTGAATATTCCTTTGCATTTTCTTTAAATATATTTTTATTTATTTCAGAGAGAAAGAAAATCATGGATTGGCTGCCTCCTGCAAGCCCCTTAGTGGGGATAGTGGGGATTGAGTCCAAGACCCAAGCATGTGCCATTGAACACGGGACCATTGAGTCCACAAGCTGATGCTCTACCCACTGAGAAAAACCACCAGGGCCCTTTGCATTTTCTATGTACACAATCATGTCACCTTCAAATAAAGGTGTTTAGTTCTTTTTTCCTTGTTTAAATCTTTAATTTTTTTCCCTTGCTTTATTGAATTGAGGACCTCTAAAACATTAAATAAAATATCGAGACAAATTTCCCTTTGCTTTTTATTCCTTACCCCAAGGGAAATGCATTCATTATTTCATCATTATGTAAGTAAGCTTTTTCATTACACTGATCAAATTTAGGATTCCCTCCCATTTCTTAGTAGTTGATAAATTAGTGTTGAATTACAGCATTGCATTCCTGAGATAAACCTGACTTTGTCATTATGTACTCTCATTTTTATGCATTGCTAGCTTCCACTGCTAATATTGTGTTAAGAACTTTTACATGTGTGTTCATGGGAGATGGTGAGCTGTAATATTTTTTTTCTTACAATAACATCATCAGGTTGCCTGGGTGATTTGGTTAGGAAGTATTCCTCTTCCTTTGTTCTCTTAAAGAATTTGTGTTAAGACTGGTAAAAATTATTTCTTCCTTAAGTGGTAGAATTTATCAGTAAAGCAAACAGTCTAGAATTTTCTTTGTGAGAGATTTTTAATTACTGATTCAATTTTTTTACAGCTTTTTTCTTTGAGATTTTATTTCCTGTTATGTTAGATTAGGAAAGTTTTATTTTCCAAGGAATTTACCTAAGATGTCAAATTTATTGCCACTATTCAGAATATTTTCATATTCTTTTAGGATCTATAGTGATGTCTAGTCTTTCTTTTTTTGTTGTTAATCCTCACCTGAGGATATTTTTTTTGCACCGTTTTTGAGAGTGAAAAGGAGGGGAAGTGTAAGGGAGCAAACCTGCAACTCAGGAACATACCTTGACCAGGAATTGAACCCGAAACCTTTTGGTGTGCAGGCTGACACTCTAAATACTGAGCAACTCAGACCAGGGCTTCAGTTAAAAAAAAATTTTTTTTTCTCACCCAAATATATGTTTATTAATTTTTGAGCGAGAGGGAGAAACATTGAACAGTTGCCTCCCAGTCTACTGGGGATAGATCCTGCAACATTTTGTTGTACAAGATGACACTTCAAACCAACTGATATTGGTGATGTGGGTCCTCCTTTTTGTCTTGATCAGTCTTTTTAAAAAATATATATTTTTTGATCTTTTTTTACAGAGAGGAAAGAAGATGGATAGAGAATTAGAAACATCAATGTGAGAGCATTGATATCAGCTGCCTCTTGCACACCCCTACTGGGGATATGCCCGCAACCAAAGTACATGCCCTTGACTGGAATCGAACCTGGGACCTTTCAGTCCTCAGACCATCGCTCTATTCACTGAGCCAAACTGGTCTCGGTTGATTGGATTATTTTTGCTAATCATCATACTCTCCTTGTCCCTCCATGCTGTCTCAAAGGTAAGAGATCTTTCTTACTGCTACATAATATTCCATGGTATAAATGTATCACAGCTATTTTACCTACTCCCCAAATGATGGGCACTTGGGCTGTTTCCAGACCTGAGCTATAGTAAATTGTGCTGTTATGAACATAGGGGTGCATACTTTCTTTCTGATTGGTGTTTTGGGTTTCTTAGGATATACTCCTAAAAGTGAGATCACTGGGTCAAATGGCAGTTTCATATTTAATATTTTGGGGAAATTTCATACTGTTTCCCATAATGGCTGCACCTTCTGCATTTCTACCAGCAGTGTACTAGGGTTCACTTTTCTCCACATACTTGTCAGCACTTGTCATATTTTGATGGTAGCCATTTTGACAGGTGTGAAGTGATACTTGTCATTTTAATTTGTATCTCTCTGATGATTAGTGACTCTGAGCAATTTTTCATGTTTCTTGGCCATCTTTATGTCCACTTGGAGAAGTGTCTATTTAGGTCCTTTGCCCATTTTTTAATTGGATTGTCTTTTAATTGGATTGTATGAGTTTCTTATATATTTTTTATAGTAACCCTTTATCAGATGTATCACAGTCAAATATGCTCTCCCATCCAGTGGGCTCTCTTTTCAGTTTGTTGATGATTTCTTTTGTTGTGAAAAAGAAACTTTTTATTTTGATCAAGTCCCATTTGTTTATCTTCTCCTTAGTTTCCTTTGCCCTAGGAGATGTATCTGTAAACATACTGCTACAAGAGTTGTCTCATTTTATAAACATTAAATTAAAATTTTTTTTTTGCTAATTTCCCATATGATTTTTTGTTTATTAGTGATTTACAAGTTTTCTCAATTTCCAATTATTTGGATATTTTCAAGTTATCGTTATTAATTCCAAATTTAATTTTTTGGTGACTTGAGAAGATACCATGAATGCTTTCTAGCATTTTGAATTTAATGTACTTGTTTTATGGCCCAGGATTTGATCTATCCCATTGACTGGTCTCTTTTTATTTGAAAAGAATCTATTTCCTGCAATAATTGGGTATTCTAGTTTTATAAAAGTTACACACACATTTAGGTTATAACTTTCTGATGAACTGCCTGCCGTTTGTGCCATTATGAAGAATCACTCTTTATCTCTGATAGTACTTCTCATCTTTAAGCTGTTTTGTCTGATGTTCACTTACCTAACAGTTTTATTATCAATGTTTGTGTGATATATTGTGCCTATTTGTCTTTTCATTGCATCTCTCATCCTATATAATCTTATATAATAAAAGCCTAACATGCTAAGTGTCTGACCTTTTGACCAGTCACTATGAAGCGCACTGATCACCAGGGGGCAGATGCACCGACCGGTAGGTTAGCTTCCTGATGTGGTTTGGCCAATTAGGATTGGGTGAGATGGCTGGACACGCCCTGGAGCCCTCCTTGGCTCTGATCGTATGGCAGTGGGCTATGCCCTCTTATAATCCAGGATTTCTTAGGGGATGTCCAAGACCACTTGATAGTCCAGGCAGAGGGACCCCACCAGTGCTATATGATGCTTACTGGGCCTCTAGTAAGCATCATATAGCTTGATCTTTTTTTTCTTTTTTTAAAACAGTCTGATAAACTCTGTTCTTTCATACTTTACTAAAATACATCTTTAACAACCCTTTAGTCTGTTAGTTCTAATGCATGAAATAACCTCTGGCTTTATGCTAACTGTAAGTTTATAAGCATGCCTTCTAGGTATTCATCAAATTCAATTAAAAATTAATCTGTACAAAACACTGGAGACATAAGAGAATCGTCATGCAATATGAACTGACTACTTAACCAGTTAAAATAAAATATATCCATCTCTCTGTTCAGCCAATATTTTTCCATTTTGCCCATAAAAGAATTATTATCCTTAAACAGCATGCCATTGTTGCTTTTCTTCTTGATTTATTGTGAGATAATTAATTTTTCCTAAGGGTCAGTAAATCACTAGAGTTAATAATGACCTAATTGTCACTTGTAAGAATTATTTTAGCTTAAAAAAACTAGTGCTTGCCCTGGCCGGTGTGGCTCAGTTGGTTGAGTGTTGTCCCTTGCAATGACAGGTCACCAGCTCAATTCCTGGTCAGGGCACATGCCCAGGTTGAGGGTTCAGTCCCTGGGGTGAGTATGGGAAGTGACTGATAGATGCTGCTCTCCCACTTCCTCTCTTTATAAAACAAAAAGAAAGGAAAATAAATCCTTGGGTGAGAATGTTTCATGTGCACTGGAGAAGAATGTATAATCTGATATTCTGGGATGAAAGGCTCTGTAAATATCAATTATATACATTTGGCCTAATGCGTCATTTAAGGCTAATATTTCTTTACTAGGGGCCCAGTGCACGAATTTGTGCACCTTGAAAGGAACTGTGGGCCATGAGGCTGAGGTGGGCACAGGAGCAGGTCTCGGTTCATCCTTCGCGCCCCCACCCAGCTCCTTCTGTCAGCCCCTGGCTCTAGCCGCTGCTGCTCCCATGCACTGATGGCGCCAGCCCCATTTGTACCTGCGGATGGTGTGGAATTATTGGGGCTGATGCCAGCAATGGGTGTAAGCAGTAGCTGCCAGCCCTGATTGCCTCTCAGGAGCAGAGGAAGATGGAGAAGCCCTGAGAGATGATTGGGGCCAGCAGCTGCCACTCACATCCACTGATGGTGCTGAGTGATTGGGGCTGGTGCTAGGCACTAGCAGCAGTTGCAAGTGGTGGCATTGGTGCTGGCAGCAGCTGTCAGAGGGGTTGGCCTGGTAGCAGGTGCGAGCGCCAACCACAGCCCACAGGAACAAAGAATTTTCAGTAACCACCTTAGTCTGGCACCCACTCTCACCTGCTCCACCATCCCACCTTCTACCGATATCTACAATGTTCTGTGCATGCCCCTGGTGGCCAGCGCATGTCATAGTGACTGATTGTTCAGTTGTTCTGCTGTTCAGTCTATTAACATATTAGGGATACACACACACACACACACACACACACACACACACACACAGATTTATTTTCTGTTTGGATGAAGTACCTAGAGCTGTCAATGGAGTATTAAGATCCTTAATCATGATTGTGCTTTGATCTGTTTCTTCCTTTAGTTCTGTGAGTAGTTGCTTTATATATTTTGGTGTTTCTTGATTTGGTACATATATATGTTAAGAAGTTTTATGTTTCCTTGATGTAGTGTCCCTTTATCATTATACTAGCAGTCCAGTGTATGAAATTCGTGCACAGGGTGGGATAGGGGAAGGGGTCTGCACCCTCTCCAATGTTGGACATCCCTCTCGCAATCTGGAACCACTTGGTCCTAATTGCTTACCTGCCTGATTGCCTCTAAGCACTCTGCCTGCCAACCTGCTTGCTCCCAACCAGCCTTCTCACCCCCAACTTTCCTCCCCGCTGGCCTGATTACCTCCTACTGCCCCCAGCCCCGCCAGCCTGCTCACCTCCAACTGCCCCCTCCTCTACCAACCTGATCACTCCCAACTGCCTCCCCTGCCGGCCTGCAACTGTCCCCCTCCTCGTGGCCTGATCACCCTCAACTGCCTGCCCTGCTGGCCTGCTTGCCTTCAAGTGCCCACCCCCTGCTGGCCTGATCACTCTCAACTGACCCCTACTGCCTACCTGATCACTCCCAAGTCCCCCCTCCTGCCGGCCTGCTCACCCCCAATTCTTCCCTCCCACTGGCCTGCTCACCCCCAATGGCGCCCCCCCCGCTGGCCTGCATGCCTCCAATTGCCCTCCTGTCAGCCTGATCACTCCCAACTGCCCTTCTCTCCCAGTCTGATGGTCCCTAACTGCCTCTGCCTTGGCCTCGCTACCATGGCTTTGTCTGGAAGAATGTCCAGAAGTTCTCCCAGTCTAATTAGCATATTATCCTTCTATTAGTATTGACTAGAGGTCTGGTGCACAGATTCGTGCACCGGTGGGGTCCCTCAGCCTGGCCTGCGGTGATCAGGCTGAAACTGGCTCTTTGACATCCCCTGAGGGGTCTCAAATTGTGAGAGGGCGCAGGATAGGCTGAGGGACCCCACTGGTGCATGATCAGGGTTGGGGAGAGACTGTGGTAGGGGTCCAGAGCATGTTGGCCCATCTTGCCCAGTCCTGATTGGCCGGACCCCAACAGCAAGCTAAGCTACCGGTTGAAGCATCTGTCCCCTGGTGGTCAGTGCGCATCATAGTTACCAGTCGAATGGCTGAATGGTTGCTTAGGCTTTTATACATAAAGATAATGTCTATTTTTGTCTTTTTTTATCAGGTGAGGATGTAAAAAACAAGTTGAAAACAAGAGACAGTTTAAAATCTGGCTTAATTTGTGCCAACACAGACTATATTTTAGTTAATTTTCACCTTAATCAATGCTATAGTTCCTCTCCTCACTTAACTTTAATTTTGTTTTGTTAATCATCACCCAAGAGAGAGATTTTTGATTTTTAGAGAGTGGAAGGGAGTGCGGGAAGAACAGAGAGAGATAAAAATTGATGAGAGAGACACATTGATTGGTTGACTCCTGCAGGGGCCTGGACCAGGTCAGGGATCAAGCCTACAAATGAGGTATGTGCCCTGACAGGGAATTGAACTATGACATCCTGGTTCATAGGTTGATGCTCAACTACTGAGCAATCCTGGCTGGCACATATTTAAATATATGTTCTCTAATAAACCACTTCACAAATTATCCTACCAATATGAAAATCAAACAATCTAAAAAGAATCTGCCACTACAAAAATTACCCTACCAGCATGAAAAACACTGCCTTTGTGATACCCAAAGAACATCACACCATTAACCCCTAATAATATTAAAATTAAATGAAATTTAATTTTACAAGGCACATATATTTTATCACCACAAAATACTTTGATTAGAGGGGTAGGCTATGAAGAATGGCAGAGCAATATTTACTATGCAGACACCATGTGTCAGATTTTGTTCAAATGCTTCATACATATTAAGTCATTCAAACTTCACAGTAAAGTAGGAGGTAGTTACAATAATAATATCAATGTTAATCAAATATCTGATTTAGTGAAAGGAGTTAAAAGAATAATAAAGGAGTTTAAAAAAATTGTAACCCCTTTCCTTCCCCCTATATCATTACATCAAGAGACATTTAATTATTTAACTATGGCAATGTCAAACTTGATGATTTGATTAAGATGATGACTACCAAATCATCTTATATAATATCATATATAATAAAAGCCCAGCGACAAAATGCCTGAACGACCCTGGAGGCTGGGAGGCAGTATGTGGCTGTCATGGGATTAAGGCCTACTCTGCTGCCTCTAAGTGCTATTTTCCTTGGGCCCGGCCCCAATCAGGTCCCTTAGAAAGGCAAGTGCTCTAGCTCCATGGAAGATGCCGAACCAGGGAGCAGCCGCTCAGAGGGTGGGCCCACAGCTGCTCGGCTGACTAGGAGCAGTGCTCCTACAGCAGGCGGATCCCCGCAGGTCATGCCCCCCACCAGTACGAATCCCATGCACTGGGCCTCTAGTTCCATTATAAAGGCACAACACCCACCCCCGCTTTGTAATTAGTAAGTAAATTGTGAGATGAACACCTTAAGGCCATTTTAATATCCTGTTTCAATACCATTCACTCAATGATTTTAGCATCCACTGATAATTATCCATCTGGTAATTATTACAGCAGATTATTAAATGGTGATTTTCTATTAACTATCATTCCTTACTTTTATTAGCTGGTATTTTTCTGTTAAAAAAGAGCATTGTTTCCCCTTCTTTTAGTGGGTAATGGTATTTAGAAACCAAAAACAGGATTTACACGTGTTCTTTGCTACTGGATATCACTGCTTCTAGGCCTGTCAGTCAGGAAATAAGCAGTTTTTTAAAAAAATGAGTTAATTCTCATACCTCCAATTCACCTTCAACATCACAGGATTCTTCCATACCTTCCCCATTCCATATTTTTATATCCTTTCTCCATACCATTTCCCAACATCAATATACTACTAATTTTCCCTACCCCATTATACATACAAATTGGTTTCAAAATTGCCAGGCTGGTGTTGCTCAGTGGTTGAGTGCAGACCTGTGAACCAGGAAGTCACAGTTTGATCTCTGATTCCTAGAGTATATGCCTGGGTTGCAGGATCGATCTCCAGTGGGTGATATGCAGGAGGCAACTAATCAATGATTCTCTCTTATCACTGATATTTCTGTCTCTCCCTCCCTTCCTTTCTTAAATCAATAAAAATATATTTTAAAAAATAGCTTCAAAATTAACACCAATACCACTACCAATTACAAACCCCAAGTCAAAGTTTTTTAATAGTTCTACTTACTACCATATATCCTACTAAAAATGTAAAAGTTACTTGAATTAGGTACTTTTTTCCTATGTGGCTATTGTTATCCATTTGATATATACTTAATACCAGTTGTTTCAGCTTATATTCATTCAATTTTGGGATTCACCTTTGTTACTACCCTTTTTTATTTTGTGAGTCAACTATTTCATACTATATAAAAGTATATTTTATATACACAATTATATAAAAATATTAATTTGAACAAAACTCATTAGCATACTAAGACATGAAAACAAAACAAAAAAACTTCAACACCGAGTTGATCTGATCACATCTAGCTTTTGCACACAATGAATGGCCTTTGTACTTGTAAGTAGAACTGTTATTAACCCAGCCCTCCTACACATTTTCCTTATAGTGTCATGTTTCTAAAACATTGTTACTATAAATAAAGCACCAAGCCCCCAAACATGCTATATGTGAAGCATCATCCATAGGTGATAGGATAATCGCCCACATTGAGCATAATATAAATACTCCTTAATGACATTAAATTCCCTAATCACAATGGTATTACCTCCAATCCCTTTTGAAAATTCTATTCTATTGAAAAAATATTTATATTAAATGTATATATCTTATATAAACTTAAAATAACATTCAATGAAATCCACAATTAAATTATTGGAAATATCCAGGATTTTCGTGTTTTTTTTTTTTTAAAGTAACTCTTTTGAGAGATGACCATTTTATTCATTGATTTTGAAGAGGGAAGAAGGAAGGGAGGGAGAAAAGGTGAGAGAGGGAATGGGAGAAGCGGAGAAGGAAAGAGAGAGAAAGAGAAATATTGTTTGTGTTGTTTCACTTATTTATGCATTCATTGGTTGATTCTTATATGTGCCTTGACTGAACCACAACCTTGGCAGATTGACATGACATTCTAACCAACTGAGCTACCTGGCCAGGGTCAAAAGATGACCATTCTAGAACCACTGGTCAATGAGGACATTAAATAAAGCCTTTAAAATACAGTAACAGGCTACAAAAAGATACCATACAAGATGTCTAAAATCACGTGGTTATAAAAAAAGAAAAAAAAGAAAAACGTACCAACACCAACAGCACCAAATTGCTGCCCGACTAATGAACTTGGACTGAACTGACTGTATGTCGACATCCTGCCAAAAGGTCCATAGGAACCCACTGACTGGAATGAAGAAGTAGATGAGCCTAGTGAAGACTGAAGAAAAAAACCATGGGTTATTTTTTTCAAACTCTAAACAACATACATATAATGGAAAGAAATTTGAATATTTGTCTTTTAAGAAAACAAATTATAACTACTAGACACAACAGCAATTATAATCTTACAACATGCATTTAACATTAGAACAGTTGAATAATCTGATTTCACTATTTGTGTATCTAGCTGACCCTTGAAAAACACAGGTTTGAACTGTGAGTGTCCACTTACATGTGAATTTTTTTCAATATAGTCAGCTCTCAACAAATGGAGAGGGTCCATTGTATATGTTGTTCTACACCATTTTATATAAAGAATTTGAGCATCTGTGGATTTTGGTATCTATAGAAGGTCCTGAAGTCAATACCTTGCACAATCCGAGAAACAACTATGGCTAAGTTTTGGGGAGTCGAAAGTTACACATGGTCCTGGGTAAATAAATGGCTCACTTGGCTGGAGTATCATCCTGTACACCAAGCATGTCAAACTCAAAGGCTAATTCAGGCCAAATAAATGAGGCATGTGGCTTGCAGGCCATGAGTCTGGCATGCTTGCTGTATACCAAAAGATTGCAGGTTCGATTCCCAGATGGGGGACATATGGGAGGCAACTGATTGATGTTTGCTCTCTCTCCTCCTTCCTCTCTCTAAAATCAATGAAAAAAGATAACAACATATCTCAGGTGAGAAAAAAAAAAAGTATCTTTTGCAGAGTAGAAGTTAAAAAAAAATACATGTGGATGTTTTATTGTGGGGGTTGGCACCACCAAATTCTGTGATGTTCAAGAGCTCTATGTGCTAATTTTATATTCATTGACATATACTTTTTTTCTACAACAAACTCCTCCTTTGAGTAAAGAGTTTTATAGCAGATTTAGGAAAGAACTGAAGAAAAGTTACTTGACTATCACGTAAAATAACTTTGCTTAAAGGGAAAAAACATGATAAATCATACTTGGTTATATTGAGTTTTAAATCCATGTTGACAAATAAGACATCTCACTTTTGAATTTACTCTTATTTTCTATCATGTGAGGTGCACTATTAAATTTACAGGAAAGAGATGGAAAAACAAAGTATTCTACACAAAAATTTATATTTTTAAATATAGTTATCAAGTTAAATAAAAAAATTAAAAAAAAAACACATTAAGTTACTAAACCTGAAATATAATTCAACATGTAGACACACAAACTTTTATAATATGAATTTATAATGGCAGTACCCACAGCCACAAGATTGCAGTGCCTAGTTCCCTCAGCCCCTTCGGGGCACCTGCCTCTGGAGTCCTCCAGTCCCCTCGGCCCCGAGGCACAGGCAAACCCAAGGCACAGGCAAGCCTCAGATGTTGGCTGCCCAGCTGAAGCCCAAGGTGCAGGCAAGCCTTGGATGTCATCTACCCAGCCACCTGGGGCCACCTGAGGCTCAGGTAATCAGGGCTGGCCAAGGCTTGTGCCTCTGGCAGCAGCAGAGGTGTGATGGGAGCGTCATCTTCCCCTGATTGCCAGGCTGAAGGACCCCCCACTCCAGTGCATGAATTTTCATGCACCAGGCCTCTAGTTTCATAATATAAATATGAAGTGTAATAACTGGCATATAAGTTCACTGATGGTAGGACTTTGTTTATTCACTGCTAGTACCAGGCACATGGTAGATGCTCAATAAATACTACTGAAAGAATGAATTAAAAGTTCAAAAGTTGCCCTGGCTGGTTTGGCTTGGTGGACGGAACACCAGCCTACGGACTGAAGGGTCCCGGGTTTGATTCCGGTCAAGGGCACATGCCCAGGTTGTGGGCTCAGTCCCCAGTTGGGGACCTGCAGGAGGCAGTCGATCAATGATTCTCTTGTCATTGATGTTTCTATATCTCACTCCCTTCTTCTCTGAAAGCAAAAAAAAAAAAGTTCAAAAGTTGCCCGACCAATGTTGCTCAGTGGTGGAGCATCAACCTATGAACTGGGAGGTCATGGTTTTATTTCTGGATGGGGCATATGCCTGTTTTGGAGGCTTGATCCCCAGTAGGTGGCATGCAGGAGGCAGCTGGTGAATGATTCTCTCTCATCATTGATGTTTCTATCTCTTTTTCCCTTCCTCTCTCTGAAATTAAAAAAAAAAAGCCAATTCAATACCATTTTGATTTTGATTTCCATAAGACTGATTACTTAAATAACTGGTTCTGGGAGAATTACCAAAAGCTACCCATCTATCTATCTATCTATCTATCTATCTATCTATCTATCTATCTAAAAGCTAAATGCAAATTGTCCCTGTAGGAGTTTTACTGGGAGACTGATCACTTGCTATGACATGCGCTGACTACCAGGGGATGGTGCAAATAAAAGAAGGCCCCGATTGGCCCTGATTGTTAGCCAGGCCTAGGGACCCTACCTGTGCACCAATTTTATGCCACTGGGCCCCTAGTATCCTATAATATAAAGATGTAATATGCAAATTAACCCTTATAAGAGAGGCCAGTAGGTATATTAGTGAGGGACGACCAAATGACTGAACAAGCAGGCTGCGTGGGACAACCAGGCCACAGGGGGTTAGTGAGGAATGACCAGGCCAGCAGTGAGGGGCAGTTGGAGGCAACCATGCTGGTGAGAGCGGGGAGGAGGGCAGTTAGGGGTAACCAGGTAGGCAGGTAGGAAGGTGAGCGATTAGGAGCCAGTGGTCCAGGACTGTGAGAGGGATGTCCAATGGCTAGTTTAGGTTGATCCCTGGAATCGGGACTAAACTGGCAGTTGCTATCCCCTGAGGGGTCCTGGATTGGAGAGGGTGCAGGCTGGGCTAAGGGGACATTCCCGCCCCCTCCCAAGAATTTCATGCACCAGGCCTCTAGTGTATATATAAAATAGATAACACCACTCTTTGGTGTAGGCCAGTGATTTTCATCTCATTGCACACATAAACTAATTGCTAAAATTCTGCAGCACACCAAAAAGTACATTATATTCTTTGCCCATCTGACAAAAAATAAATAAGTATAATTATCACTCATTCACATCAAATGGCTATAGCTGTGTTGGCTGTTGTCATTCTTTTATTTGACAATCTAAGGGAAAAGAGATCAGTGCCTCTAAGTAAATAGTCAGGTATTTCAAGTTTTAACAATTCTTGTGGCACATCAATTGAAAATTGCTGGTATAGGCAGTTATTTTCTATTAGAATGTGTTTCTTCTCCCTCCATTTAAGAAGTCAGATTGTCTCAGGATTCCTTCAGACTTACTTCCTCAAACTTAAGACTTAAAAAAGGAGAGGATAATCAACAATTGAATCTAAAAATCAAAATAAACCAACAAAAAAATCTAATGAACAAAATAAACTGATGAATAAAACAGAATCAAGATGCATGGAAATATGAAATAACAGACTGAGGAATCTCAGAGGGAAAAGGGGAGAGTAACCAGGAGAGAATACCCAAAGATCTTATATGCAAACTAGAGGCCCGATGCATAACATTTGTGCACTAGTGGGGGCTGGAGGAGGTTCTCTGTCTAGCCTGTGCCCTTTAAAAAAAATTTTTTTTTTTACTGATTTCAGAGGAAGGAAGAGGGAGAGAGAAAGAAACATCAATGATGAGAGATAATTATTGATTGGCTGCCTCCTGCATGCCCCACATTGGGGGTTGAGCCCACAACCCAGGCATGTGCTCTTGGCCGGAATCAAACCCGGGACCCTTCAGTCCACAGGCTGATGCTCTTCTCACTGAGCCAATCTGGCTAGGGCTGGCCTGTGACCTTTTGAAGTCTGAGAGCCCTCGGGGAGAGGGCCTAAGCTGTCAGTCAGACATCCTTAGCGATGCCATGGAGGTGAGAAAGGCTTCAGCCACCGCCCCAGCCATCAGCCCGGCTTGTGGCTGAACGGCACTCCCCCTGTGGGAGCGCACTGACACCAAGGGGCAGCTGCACATTGAGTGTGTGCCCCCTGGTAGTCAGTGCGCATCATAGTTCTGCCATAAGGGTCAAGTTGTATATTATCCTTTAATTATATAGGACTAAAGGCCTGGTGCACAAAATTCGTGCATGGGGGGGGGGATGTCCTTCAGCCCAGCCTGCTCCCTCTCCAATCTGGGACCCCTGAGGGATGTCCGACTGCCTGTGGGCCTGGTAACCCCTAACTGCCCTCCTCTGCAGGCCTGGTCACCCCTAACTGCCCTTCCCTGCAGTCCTGGATCCCCCCCCAACTGCTCTTCCCTGAAGGCCCAGTCACCCTCAACTTCCCTTTTCTGCCAGCCTGGTCAACCCTAATTGCCCTCCCCTGCAGGCTTGATCACCCCCAACTGCCCTCCCCTGCAGGCTTGGTCCCTCCCAACTGCCCTCCCTTGCTGGCCATCTTATGGTGGCCATCTTGTATCTACATGGGGACAGAATCTTTTGACCACATGGGGCAGTCATCTTGTGTGTTGGAGCGATGGTCAATTTGCACATTACTCTTTTATTAGATAGGATAGAGGCCTGGTACATGGATGGGGGCCAGCTGGTTTGCCCTGAAGGGTGGTCTGGATCAGGATGAGGTTCCTTTGGGGGCATGGAGTGGCCTGGGCGAAGGGCCTGTGGTGGTTTGCAGGCCAGCCACACACCCCCATGACCCAAGTGGGGGCCCTGGTATCTAGAACTTATTTATCTTCTACAATTGAAAGTTTGTAGCCTGGAGCAGAGGCAAGCCTTCTGCTCCCTCGCTCTGTGGCTGCAGCCATTGAAACTTTATTGCCTTAAGTGGAGGCCTGGGCTGGCCAGGGTGTGTGGGAAGCTTGGCTTCCTCCACTGTTGGGGGCAACCCAAGCCTTCCTCCTGCTCTCTCTTTGGCCGCAGCCATCTTGGTTAGGTGAATTTGCATATTCGCTCCTGACTGGCTGCTGGGCATGGCTTGTGGGTATAGTGGAGGTATGGTCAATTTGCATATTGCTCTTTTATTAGATGCCCTGTTTCCCCAAAAGTAAGACATCCCCCTAAAATAAGACCTACTTCCAGTTTTGCGTCTCGCTGTCATATAAGGCATCCCCCCGAAAATAAGACCTCCCTGAATATAAGGCCTCCCCAGAACATAAGGCCTCCCCGGAATATAAGGCCCCCGAAGCTACCGTAAGGCGTCTAACTCCTGATTTAAAGAGACCTCGCACTGCCTGAACAGCTCCAGCTGCACTGCGGCCAATTAGTGAGCTGGTTTGTGATGACAACTACTATCGTACTGTATACAGGTAATAAATTTCCTTTTTTTTTGTTCAGCAATAAATGTGTACCGTATTCTTCTTCATGGAAAAATAAGACATCCCCTGAAAATAAGACTTAGTGCATCTTTGGGAGAAAAAATTAACATAAGACACTGTCTTATTTTGGGGGAAACAGGGTAGGATATGCTTTACCTATGGACATAGACAATAGGATGGTGAAGGCCTGGGGTGGGGTGGGAACTGGGTGGAGGTTGGCAATGGGGGGAAAAAGGGAATACCAATAATACTTTCAACAATAAAGAAAAAAAAAGGAGATGATAGATAAAAGAATTTCTCTAGTTTATGTTACAAAAATAAAATTTACCATTTCTTATTAAAAAGCTTGTTTTATATTTAAGAAAATGAGTCGTAAATAAATGTTAAAAGGTCCCTTTTCTTTTTATTTTATATTAGAAGAGTTCCTAAGGTATTTTCTTTTAATAACTAGAAGACAAATTGTGTATAAGATAATATGTACTTTAAGAATCTGATTTGTGGGAAACTAAGATTTTTATCACTCATAGCACAAAAAAAGGAAAGTTAATTTAAAAGTATTACATTGTTAAATGAATAAACATCTTTTAGTACAAATGACCAAATACGTTTTTTTTAAACCAGGGTTTTATTTTATTTACTTTTTAATCCTAACCCGAGGATATTTTTCCACTGATTTTTAGAAAGAGTAGAAGGGAGGAGGAGAAATGAGAGAGAGAAGCACCTTGACTGGTAGAGGTAGAGATACGGGCCCTTGATCTGAATCAAACTTGAGACCCTTCAGTCAGCAGGCTGAGGGTCTATCCACTGAGCCAAACCAACTAGGGCCAAACAAAGACTTCTACTTAAGAAAAAAGGTTAAGAAATAAATAAATTCAGGAGGAAAATCAAGGGGTCATGAGGTTTTAATCAGTTATACCCTCAAGTAAAAATATTCTTACGGGGACTTGCTTCCTCTATTATAGCTGACAGTTTCTATATGCTCCCAATTAAAATGTAAAATGAAAACAGGTACTGTAAAGGACATCTCTTTAATCCATAATTAACATTTTTTAGATATCATATATGCTTCTGTTTTTAATTAAATACACAATTTTAAAAAATATATTTACAATTATATTTCAAATTGTGGCTCTATCTCAATCTCACTTGATTTCAGAGAGGAATGGGAGAGAAAGAAACATCAATGATGAATCATTCATCAGTTGCCTCCTGTATGCCCCCTACTGGGAACCAAACCCGAAACCCGAGCACGTGCCCTTGACTGGAATCGAACCTGGGACACTTCAGTCCGCAGGTTGACATTCTATCCACTGAACCAAACTGGCTAAGGCTAAAATACACAATTTTTTACTACTCCCAATGAAAATACTTAGTCTTCTTTTTTAATATCTTATTTAGGGAATTGAACATGTCTGTGTTAAAATTTTTTAATGTTTGGCTCTCTCTTTTTTTAAAAAAAATCCTCACCCAAGGACACATTTTTTTTTTAATGAGAGAGAAAGAGAGAGAGAGAGAGAGTGATCAGTTGCCTTTTGTACATGCCCTGACCATGACGCTCCAACCAAATCAGCCACTTGGCCAGTGCTATGTTTGGCTATCTTATATAATGTTGCATGTGTATTATAACATATAATATGATTGTACTCCTCTCTCTCCAAACTATATTACCTAAGAGTAGCCATCACCATCTTGGTTTTTAATACAATCACATGAGAATTAATATAGTGACACAGATCCTGGATTCCAGAGCCAACTGCCTGGGTTTGTTCAAATGTGGCTCTATCCCAATCTCACTTGTAAAAACTGAGAATAATTATAATAACAAGATCAGAGGTGGTGTGAGGATTGACTTTTATGTGTAGTGGTTTGAATAGTGTTTCTCATATAATTAGATGGCGATAAATATTTTAACTGTTGTTGAAATTAGAAAATATTTTATGATAAAAATAAATTCATTAGCTATTTCAGACTTTATTTTGTTTCTTATGATCTAGAGAGAAAAATCTAGATGAAACATTATCCAGGTATTTTAGGTATCTAGGGAAATAGAAAATGGTAAGCTATATATGGACATTCAACTGAGAAACAAACAAACAAACAAAACCCTGAAAACCCAGGAGGGGCAAAAGCCAAGGCTAGCCATGTGTATCAAATTTATTTGAACACCAAGACAAACTTATTATCAGTTACCTGAACGATAGCTGGGTCCTGAGGCAAAGAACATTGTGGTTTTGGCGGCTCACAAACAGTGAGGTCTTTAATATCACTTCCACGGAATATAATGTATTCAAAGACTTCATCTCGAGGTGGTATTGGACGATCTGTTGGTCTGTCTTCTGTACCAAAGGACCGAACTGGCAAGAAAACAGAAGATATGAGATATGTGCCTACTCATCATATTCAGGTAGTACCTCTTATAAGTGTACTGTTCCAAGTATTAAGCAGCAGTTCTTAAATGTCACCCATGAGAAAGTACACATTAATTTATAGCTAAAAAAATTTTTTTTAAAAGAGGAAAATAGAGTTTTGCCTAGAACTAAATGTATTCAATGTAAACAAAGACTATATTACAAGGTTGTGCTCTTCATAGATTTTTATTTATTTACTAGAGGCCCAATGCATGGAATTTGTGGAAGATAAGCCTTCCTTCCCCTGACTGCCGGCACCTGGCTTCCCTCAGGCTGCCAGCAAGCACCCGGGACTGGGCTTCCCTCGCAGCCTCAGCTTCTGGTCTAATTAGCATATTTTGTCTTTATTATTATAGATTAGAGGTCCAGTGCACAACATTCGTGCAGGAGGGGGTGAGGCCAGGTCCCATCAGCCTGGCCTGTGCCCTCTCGCAATCTGGGGCCCCTCAGGGAATGTCTGCCTGCCAGCTTAGGCCCACTCCCTGTGGACATCCTCCGAAGGGTCCTTAGCATTGCTGTGGAGGCAGGCACCTGCTACCACCGCTGTGCTTGCCAGCCATAAGCCCAGCTTCTGGCTTCATGGCGCTCCCCTTGTGGGAGTGCACTGACCACCAGGGGGCAGCTCTTGCATTGAGCTTCTGCTCCCTGGTGTTCAGTGCATGTCAAGGTGACCGGTCATTCTGCCATTTGGTTGATTTGCATATTAGCTTTTTATTATATAGGATATCTTTGGTACTTGTGGTGAGAGGCAGTGTTAATTTATTTTTTATTTACTTATTTTCATTGTTTGATATATTTTTAAGGTCCTCATTCAGCAAAATAAAAAATTGAAAATCTATGTGATATTTCCTGCGTGTGTGGTGGGAGGAAGTGGGGGTGGGGAGGAGAGGGCAATGCATAAAGATTTTACAGAGTCCACAATATCCCAAAGTTCTGAAAATGCATGCATCCATATAGAAATTTCAAATAAGAAAGTTGGAAAGATCACATATAATCCATTTAAAGAGCATCCTAGAGGAAGTAACTCAACATAGTGCCACGGTTTGAACGTATGCATTTTTTCCACAGAATTGATCCAAAGCTAGACTGAAGATGTTAGTTTAAGTAATGCCCTTTTTTAATCATAAAAGTTCTTTCTAGTACTTATGAGATTTCCAGACAAGATGATGGCATACGTGTTGGTTTACAGAAGAATATTCCTCTCTTAAACTAATACAAAAAGTTAAAAGTATCCCCAGGCCAGGAAATGACCTCAAACTCATACCATGAAATTTTTTTAAAAATATATATTTTATTGATTTTTTACAGAGAGGAAAGGAGAGGGATAGAGAGTTAGAAACATCAATGAGAAAGAGAGACATCCATCAGCTGCCTCCTGCACACCCCCTATTGGAGATGTGCCTGTAACCAAGGTACATGCCCCTGACCGGAATCGAACCCAGGACCTTTCAGTCTGCAGGCCGATGCTCTATCCACTGAGCCAAACTGATTTCAGCCATACCATGAAATTTTGTTAGGTATCATTCAGATGCTGAATGAATTACTCTGACCTGAAGAGGAATCCCAGAAACCGTGTGTAGCATGTCCTTAGAAAGTTTTACTGGTACCCACCAATTTGGTGGATAAGTATAGGGGCACAGATGTGGAAAAAAATTGAAATTTCCTTTCTCCTCGTTGCCAAACAGTACTGTATGAGGACAGGAGTTAGTGGCAAGGTTTTACATTTTGTCCTCTCTCTAAAAGGAAGGCTAAAGTGTTAGAAAAAGCAGAACTACTAAGAAAATTACAACTAAATCAGTCTCCTTCCTAACCCCAGGATCACCACCATCACCACCATCACTATCACAGTGTATAATGTCCCAGCCCTCCAAAGTAATAAATTAGCTCATCCTGAAGCAGAGGAGGAGAAAAGTCAAAGCCCTTTCTCTACAAAATCAGAGAAACTCCATAGCTTTCCAAGGACTAACAATAACCACATATTCAAAAGATAGATTAATTGCTTTATAATCTAAAAAAAAAAGAAATCAAATTTACACCTTAAGAAACTAAAAAAACCTCACACAAATAAACCCCAAATCCAGCAAAGTAAGTAACACAGGTAAGAGCAGAGATAAACAACAACAACAACAACAACAAAATAATCAACAAAACCAAATGTTGGGTTTTCTAAAAAGATCAACAAAATATAGAAACCTTGGATATAGTGACTACAGATAAAAGTGAGATGATGCAAATAACTAAAATGAGAAATGAGAAGAAGGATACTAACTACTACCAGTCTTATGGAAATTAAAAGGCTTATAAGATAATCGTATGCCAAAACAAACTAGATAATTTAGATGAAACAGAAAAATTACTAGTTACCAAAAGTGATTTAAGAAAAACAAAACAAAAACACAGAGAATCCAAGATGGCGGCATAGATAAACACCTACACTGCTGCCTCGCACAACAATTTCAAAACTACAACTAAAAGACAGAACAGACATCATCCAGAACCACAGGAAAGCTGGCTGAGTGGAAATTGTACAACTAGAGGGAAAGAGAGGGGCTCACAGAGACCCAGAGGAGCTGCAAAAAGCTGAGGTACGGAGACACGCGCGTGGAGATTACGGGTGCCGGAGTACCTGGCTAGTTTTCTCTGTCGGGAGGGAAACGGAGACTCTCAAAGGCATTGAACCCCTTATCTTACGACATTAAACCCCAGATCCAGCCGAAACTCATACGGGGGGAGTTTGGACTGTGAAAAGGGTGCTCGGAAATTTAGGGGAGTCGCAAAAGATCGGAGGTCTGGTGGCGAGCATGGCACTGTGCAGAGGACAGATTGCTGATTGTGCCGCTGGCTTTCGCGAGTGGGCGGGAGACAGACCCTCCCAACTGTGCCACTTCTGACTCCACTAAGCCCCTGTTTTGGGCGAAACCCTGGAGACCTAGACTCGTGTGGTCCTGGGGCGCAGGGGAGCTGGAGGGGCAGCGGTCTAGAGGCACTGCAGGTGTGCAAGCACAAGGACCGCTCCAGCGATTACCCAGTCATGTGAGACTCAGGGGCCGTGGAGGGCTGGGCCGACTGGAAGGCAAGGCGGTCCCTTAAGCCCTGAGACTCCACCCATCCCAAGCTCAACAGAGGCTTCTTCGGTTTTGCAAGTCTGGTATCATAAGGCTGAATCCAACACAGAAGTTCTCCCAGCATAGTGAAAATGCCGAGACAAGGGAAGGGGTTACAAACAAAAGAAATGGAGGGGAAAAAACGACTGGATATAGAGTTCAAAACCATGGTTATAAGGTTTTTCAAGAATATGCTAGAAAAGTTGGATAAATTTAGTAAGATCCAAGAGGAGATGAAAAAGGACATACTAGAGACAATGACTGAAATAAAAAATATTATACAGAGTCCTAACAGCAGACTAGAGGATGGCAAGAATCAAGTCAAAAATTTGAAATATAAAGAAGCAGAAAACATTCAACTGGAAAAGCAAGAAGAGAAAAGAATCCAAAAATGTGAAGATAATGTAAGGAGCCTCTGGGACAGCTTCAAGCGTACCAACATCAGAATTGTGGGGGTGCCAGAAGAAGAGAGAGAGCAAGATACTGAAAACCTATTTAAAGAAATAATGAATGAAAACTTCCCACATCTGGTAAAAGAAATAGACTTACAAGTCCAGGAAGCACACAGAACCCCAAATAAAAGGAATCCAAAGAGGACCACACCAAGACACATCATAATTAAAATACCAAGAGCAAAACACAAAGAAAGAATATTAAAAGCAGCAAGAGAAAAACAGTTCATTACCTACAAGGGAGCACCCATACGACTGTCAGCTGATTTCTCAACAGAAACGATGCAGGCCAGATGGGAGTGGCAAGAAATATAAAACGTGATGAATAGCAAGAACCTACAACCAAGAATAATCTATCCAGCAAAGCTATCATTCAGAATTGAAGGGCAGATAAAGAGCTTCACAGAGAAGAAAAAGCTAAAGGAGTTCATCAACTCCAAACCAGTATTATATGAAATGCTGAAAGGTACTCTTTTAGAAGAGGAAGAAGAAAAAGGTAAAAGACAAAAAATTATGAACAACAAATACATATCTATCAACCAGTGAATCTAAAAATTAAGTGAATTAAAAATTTGATCAACAGAATAAACTGGTGAATATAACAGAATCAGGAGCACAAAAAGGGAGTAGACTGATAATTCTCAGGGGGACAAAAATCATAAAGCATCAAACAGACTGTGAAACTACAGCAGAAAGATTAAAGTTAGGTGAGGTAGATAAGTGATCAATCAAAGGACTTGTATGCATGCATATAAGCATAACCAATGATCACAGACACTGGGGGGTTGGGGTATGCCTGGGAGGGAGGGGGGCAATGGGGAGATATGTATAAAAAATTAATAAAAATTAATAAAAAGAAAAAACCACAAAAAAACCACAAAAAACAAAAACAGAAAATCTCAACAGACTTACAAGAGATTGGACTAGTAATTGAACACCTCCAAAGAACCAGAACCAGAACCAAATAATTTTACGGGTGAATTTTATCAAACATTAAAAAAAAAGAATTAAGATTAATCCTATTCAAATTCCTTCAAAAAAAAAGAGAAAACACTTAACACATGCTAACAGGTCAGCATTAGTAGCCTGATACCAAAAACCAGACAAAGAGACCATAAGAAAATTACAAATCAATCTCTCTTATGAATATACAAACACAAACATTCTAAAAAAAAAAAAATACTAGCAAACTAATCCTACAGTACACTTAGAAAATTATATACCTTGACCAATTGGGATTTTATCCTAAGAATGCAAGGGTGGTTCAACAAATCAGTATAATATACCACATTAATAGACTGAAAGGGGGAGTCCCACACAATCCTCGTAATAGATGTAGAAGAGAAACATTTGATAAAATTTAACATGATTTCATGATAAGAACACTTAGTGAACTTGGAATAGAATGGAACTTCTTTAAGATGAAGGGCATATAAGAAATCCACCGCTAACATATTCAGTGATGAAAGACCGAAAGCTTTTCCCCAAGATCAGAAAAAAAGACCAGCCGAGACTGGTTTGGCTTAGTGGACAGAGCGTCAGCCTCCGGACTGAAAGGTCCTGGGTTCGATTCTGGTCGGGGGCATGTATCTTGCTTGCGGGCACTTCTCCAGTGTGGGGTGTGCAGGAGGCGGCTGATTGATGTCTCTCTCTCATTGATGTTTCTGACTTTCTATCCCTTTCCCTTCCTCTCTGTGAAAAATCAATAAAATATATTAAAAAAAAAAAAGAAAAAAAGAAAAGAAAAAAGACCAGGATGCCCACTTTCACTGCTACTATTCAACAATGTATCAGAAGGCCTAGCCAGCACAATCAGGCAAGAGAAATAATAGGTATCCAAATTGGAGAGGAAGAAGTAAAGCTATTTCTTTTTGAAGATGACAGGATTTCATGTATAGAAAAGACATGAAATTCATTGAAAAAAATCTACAAGAGCTAATAAATTCAGCAATGTTACAACACCAACACACAAAAATTGTGTTTACATATAGCAACAATGACCAATCCAAAAAAGAAATTTAAAAAATAATTCCACTTATAACTATTCAAAAAAATAAAATATCTAGGAATAAATTTAACTAAGAAAGTGAAAGACTTGCACACAGACAATTACAACCCCTTGCTGAAATAAACACTTAAATAAATGGAAAGCCATCATGTTCTTGAACTTGAAGACTTAAAATTATGATGCTTCCTAAAGTTATCTACAGATTTAGTACAATCCCTATCAAAATTGCAATGGACTTTTTCTTTTCTTCAGAAATTGAAAACCAATCCTCAATTCATATGTAACTTTAAGGGAACCTGAACAGTCAAAGAACCTTGAAAAAATTAAGAAGATCCATACTTCAGATTTCAAAACCTTCTATAAAGTTGTAGTCAAAACAGTGTGGTACTGGCATAAGATAGACATACAGATTTATGGAATGGAATAAAGTCCAGAAATAAACCCAAACAACTATGGCTAATTAATTTTAGACAAGGGTCCAAGACCACCCAAAAGGGAAAGAATAGTCTCTTCAAAAAAAGGTTCTGGGACACCTGGATGACCACATACGAAAGAGTGAGTTTGGAACCTACCTTACTCCACATATAAAAACTATAGAGGCCCAGTGCACAAAATTCATGCACAGGTGGGGTCCCTAGGCCTGGCTGGCTATTAGGGCCAGGCTGATCGGAGCTGGGGTGATTGGGGCCCGAAGGCCCCAGTGGGGTTGGGAGAGGAGGCGATGGTTGCTGAGCTGGGCACGAAAGGAACTGATCCTGCCATCGTCAGTGCCCTACCACTGTGCAGTTCCTCACCTCCGCCTCCCCCACACTGCCATGGTGGGTGGGTGCCAGGCCAATTGGGGCATGCCGACCAGGGGAGGAACAGAACCACCAGCCCCAAGGGAACCATCCTTCGGCCTCCCTCGAAAAGGGGCCACGCCCACTGCCCCCAACCCCCAATTTCCTGTCCCAGCTCAGGGCCTGACGGCTGAAGAGAGGGGCTGCGGGAGATTGGTTGTGGAAGCGCACTGACCACCAGGTGGTCAGTGTGCATCATAGTGACCGGTCGTTTGGTTGTAATGGTTCTTAGGCTTTTATATATACAGACTAGAGGCCCGGTGCATGAAAATTCATGCATTGGAGGGAGATCCCTAGGCTGGCCTGCCCCATCTCACACAGTCCAGGAGCCCTCAGGTGCGGGAGATGACCCGGTGATCAGGGAAAGGCAACATCCCCATCACACCTCTGCTGTTGCCACTGTCAGCAGTGCAAGCGTTGGCCGGCCCTGGTTACCTGAGCCTTGAGTGGCCCTGGGTGGCTGGGCAGCCGCCCTCTGAGGCCTGCCTGTGTCTTGGGCCGGCCCTGGGCAGCTGGGGGGCTGAGGGAACTGGGGGACTCTGGTGGCAGGCATGCAGAGCGGCTGGACCTGCCTGCTGCCCTGGTGGGGCTGAGGGGACTGGGTACCACCATCTTGTGGCTGTGGCCGCCTTCATCTTTGAGGGTGTGGAAGTCAATTAGCATATCCTCTCTTTATTAGACAGAATTATCTCAGCCTGGCCAGGGTGGCTCAGTGGTTGAACATGAACCTATGAATGAGGAAGTCATGGTTTGATTCCCAGTCAGGGTACATGCCAGGGTTGTGGGCTTGCCCTCAGTGCAGGAGGCAGCCAATCAGTGATTCTCTCTCATCACTGATGTTTATTTTCGTCTCCCTTCCTCGCTAAAATCAAGAAAAAGATATTTTAAAAAATTAGCTCAAAGTAGGCATGATAGTGTTAAATAAGACACACATAAATTAAAGAGTTCTCATGTCCACCTCCTTAGTTTGATCATTTGCTAAAATAGCTCACAGAACTCAGAATAACATTTTCCTTATTAGATTATCAGTTTATTATAATAGAGTGCAACTCAGGATATATTTTGGTCTTTGTCTCCAGCTCCTGGCTAGAGTTTCTAAAACCTTTGTAGTTTCCAAAGAAATAAAGATACAGAACTCCTAAATATCTTGGAATTTCCTGGATGACAGGCACATCTTTTGCTCTAATGAGAAGACTCTTGGTGGGCTCCTAGATAGCTTCCAGAAAGGGGCTGGTCACTAGATTAGAAGCTTGGAACTTTCGAACTCACTTCCCATCCTCTGGGAGAGAGGGGCTGAAGATTGAGTTGATAACTAATCATGCCTACATGATGGAAGACTCCACAAAAATTCCCCAAACTGCAGGATTTGGAGAGCTTCCAGGTTGGTGAACATGTGGAGGTGTTGGGAGGGTAGAAAAGTCATGAAAGCTCTGCACTCCTTCCCACCTGTCTTGCCTTATGCACCTCTTTCAGCTGGATGTTCCTGAGTTGTATCCTATTATCATAAACTGATAATCTAATAAGGAAACTATTATTCTGAGTTCTGTGAGCTATTCTAGCAAATGATCAAACTAAGGAGGTAGTCATGGGAACTCTTTAATTTATAACTAGCTGTTTAGAAGTATAGATCCCACAAAAATCATAAAGCATCAAACAGACTGTGAAATTACAGCAGAAAGATTAAAGTTAGGTGAGGTAAATAAGTGATCAATCAAAGGACTTGTATGCATGCATATAAGCATAACCAATGATCACAGACACTGGGGGGTTGGGGTATGCCTGGGAGGGAGGAGGGCAATGGGGAGATATGTATAAAAAATTAATGAAAAAGACTAGTAAAAAAAAAAAAAGAAGTATAGATCCCTTCTGTGAAGTAGGTGGCAGGGGTAGGACAGTTGTAAGTCTCAGTGCTTAACCTGTGAAATCTGACACTTTAGAATTAAATTGAACTGTAGGTGTCTAGGGAGTTGAGAATTGGTAGATATGGGTAAAACTACCATACATTTTGTGGTAAGATGTACTGCAAGTAAATTGATAAACCCAATTTTTTCCTTTTGTGGGTTCAAGAACCTAAAACTAAGAACCAAAACTATAAAACTATTACAAGAAAGCATAGGAATAATTCTAAAGATTTTACACTAAAACATGAGCAACAAAGGAAATAAATATACCAGACTTCATAAAAATTAGAAAATGTTAAAAAACAAGAATATTGAAATCATTTTGCGAACTACATATAAGGGCTTAATAACCAGAATGTACAAAGAATTCTTAAGAACAAAAAGGCAAACAACCCAATTAAAAGTGTACACACTTCTCATAAAAAGATATAAAAACAGCCAAGTTCATGAAAAGATGTTTAATCATTTGGTCAATGTAGAAATGCAAATCAAAATCATAATAAAATACCACTTCACTACTAAGATGGTTTTATTTTTTTGTCTCATTTAAAAAAATTTTTTTTATTAATGTATTACATGTATACATATCTTGCCACTACCCTCCCCAGTCCCATGCCTACCCTAACCCCAGAGTCTTGTGTCCATTGGTTATGCTTATACCACCTCTCTCTAACCTTCCCACTGTAATTTGACATTCTGTTTGATGTTTTACTGCCTCTGTATCTATCTTTTTGTTCATCAGGTTATAATGTTCTTTATTATCCATAAATGAGCGAAATCATGTGGTATTTTTCTTTCATTGACTGGCTTATTTCACTTAACATAATGCTCTCCAGTTCCATCCAGGTTGCTGCAAATGGTACGAATTCCTTCTTTTTTATGGCAGCATAGAATTCCATTGTGTAGATGTACCATGGTTTTCTGATCCATTCATCTGCTAACGGGCACCTAGGGTGTTTCCAAATTGTAGCTATTGTAAATTGTGCTGCTATGAAGATAGGGGTACATAAATCCTTTCTGATTGGTGTTTCTAGTTTCTTAGGATATATTCCTAAGAGTTGGATTGCTGGGTCAAATGGGAGTTCCATTTTTAGTGTTTTGAGGAAACTCCATACTGTTCTCCACAGTGGCTGCACCAGTCTGCATTCCCACCAGCAGTGCATGAGGGTTCCTTTTTCTCCTCATTCTCGCCAACACTTGTTGTTTGTTGATTTGTTGATGATTGCCATTCTGACAGGTGTGAGATGGTATCACATTGTCGTTTTGATTTGCATTTCTCTGATAATTAGTGACTTTGAACATGTTTTCATGTGTCTCTTGGCTTTCCGTCTTCTTTAGAAAAGATTCTATTTAGGTCAATTGTCTATTTTTTTTTATCGGATCATTTATCTTCCTTTTATTAAGTTGTATAAGTTGCCTGTAGATGTTGGGGATTAAACCTTTATCAGTGATAACATTTGCAAATATGTTTTCCCATACAGAGGGCTTTCTTGTTTTGTTGATGGTTTCTTTTGCTGTGCAAAAGCTTTCTATTTAGATGTCCCATTTGTTTATTTTCTCTTTAGCTTCCACTGCCCTTGGAGCAGTTTCAGTGAAGAAATTCCTTCAGCATATGTCTGAGATTGTGCTGCCTGTGGATTCCTCTAGTATTTTTATGGTTTCCCATCTTATGTTTAAATCCTGTATCCATTTGGAATTTATTTTTGTGTATGGTGTAAGTTGGTGGTCTAGTTTCATTTTTTTGCATGTATCTGTCCAATTTCCCCAACACCATTTATTGAGAAGAGACTGTCTTGAGTCCATTGTATGTTCCCGCCTCCTTTGTCAAATATTAATTGAGCATAGTGGTTTGGGTCGATATCTGGATTCTCTATTTTATTCCATTGGTCTTGAGATGGTTTTAATAAAAACAGAAAATAACAAATACTGGCAAGGATGTGGAGAAATAGGCATGCATCTGCTCTGGAAATCAGTTTGGTGGTCCTCAAAAAATTAAACATAGAATTACCAAATGACTCAACAATTTCACTCCTAAACTGTATATGAAAACCTATGTCCACAAAGAACCTTGCACATGAATGTTTAAAGCAATATCCTATATAATAAAGATCTAAAAGGCAAATGGGCGTCAAGCCCTCATGTCATCATGCCCTCCCTGCTCAAACACTCAACACTAGGGAGAGAGGAATGGGGACCAGCCAGGAATGAGGTAACAAGAGAGAAATGGAGACCAGCCAGGCTGTGGCCTGGGAGCCAGTGGCTGTAGCCCAGCCTGGGAGAGAAACAAGCTGCATGCCCCATGTTCCCAGGCACCAGTGGCTGTGGTTGTGCCTGGGAGAGAGACAAGCTGCCTGCCCTGTGGTCCCGGGTGTCAGCGGCTGCGGCCTGGGCAAAGCTGTCTGCCCATGGTCCCCTGCAGCTGTGGCCAGCCTGGATCCTGGGTGCCTGTGGTCAGCCAGAGGGAGGGAAGCCTGGGTCCCAGTTGCCTACAGCCAGCCAGAGGAATAAATCCTGGATCCTGGGTGCGGGGTGAGGTAGAGGTGGTTAGGGGCGATCAGGCAGAGGTGGTTAGGGGTGATCAGGCAGGCAGGCAGGTGAATGGTTAGGAGTCAGCAGTCCCAGATTGTGAGAGGCAGTCAGACATCCCTTAAGGGATCCCAAATTGGAGAGGGTGCAGGCCAGGCTGAGGGACCCCACCCCCCATGCATGAATTTTGTGCACTGAACCTCTAGTCTACACTGTAACGGCCATAATGACCTAACAACCAGTCACTATGATGTCCACTGTGGCCAGCAAATTGGCCCAATCAGGGGGTGGGGCTGGCGGCCAAGCTCACGGCCCTTCCCCCCTGCCAGCTTGCCTACTGAACTCGCCCACTCTGATTAAGAGCAGGCCTGCCGGCCAAATGCCCCTCCTGGCTAGCCATGCCCGCAACTAGCCTGCCCCACCATGATAGGCCTGTAGCCCCTCCCCACAACTGGCCTACCCCTGATCATACCTCTCACCCCAATAGGGGGAGTGGCTGGGTGGCCAAACTACTACAGCCCTTCCCCCTGGCCGGCCATGCTCTCAATGGGCCCCCACCACCCTGATTGGCCCACAGCGCCTTCCCCTGGCCAGCACCACCTCTGATCACCACCCCTACCTCAATAGGGGGTAGGGCTGGCTGGCCAACCTCCTGCAGCCACGTCAGCTGGCCACACCCCTGACGGGCCCCCACCATCCTGATTGGCCTACACTCCCTTCCCCAAGCTGGTCCCACCCATGATTGCCCTCCTGACCCCAATAGGGGTGGGGCTGGCCAGCCAATCTCCTGCAGCCCCTTCCCCAGGCTGCTGGCCTTTGATCAGCACCCCCCAATCACCCCATTTGGGGGCAAGGTCTGGCCGGCCCATCACCCACAGCCCCTCCCCATGGCCAGCCCAGCACCCAATTGGCCCCCCAACCCCAATTGAGGGTGGGGCCTGTTGGCCAATCGCCTGCAACCCCTTTCACCAGCTGGCCTGGCCCTGATGGAGGCCCTGATAAGGGACCCAATCCAGGCGGGCTGGCCGGCCAACCTCCCACCATCTCCTCCGCCTGCCACGCCCAGCCCCGATCCACTCTAATTGGGGCTGGGCTGGCCAGACATCACCCATGCACAAATTCAAACACTGGGCCTCTAGTTACTCATAACAGCCGAAAGGTGGAAACAACCCAAACTTCCATCAACAAATGAGTGATAAATTGCTGGTTTTTAAAAAAATATTTACAGCTGAAACCGGTTTGGCTCAGTGGGTAGAGCGTCAGCCTGCGGACTGAAAGGTCCCAGGTTTGATTTTGGTCAAGGGCATGTACCTTGGTTGTGGGTACATCCCCAGTGTGGGGCGTGCAGGAGGCAGCTGATCGATGTCTCTCTCATCGATGTTTCTAACTCTCTATCCCTCTCCCTTTCTGTAAAAAAAAAATCAATAAAATATATTAAAAAAAAATAAAAAAATATTTACACACACACACACACACACACACACACACACCTCTACCAATGATATTTCCATGTGGAAGTATAAGTTCTTCATGCTTCCTTGCAGTCTTCTGGGAAAGACCCTTATCTTCTTCCTTCCTTTCTTTTTTTACAACATACATATACACGTTCTTATGGTACATCTAATGTTTTACATAGTTGATCTCTATTTTGTTCACACTGACTTCAGTGAGTATATTTGGGTTTCTATGCTCAAAACTCCATTCAGTTGCTGCTGTGGCCATTTCTTTTAGGACCATGGTTGGTACTTTCACATAAAATCTTACTTTTAATTCCTTCTCTGGTGATTCTTTCCTGGATTCTTAGGTTTGCATAATTATAACTACAATAGAACCAGCATTGTAAAGTCACCAAGATAAATCCTTCTACTCCAACTCCACATGGTATTTTAATTCTACTATCTAATAAAAAATGCCCAAGGCCAGCTACAACAGATCCTAATGAACCATGTAATACTAAGTCTCGAGCACAGGAAATATTCTTGACATCTAAAATTCCTAGGAACTTAAAGGGCTTCCCCTTCCCATGCTCACCAGGCTCTAGCGGGTGGCCACAGGGACAAAGTAGGTGGCCACAGGGATAAGTCAGTGCCTCCTTCTCCATCCTGCCCCCACCAAGGGACACTGCCCACAGAACCCCTATATTTCTTTTCACCCAGAGTCATCTCCTATACTTAAAGATTTGAGACCTTGCTCAGTTAATTAGCTCCCATCATTTGCAACTCCAATATTCCTCCATGCAAGATTCTTCCCCCTGAATTACTAATTCATATCGATTTACTCAGACATATCTTTTCCTCAAATGAGAATTTCAAACTGAGTGTAAGAGAATAATTACTAGTGATAATAAGAATTTAGGGAGAGGCATGACGAGAGAATTGTTAAACAAATTTAAAAAAACATTTAAAAATTTAGATGGTGATACAATAACAAAATTAATCATGTAAAAACATTATTAGGTAAGGAAGATCTTGAAACATTTCTATAAATCATAGAATGGCAAAAGAAAATTGATCCATACTCATTATTACCAATCTGAGAGAATACAATATCCTTAATACTGTCTTCATTTATCACACTGTCTTTTTTTGAAATATTAAGTTATTTCACTATGCATTTTCTGACCAAGGAAAATTTTCAGAAATAATAACCCTTCATGTGATCAACAAATAGTTAACTTGCCATATACAAGGAAGGAAAAGATACTGAAATAATAAGAAAAGCTGATAAGCACAGAGAAAAGAGAAGATAAAATGAGAACACAGGTATACCTAACACTTCCTATTTAGAATCAGGGAATGCTTTACAGGAGAAATAATGTTCAAGCAAAATCCAAAAGGATAAACCTGATTCCCTCCTGATCCATTCCTAATTTAGTTGATAGAAACCACTATATGCACTACTGCCCAATTTCTCTGTTCCTTGTTCAATTTTTAAAGAAATATGTTTTTATTGATTTCAGAGGAAAAGAGGGAGGAGATAGAAACATTAATGATGAGAGAAAATATTTTGATTGGCTTCCTCCTGCATGCCTCCTACTGAGGTCCAAGTTTGCAACACGGGCATGTGCCCTGACCAGGAATCAAAACTGTAACCTTCTGGTTCATAGGTCAATGCTCAACCACTGAGCAACACCAGCCAGATTTATCCAGTCAATTTTTAAAAGTCCAACCCATCCTCCTAATTTCTCATGTATCTGTTTGTTCCTTCCTCTCTATTTTAATTAGTTTAGGCCTACATTTTATCTTAAAAAGATTCCAAATGAGTACGGCTGGCATGGCTCAGTGGTTGAGCATTGACTTATGAATCAGGAAGTCACAGTTCGATTCCTGGTCAGGGTACAAGCCTGGGTTGGGCACTTGATCCCTAGTTGGGTGCATGCAGGAGGCAGCCAATCAATGATTTTCTCTCATCATTGGTGTTTATATCTAGCTCTCTCCCTTCTTCTCTGAAATCAATTAAAAAATATTAAAAAAAAAAAAAGATTCCAATTGACCTCACTACGGTACAGTCAACTTCACCCTCACTCCCAATCAAATTTTGCAAAAATTTCCTAAAGCTGTATTCTGGAATGCCACCTTATTGGCTCCCTATAACTCACCAAGAAAACTCAAGACTTGTTAGCCTGCCATTCAAATGTCAAAATGAGTGAGATAAATTTATCAGAAGCTAAATAAAAAGGGATTTGGAGGATAGGGGTCCCTGAACCTGTTATCTGACACATTTTATTGGCACTTTAGCCTTTCAGAGCTGTTCTTCTCTTTCCTTTGAGACTTCTATCACAATTTGTTGCATTGCTCACTTCTTCAACAGGCATGTAAAGAGTAGGGGAAGAGCATCCCAGTTCAAAGGAACCTTATGATATATGCAGTATCCTTAAGAACCTTGGTCTGCACTGCTCTTTTGTTTTCTAGAACACAGTGACTGGGATGTAGTCAGAGCTGGCACTCAGTAATTCTCATGTATTAACAGCTTATCAAATAAGAAGTACCAGGCAGATACCAGCTTTCCCTCTATTTTCCCCATTTGCTATCTTTAGTGTGGTAGATTATCTGTGATCTTAATTTTGTTTAGGCTCCAGAATCTCTCTTATACTTTCCAGAGAGTACCAGAATTCAAGAGAAGTAGCTATCCAATTGTATAAAATGCAAGAGGGTATACTGAAACAAGTTGAGTTAATTTTCCAGTTCTTATTTATTTTTCAAATATATTTTTATTCATTTCAGAGAGGAAAGGAAAGGGAGAGAGAGTGAAAAACATCAATGATGAAAGGGAATCATCGATCAGCTGCCTCATGCATGCCCCCCACTGGAGATGGAGCCTGCAACCCAGTCATGTGCTATTGAATGGAATCGAACTCTTACCCTTCAGTTCATTGGCTGACACTCTACCCACTGAGCCAGACTAGCTAGGGCATAATCTTCCAGTTTTTAGTTCCATCTTTACCCCTAATTACTTCAGTCTTCTAGTTTCTATTAGCACCTGCTGATGCGAATTCCTGTGCCTTTTAGAGGTCTGGGTGGAAATCAAGCTATTTACGGGCTTTACCCACGACCCTGTAGTGTAGCTTTCTCAATTCTGCTAAGAAGTCATTTAAACTCATCCATTTGCTTTTCAGCCTCCAAAATTGTGTTGTCATTGTCTCCTGTGAAAATTGACTCTGTCATTTATGAGTTTATGCCTTTTTTTAATTTTAATTTTATTTTAATAAAACTTTATTATTTAGATTATTAAAATTGTTCCTCTTCCCCCCCCTCATATCTCCCCTCTACCCAGCTCCCACCCCACCCTCTGTCCTTACCTCCCCCGCATTATCCTCATCCATAGGTGTATGATTTGTGTCCAGTTTCTCCCTGAACCTTCATCTCTTTCCTCCTGAGAATTATCAGTCCACTCCCTTTCTATGCCCCTAATTCTATTATATTCACAAGTTTATTCTGTTAATCAGATTTCCAATTCACTTGATATTTAGATTCACTTGTTGATAGATATGTATTTGTTGTTCATAATTTTTAGCTTTACTGTTTTCTTCTTCCACTTACCTTTTGGCATTTCATATAATACTGGTTTGGTATTGATGAACTCCTTTAGTTTTTTTCTTATCTATGAAGCTCTTTATTTGCCCTTCAATTCTGAATGATAGCTTTGCTGGGTAGAGTAATCTTGGTTGTAGGTTCTTACTGTTCATCACTTTGAATATTTCTTGCCACTCCCGTCTGGCCTGCATCGTTTCTGTTGAGAAATCAGCTGACAATCCTATGGGTGCTCCCTTGTAGGTAATGAACTGTTTTTCTCTTGCTGCTTTTAATATTCTCGTATTTTGCCCTTGGTATTTTAATTATGATGTGTCTTGGTGTGGTCCTCTTTGGATTCCTTTTGTTTGGGGTTTTGTGTACTTGTTGGACTTGTTAGTCTATTTCTTTTAGCAGGTGGGGGAAGTTTTCAGTCAGTATTCCTTCAAATAGGTTTTCAGTATCTTGCTCTCTCTCTTCTTGTGGCACCCCCATAATTCTAATATTGGTATGCTTGAAGTTGTTCCAGAGGCTCCTTACATTATATTCACATTTTTTAATTTTTTTCTGTTTTCTTTTCCAGTGGAGTGTTTTTTGCTTCTTTGTATTTCAAATCTTTGACTTGATTCTTGCGATCCTCTAGTCTGCTGTTAGGTTTCTGTATATTATTTTTTTTATTTCAGTCACTGTATGTCTAATTTCTAGTTGATTCTTTTTCATCTCCTCTTGGGTCTCACTAAATTTATCCATTTTTTCTAGGAAATTCTTGAAAAACCTTATAACCGTGGTTTTGAACTCTATATCCAGTCATTTGTTTTCCTCCATTTCTTTCGTTTGTGATCTGTTTGTCTCCAAATTTTGGATGCTGTCCCGAGTTGGTAGAGTAGCTTTGTGTGCTCGCTGTCCTATGTGGCCCAGTAGCTCTGCCTCCCCGGTTACCTGAGGTGGACACTCTTGGTGCACCCCTTTGTGAACTGTGTGTACAGTCTTGTTGTAGTTAACTCTTGACTGTTGTTGGTATCACTGGGGAAAATTGACCTCCAAGCCAATTGGTTGTGAGGATCAGCTGTGTCTGCACATGCGCATTTGCCTCCAGACCTCTGCCTGAAACTGGGGTTCAGTGCAGTTGGACCTGGATTTCAGTGCTGTTGGGAGGTTCTGTTTTCCTCCGGCTAGAAAAAGCCAATGGTACAATCAGCAGTCAGCGTTGTGTGTGCGCACTTTTGTGCGCCCCAGACCTCTGTCTTTTGTGGCTCCCCTAAGTTTCCATGCACTCCTTCCTTTTCACAACAGTCCAGACTCCCCCATATGAGTCTTGCCTGGAGCTGGGGTTCAGTGTAGTTAGGATTTTCTGTCTCCCTCCTGCTAGAGGAAGCCAGCCAGACCCTCTTCCGTCCGTCCTCTCCACAAGTATGTCTCCGTACCTCAGCTTTTTACAGCTCCTCTGAATCTTCGTGAGTCCCTCTCTTTACTTCTAGTTGTAGAATTTTCACCCAGCCAGCTTTCCTGTGCTTCTGGATGGTGTCTGTTCTGTCTTTTAGTTGTAGTTTTGAAATTGTTTTGCGAGGCAGTGGCTTAGGTGTTCTCCTATGCTGCCATCTTGGTTCCTCCCTATGCCTTTTCAAAGAAGTCATTCTCATGAAGTTTTACTAGATTTTATCAACAGGAAAGAAAAGTATGTCTAATCTACAATCTAAATTTAATCTTATCTGAAACTGCTTTCAATTGGGCATTATTCCTTGTGGCTATAATCTCCCAAACTATAAAATCGAGAGACAGAGATATGAATATATGACCATCAGGAAAGAAGATAAATGCATTCAATAAAAATTAAAACACACACACACGGGGTGGGAGGGACGGAAAGAAATCAGAAACTAATCTGAGAGTCATAGAGAGAGAGAGTCACAGATAGAGAGAGCCACAGATAGAGAGAGATAGGACAATTTATTACATTAAAGAGACCTGATTCTTCAGATTTACTCTTCAAAGAACCACTCAGGAAAAAAACACACCAGTGTTGCAACACTTCTGAACTTCAAAAATAAAATCTCCAGAGAAAATGACTGAGAATTACATTGGCATCAGCAACACTAGAATGCTAGAAGGCGGCAAACCGATAACTTCCAAGTTCTATAGAAAAAAGATTCTGAATTTGGAATAATATAGCTGACCAATCAATCAAGTAATCAAGAAAACCACAGATTCACTAAAAAATTTGCCTCCCACACATTCCATGTTCTTTGCTTTTACAATGAGAATGATGTACTCAAGAAAAAATTGAGGGCAAAAGAGAATCAAGTAAAAGGCCAACACTGTAAACAAGAAACAGGAACCCTGGGTATCTATAAATATACTAGTAAGAGATAATGGACCAGAATAGAGCAGTAGAGGTGGTAAGAGGTCAAATTCTGGATATATTTTGAAAGTAGAACTGATAGGATCAGAAACATATGAAGTGTGAGAGGAACAAAGGAATTAAAAATGACTCAGAAGTTTTTGGTTTTACTAACTAAAAGAATAAGTTGTCATTCAATTAGATGAAGAAACCTAATGGAGAAACAGGTTTGGGACATGTGGAATAGTAGATGCTAGTAGACATTCCTCCAGGTAATGTTAATGAGACAGTTTGATACATAGCAGGTTCTAGAATAACATCTTTTCATTTGAACATTGATATTGTAGGAACTTAACTCTTGTTTATATCAATTAGCCTACAATATAATTGGGTTCATTATACACTGTTTCACTTAAAGTCACAGAACCCACTGAAAACCTTAAGTGAGGATTTACTATACAAATCACGAGTTAAGAGGTCCAGGTTAGAGATAACAGTAATGTATAGACAGTATTTGAAGCTATGAACTAGATGAAATCAAGAGAAGAATACAAATGATAAAGTAAGTAAATATTTTTTCTACTTTTCATTGATTTTAGAGAGGAAAGGTGAAAGAAAAAGAAACATCCATTAGTTCCCTCCCACATGCATCCTGACCAAGGATCGAACTGGAAATCTGGGTATGTGCCCTGACAGGGAATTGAACAGGTCACCTTTTTAATGCATGGGATGATAACCAACCAAGTCATACTGGCCAGAGTGTAAGTAATTTTTTGAGAGAGAAAGAACCAACTAACCCTGGAGCTCTCTAACACTTAGAGGTTTAAGAACTTAAGAATCAACAAAGGAGATGGAGATGAAACCAGTGAGGTATGAGACAAAATCAGGATGATAACAAGTGAAGAAAGTGTTTCAAGGTGAAAAGATCAATTGTGTGGTATATTGCTGATCAGTCAAGCAGACTGAGGATAAGAAACAACCACTAGATTTGGTAACACAGAAGTCTTTGGCAACCTTGGTAAGACATTTCTTACTTGTGGGAATAAATACCCTAAATAAAGTGGGTTCAAACAATAATAAAAACAGATGGTGCAGAAAATTTCAGGAAGTATTGGTAAAAAGGAAGGATAGACCTGGAGATGGAAATGCTGTTAAGAATTGTAGTGTTTTGGAGAAACAAAGATGGCAGCATAGGTGAACACCTAAGCTGCTACCTCGCACAATTTTAAAACTACAACTAAAAGACAGAACGGACACCATCCAGAACCACAGGAAAGCTGGCTGAGTGGAAATTCTACAACTAGAAGTAAAGAGAAGGACTCACGAAGACTTAGAGGAGCTGTAAAAAGCTGAGGTATGGAGACACACTCGTGGAGAGGACGGGCGGAGGAGGGTCTTGCTGGCTTCCTCTAGCAGGAGGGAGACAGAAAATCCCACCTGCACTGAACCCCAGCTCCAGGCAAGATTCAGAGGGGGAGTCTGGACGGTTGTGAAAAGGAAGGAGTGCATAGAAACTTAGGGGAGCCGTGAAAGACAGAAGTCTGGTGGCTCGCGAAAGTATACACACAGAGGGCTGACTGCTGATTGTGCCTGACTTCCTCTAGCGGGAGGAAAACAAAATCTCACAAAAGCACTGAAACCCAGGTCCAACTGCACTGAACCCCAGTTTTGGGCGAGACCCTGGGGACCCAGACTCATACGGGTCCCTAGAGTGCATGAAAACTCAGGGGAACTGAAAGGCAGAGTTTTGGAAGCTTGCACAACCGCACGGGAAAGGCAGCAGTCTGGAGGCAAATGCATATGCACAGGCACAGCTGATCCTCACAACCAACTGGCTTGGAGGTCAATTTCCCCCAGTGATACCAACAACAATCAAGACTTAACTACAACAAGGCTATACACACAGTTCACAAAGGGGTGCACCAAGAGTGTCCACCTCAGGTAGCCGGAGAGGAAGAGCTACTGGGCCACATAGGACAGCTAGCACACAAAGCTACTCTACCAATTCAGGGAAGCAGCGAAATATGCAGAGACTAAAAGAACAGATCACAAACAAAAGAAATGGAGGAAAACAAATGACTGGATATAGAGTTCAAAACCACAGTTATAAAGTTTTTAAGAATTTCCTAGAAAAAGTGGATAAATTTAGTGAGACCCAAGAGGAGATGAAAAAGGACCAACTAGAAATTAAACATACACTGACTGAAATAAAAAATATTATACAGAAACCTAACAGCAGTCTAGAGGATTGCAAGAATAAAGTCAAAGATTTGAAATACAAAGAAGCAAAAAATACTCCATTGGAAAAGCAAAAAGAAAAAAGAATAAAAAAATGTGAAGATAGTGTAAGGAGCCCCTGGGACAACTTCAAGCATACCAACATCAGGATTATGGGGGTGCCAGAAGAAGAGAGAGAGCAAGATACTGAAAACCTATTTGAAGAAATACTGAATGAAAACTTCCCCCATCTGGGGAAAGAAATACACTTACAAGTCCAGGAAGTGCACAGAACCCCAATCAAAAGGAATCCAAAGAGGACCACACCAAGATACATCATAATTAAAATACCAAGAGCAAAAGACAAAGAGAGAAGCTAAAACTGGTTTGACTCAGTGGATAGAGTGTCAGCCTGCAGACCAAAAGGTCCCAGGTTTGATTCCGGTCAAGGGCATGTACCTTGGTTGCGGTCACATCCCCAGTAGGGGGAGTACAGGAGGTGGCTGATTGATGTCTCTCTCTCATCGATGTTTCTATCTCTCTCCCTTCCTCTCTGTAAAAAATTAATAAAATATATTTTTTAAAAAAAGACAGAGAGAATATTAAAAGCAGAAAGAGAAAAACAGTTAATTACCAACAGGGTAGCACCGATTCAACTGTCAGCTGATTTCTCAACAGAAAGTATGCACGCTGGATGGGAGTGGCAAGAAATATTCCAAGTGATGAATAGCAAGAACCTACAACCAAGATTACTCTACCCAGCAAAGCTATCATTCAGAATTGATGGGTAGTTAAGGAGCTTCACAGATAAGAAAAACTAAAGCAGTTCATCAACACCAAACCAGTATTATATGAAATGCTGAAAGGTATTCTTTAAGAAGAGGAAGCAGAAAACAGTAAAGGTAAAAATTATGAACAATAAATACATATCTATCAACAAGTGAATCTGAAAATCAAGTAAATTGGAATTCTGATGAACAGAATAAACTAGTGAATATAATAGAATTAGGGGCATAAAAAGGGAGTGGACTGATAATTCTCAGGGGGAAAGAGGTGAGGAGGGGTGCAGGGAGAGACTGGACAAAAATCATACACCTATGGATGAGGACAATGGGGGAGAGGTAAGGGCAGAGGGTGGGGTGGGAACCAGGTGGAGGGAAGATAAGGGGTAAGAGGAACAATTGTAATATAGTGTGGTACCTCGAGATACGAGTGCCCTAACATATGAGATTTTTGAGATACGAACCGTCGAGCAAGCGATTTTTGCTTTGAAATATGAGCAACATTTGAGATAGGAGTAATCACGCGGATCGGCCAGCTGCACACAACCCACCAGTTTACCGAGACTCGAGCCTCTCATAGTTTCCCACGCTTCAAGGTTACAGAACGAATTAAACTTGTATCTCAAGGTACCACTATAATCTGAACAATGATTCATTAAAAAAAAAGAATTGTAGTGTTTTGTTGTTAATGTTTTTAATATGGGTGAAAAAACAGCCTATCTATAAATAGAAAAAATCTGGTAGAGAAGGAAAAACTGAACATATAGGATTAGAAAATTGCTGAAACAATGTTCTTGAATCATCAAATGAAGGCTGGCCTTAGAGAGAAGATTAGTTTGTCTATCTTGAGAGACAAGGTTGAGATTTTGAGCATAGTTAACTAAGTACATGTAGGATGAGCTCATCAAAATTCGCATGTTTACTATTTTTTTTCTCTATTAAATAGGAAGCAACGTTCACGGGCTGAAAGCAAAGATAGGGAGGAGGTGTGGAGGTCTGAGGAAAACAGAAGAAATGGAATAGCCATGCTGGAAAATAGAAATATAGTATGACCATGGGGTAAGTGAATATATTATTTAGAGTGAAACTAATAGCATGATAACATAATTAACAATGAGATAGCTACTCTATTAAGTGCTACAATAAACTAGTTACTTTTGATGCTAATTTAATTTTCAGAAAGACTCTGAAATATGGGTATTATTTAAAAAATAAAGAAGTTAAAGCTAAGCTTAAATAAATTGTCCAAGATCAAAGAGCTACCAAGTATTCAACTGCCCTTTTGGGTCACATTTTCTTCCAGAAACAAACACACACTCTACAAAATGACAAGAACCTTGTTGAATAAAATATGTTTCAGACTCACACTTTGCCCATTATGATTTTTTACTTCAATGACATCCAGTTTTAAAAATGGTTCATTAAAGTGATACTTTAAAGCAGCATAGAGAAAATGAAACATAAATTATCCCTATAGAGAGCATCTTCTACATGCAGTAATACATTCAAGTTAAATCATCTGCACTTACTGCTGTTATGTCATGCACATAACAAGATAAAGATGTTTTTACTCTTTTCTTCTACTACTATATTTTCTTCAGGCTTTATGGTGTTTTCTCTACTTCTGATTCATGGTTTATTTTATTCCACTGGAAAATAAGTTAGTTTTGGCACCTGGCTTCAGACTCCTGTAATTACCAAGTACATCTATGGACTATACTGTAACAATAAACTGTTTCCAAGGCTCCAAGTTCTGGCAACCTGATGAAATGGGGCAAACCAAAAGAAATCACAGCTTGAAGTTTCACTAGATCTTTGACATTCTAGGTAGTGATTTTATGAACTGCTAATTTTAGGTCCCCAACTCCTGTGAGAATGCAAGAAATCAATACAGCACTTCACAGGTGTTTCATCCATCATATCAAGCTCTCCCACTCTCACTAGAATTTATGATTAAGTAGCTAATTACCAATCAAGAAGTGGGTAAGCTATGCCAATGGTCAACACTTAGAAGATAATTATGGAAATACTCTATTATTAGTTTACCCTTTTTTATATTCCTCTATTAAACCCTTGATTTTAAGCACAAACCATTTTAAAAGCAGCTAGCTTACATACATACATATATATATAATACACACACACACACACACACACACACACACACACACACATATCACTAATATATATCACTAGAGGCCTGATGCACAGATCCATGCACTGGTGAGGTCCCTCAGCCTGGTCTGTGGGGATCAGGCCGAAACTGGCTCTATGACACCCTCCTAGGGATCCCAGAATGCGAGGGCCCAGGCCAGGCTGAGAGACCCACCATCCCACAATCAGGGCTGGGGAGGGACCGCAGGAGGGCTCCAAGGTGTGTCCAGCCCATCTCACCCAGTCCCAATTGGCCAGACCTCAGCAGCAAGCTAACCTCACTGGCCAGAGCATCTTCCCCCTGGTGGTCAGTGTGCGTCATAGCGACTGGTTGAATGAATAGTCAGACATATTAGGCTTTTACTATGAGGATTCTTTTTCACAAAATTTTTTTTCCCACTGCAGTGGCAATCTGGTTTTCATTTTAGTAGTGGCTTATCCAGGTACAGCTAACTAAATATATTAGGTATAAATTTCATTCATCTTAGCCCATTTTATTTAAACAGTGTTAAAATTTATGTTTACAAGAAATGTGTACTTCCTTGAACTTTGAAATTCCCATAATTAGAAATCTTCAGTAACTACAAATATCCTTTCACTTAGTCTAATATTTGCCAAGAGCATACTATGTACTAGATACTAAGGACAGAACAATGAATGAGACAAAAATCCTAATTTCATAGACCTTTTACTTTGGAGGGAATGTCTTGGAATCCAGAATCTAGTATATGCTTGGGCATCATATTCACATACATAACTGCAAATACTCCACAAACTATTCATGTATGTCACAACTTTGCAAATCCCTCAAATATTCTGAACTGATTCTTGAAAATTACAATTGAGCCAGTCTGGTATGGCTGTGGTTGAGGTCACTATTCGATTTCTGGTTGGAGCATATGCCTGAGTATCAGGCTTGATCCTTGGTGGTGGTGTTCAGGAGGCAGCCGACTGATGATTCTCTCTCAACATTTTTTTAAAAAAATATATTTTATTGATTTTTTACAGAGAGGAAGGGGGAGGGATAGAGAGTTAGAAACATCGATGAGAGAAAGACATCGATCAGCCGCCTCCTACACGCCCCCTACTGGGGATGTGACCGCAACCAAGGTACATGCACTGGACCGGAATCGAACCTGGGACCTTTCAGTCCACAGGCGCTCTATCCACTGAGCCAAACCGGTTTCGGCCTCTCTCAACATTGATGTTTTGTTTCTCTCTCTCCCTCTCCCTTTCACTCTAAAATCAACTTTGAAAATATTAAAAAAGAAATTACAGTTGAACTTGAAACGTAAGATTAAACTGTCTCCCTGATATAAATTTTCTCAATGATTATATCCTCTTGTACCCCAATTCTCCAAAATTGGTTACTTTTTTTGGAAGGGGAGAGGGCAATGTATGTTAAGTGTATTAGTTTTAAAGAGAAATACAATTGTGAACATGGAAAAGTATTATTTGGAGATATGCCCAAGAAATTTCTACAAGGTTAACAAACTAAATGCTAAAAGGTTTACACTCATTCATTAAAGAAACATTTGGCCGAAAGCGGTTTGGCTCAGTGGATAGAGTGTCGGTCTGCAGACTGAAGGGTCCCGGGTTCGATTCCAGTCAAGGGCATGTACCTTGGTTGCAGGTACATCCCCAGTAGGGGGCGTGCATGAGGCAGCTGATCAATGTCTCTCTCTCATCGATGTTTCTAACTCTCTGTCTCCCTTCCTCTCTGTAAAAAGTCAATAAAATATATTAAAAAAGAAAAAGAAAAAAGAAACATTTGTTCATCTCAGAAACTCATTTTATGGGGAGGGAGTGAACACTGATAATAGACACATACAAATAAGCAAGGAAGATTACATGTAGGTCACAATCAGTGATAGGAATAAAATACAGGTGATAGAAACAAACTACAATCAGACATCAAAGTCTTTCTATGTTGTCTTTAAGACTTCCTGATGTTTATTTAGAAGATTCTGAGTATCAAAGTCTATCAAACTTACCTAATTTCATTTTTATAGAATTAAGAGCTAATCTGTAAAATCTCTAGCAAAAAATAAAAGACATTATTCATTTAGCAATACATTTGGGGTTAGGTTTTTTATTAGCTATAAGATAAGCATACAATTTATCACCCAAACTAAAATACTTTCAAGAGAGAAAAGGGTTGTTCTGCTTAGCTGATGTTGTTCAGTGGATTGAGTATTGTCCCAAGCACCAAGAAGTCACTGGTTCAACTTCTGGTCAGGCCACATGTCCAGGTTGTGAGCTTGATCCCTAGCAGGGAGTGTGCAGGAGGCAGCCGATTGATGTTTCTCTCTCAAAATCAATTTTAAAAATCATGATAAAAATATTTTTTTAAAAGGGATGCACTAATAATTATGCCAGACCACAGGCAAAAACAAGGACTTTCCACCAGGGCAAACAAGGCTATATGATCACCCTAATTATATGCCACATCTAACATAACTAGTCAAAATTCAAGAGTATTTTATAGTTCCAGATGAATTTAAATTATAAGTAACTAGAGGCTCAGTGCACAAATTTGTGCACAGGTGGGTCCCTCAGCCTGGTCAGTGATCAGGGTTGATCAGGGCAGCTGGGGGGATGGGGGTGGGTGGGGGGAGCATGGAAGATTGGCTGGCTGTGGGAGTTTGGCTGTGGGGTTGTACTGGCAGCTCCTATGTTGTCTGCCCTCTGGTGGTCAGTGCGCATCATAGCTACTAGTTGTTCAGTTGCTTAGGCTTTTATATATGTAGATATCAAAGTAAAAGACTTAAATTATAATCTGGACCATATAAACCAAGTGAATCCCTTACTAAATTTAAAGATTTAAATATCTCACACCATTCACAAAGTCAATTTCAGGTGCATTGTAGACCTAAATGTGAAAAGCCAAAGCAAAACATTTTGAAAAGACCATCAAAGTATATCCATGATCTTGGAAGAGAGGGAAATTCCTGTAAAAAACAAAGGAAGAAAGGAAGGGAAGGAGGGAGGGAAACACTAGCCATAAAGAAAACAATGATAAATATGTCTTTATCAAAAAGAAGAAATTCTCTGTTCATCAAAAGAAACCAGTAACAAAAATTATTTGCATCAGATACATTCAGCAAAAGATTCATATTCTGAAGACCCAACTCTAGAAAAATGCATGCATTTCAACAGAAAAATGGTCAAAAAATTTCAAAGACATTTCATGAAAGATGAAACCCAAATGACCAAGATATGAAAAGGTGTGCACCTCATTTATAATTAGGGAGACTGAAACCAGGTGCAACTACATATCCACCAAATTGACTAGAATTAAAATATCTGATCCTAATTATTATTGTTTACTAGAGGCCTGGTGCATGAAATTCATGCATGCAGGAGGAAGGGAGAAGGGGTTCCTCAGCCCAGCCTGCACCCTCTCTAATCCGGAACCCTCAGGGGATGTCCGACTGCCTCTTCTAATCCAGGACCACTAGCTCCTAACCACTCACCTGCCTGCCTGATCACCCCTAACCACCCCAGCCTGCCTGATCGCCTCTAACCACCTCTGCCTGCCTGCCTAATTGCCCGTAACTGCTCTCCTAGTGGCCTGATCACTCCTGTCACTGCCTTGCACCCAGGACCTAGGATTCCCTCCTCCGGCCAGCTGCCACAAGCACCAGGACCCAGGCTTCCCTTCCTCTGGCTGGCCGCAGGCACGGCCAATGTCTGTGTTTTCCGATGGTCTTAGGCAATTCTGCTGGCAGTTCTCAACAGGTTGAGAATCTCTGCTGTAGAGCCTAAGACCATCAGGAAAAATATATTTACATTACGATTCATAACAGTAGCAAAATTACAGTTATGAAGTAGCAACAAAAATAATTTTATGGCTGGGAGTCACCACAACATGAAGAACTGCATTAAAGAGTCGTGGCATTAGAAAGGTTGAGAACCACTGCATTAAGGCATGATGACCATTTGCATATTAGCCTCTTATTATATAGGACTAGAGGTCCGATGCACGAAATTCATGTACGGTGGGAGGGGGTGTCCTTCAGCCCAGCCTGCTCACTCTCCCATCTGGGACCCCTTGAGGAATGTCCAACTGCCCATTTAGGCCTTGGCCTAAATGGGCAGTTGGACATCCCTCTCACAATCTAGGACTGCTGGCTCCCAACTGCTCACCTGCCTGCCTTCCTTCCTGATTGCCCCTAACCAGTTCTGCTTGCCAGCCTGATCACCCCCTAACCATTCCCCTGCCAGCTGTTTGCCCCTAACTGCCCTCCCCTGCAGGCCCGGTCACCCTCAACTTTCCTCCTCTGCTGGCCTGGTCACCCCTAACTGTTCTCCCCTGCAGGTCACCCCCAACTGCCCTCCCTTGCAGGTCTATCCCTCCCAAATGGCCTCCCCTGCTGGCCTGATCGCTCACAACTGCCCTCCCTTGTAGGCTTGGTCCCTGCCAACTTCCCTCCCTTGTTGGCATCGTGTGGTGGCCATATTGTGTTCACATGGGGGCAGGATCTTTTGACCATATGGGGCAGTCATCTTGTGTGTTGGAGTGATGACCAATCTGCATATTACTCTCTTATTAGATAGGATAGAGGCCTGGTGCATGAGTGGAGGCCTGGTTTGCCCTCAAGGTTGTCCCAGATGAGGGTGGGTGTTCCCTTGGGCCAAGGGATAGCCTGGGCGAGGGGCCTGTGGTGATTTTCAGGCCAGCCACAACCCAAGCGGAGGCCCTGGTATCTGGGATTTATTTATCTTCTACAATTGAAACTTTGTAGCCTGGAGCAGAGCCAAGCTTTCTGCTTGCACAGCCATTGAAACTTTGTTGCCTTAAGTGGAGGCTTAAGGTGTGGGGAAAGCCTGGCTTCCTCCATCACCAGGGGCAACTCAAGCTTCCCTCCTGCTCTCTCTGTGGCCGTGGTAATCTTGGTTGGGTTAATTTGCATATTAGCTCTGATTGGCTGGTGGGCGTGGCTGGTGGGTATAGCGGAGGCACAGTCAATTTGCATATTACTCTTTTATTAGATAGGACTAGAGACCCAGTGCATGAAATTCGTGCGCTGGGGGTTGGGGAGTCCCTCAGCCCAACCTGTCCCCTCTCACATACTGAAGAGTCCTCAGGGGATGTCTTCCTGTGGGGAGTAGGCTTAAGCCACAGTCTGGTCTCCCTTTGTGGGAGGAGACAGGGCTGATGAGGGAAAGGCACCACCCTCATCACCTTGCTGCCGCAGCCACTGACAGTCACCACAGCCACCGACGTGTTTTCATCGACTCCAGTCCCTTCACCATGAAAAAATGACAACTTTCTTTAGGCATTTTCAAGATGTGTCTTTCATAGGATATGACATTTCTTTCTTTTTTTAACCTCACCTGAGGATATGTTTCCACTGACTTTTAGAGAATGTGGAAGAGAAAGGGAAAGACAGAAGCACTTTGATTGGTTGACTCCTGCATAAGTTCTGACCTGGGCCCCAGCCAGTGAGGAGCCTGCAACCTAGGTACATGCCCTTGATCAGAATTGAACCCAGACCCTGCGATTGGCAGGCTGAGGCATTATCTACTGAGCCAAACCGTCTAGGGCAGGATATGATATTTCTTATCCCTCCAGCAGCGGACCTTCATTTTTTTTCCCCAGAAGTGTGGTGGAAAAACCCTAGATCACCTCTTTGGATTCTTATTACCCAGGTTACTAAGAATATTACCAGTGGCATACAGTCAGAAAAGGTATTTTCTCTGTAGTTCACACCAATCGCTGGCTAGACCCTGCCCAGGCCTAAAGCCTCTGGCTGACACTTTAAGCCTGGGCAGGGGACCCCCAGCTCCCTCTGATTGCCAGCTCTACCCCTGCTCAGGCCTAAAGCCTCTGGCCAACGCTTTAGGCCTGGGCAGGGGACCCCCAGCTCCCTCCGATTGCTGGCTCCGCCCCTGCCCAGGCTGCTTAGAGCCCACGTGGAGCCTACCTCAGAGTGACCTGGATGCCAGAATGTCCTCAGGACCCAGGCGCTGGGTGCCTTTGTATACAAATTAATCACCAACTTTGTTGGGTTAATTTGCATACTCACTATGATTGGCTATGAGTGTAGTGGAAGGACTGTCAATTTACATGTTTGTCTATTATTAGATAAGATTATATAGGATGAAGGATGTAGAATACACTAATAACTAGGACAAAAAACTAGTAAACTACTACTTTGGAAAACTACTTGGCATTACCTAATAAAGTCACATATTCTTCATGATCCTGCAATTCAAAGAATATAGGCTCAAGAAAATTACATAAATGTGCATCATAAAGGCATTGTTCATAGTAGCCAAAAAATCTGTAAGCAATTTAATCAGTTGCAGAATAGATAAACCTGTGTTGATACACTTAGAGGCTCGATGCACAAAGATTCGTGCAAGAGTGGGCCTTCCTTTCCCTGGATACTGACACTGCCTTTGCTTCATCCTGGAGCCACCTTTCCACCTTCCCAAACTGCTCAGAGGCCTGGAGCAGTTGGGGCTGGGCAGAACACCTGCATCATTGCTATGGCAACGACACAAGCTTCCCGTCTCCGGCTGCTTGGCGCCTGTGCATGCAAATTAACCCACCATCTTTGTTGGGTTAATCTGCATACTTACTCCTAATTGGCTGGTGGGCATCATGAAGGCATCGTCAAATTGCATCTTTCTCTTTTATTAGTGCAGATACTATGTCACAACAAAACCCAAAGTGAGAAACAGGGTGGGCAAACCTAGGTTTATGGTTGTGAGCACATAAAACCCAAGTATATTCTTTTTTTAAAGAAATATATTTTTATTGATTTCAGAGAGGAAAGAACAAGGAGAGAGAAACATCAATGATGAAAGAGAATCATTAATTGGCTGCCTCCTGCACACCCCTTACTGGGGATCGAGCTCAAAACTCCAGGCATGTGCTCTTGACCAAAATTGAACCTGGGACTCTTCAGTCCACAGGCTGACACTCTACCCATTGAGCCAAATCAGCTAAGGCCACAAGTTTATTCCTGTATTTTTTATTCTTGTGTTAGAGGCCTAGTGTATGAATTGTACCAGTGGGGTCCCTCGACCTGGCCCCCAATATCCCCTGAGGGGTCCTAAGAGGGCATAGGCCAGGCCGAGGGATCCTACCGATGCACAAATGGGGCTGGGAAGGACAAGGGAGGTTGTCCAGTTGGGGAGGGACTGCAGGAGGGCTCTAGAACCTGTCTGGCCTGTCTTGCTCAGTCCTAATCAGCCAGACCCCAGCAGCAAGCTAACCTACTGGTCAGAGCATCTTCCCCCTGGTGGTCAGTGCATGTCATAGTGAGCAGTTGGGCAGCCTTAGCATGTCGTTAGCATATTATGCTTTGATTGGTTGAATGGACAACCAGACATTTAGCATATTAGGCTTTTATTATATAGGATTATATGTTTTTCCTTATCAACAACTCTAAACTTACATTTACAACCCCCTTATATACAAGATGATTCCATGCATGTAAGGTTACAAAATGGTCAAAACTAAACTATTATTTAGGGATTTAAACTTCTCACATAAAACTATAAATGTCAGAATAACATTTATTTCTAGCTTCAGAGGGTGGTAGTCATGATGGGAACATACAGGGTGTGAGGGAAAAAAAAAAGATGCAGGATGTGGAAGTCTTCTCAGATGTCAGCAATGTCTGTTTTGCCCTGGGTGGTATTTATAAGGTTCTCTGTTTTAAAATACTGTCCCGTGGAGACCTGTGTACAGAATATTGTATCATGTTCCTAGAAAGAAATCTATGGAATGGCTACCACACTGCAACCAGCAGTGGTGACAACACCTGCAAAGTATGGGACCTTCGACAGTGGCACTGCATCTATACTACCCCTGCTCATTGAAACTTAGTGACTGGTGTCAAGTTTGAACCTACCCATGGGAATTTCTTGCTCACTGGTGCCTATACATAATAACACAGCCAAGATCTGGACCCATCCATGCTGGTTCCCACTGAAGACTTTGGTTGGCCATGAAGGCAAAGTGATGGGCCTAATTTCTTCTAATGGGCAGCTTATAGCCCCTTGCTCATATGACAGGACCTTCAAGCTCTGGATGGCTGAATAGGCACTACCATAGAAAAAGGACTCAAATCTCAAACTCTCCCTTAAGAGCCATTTTGTTCTAACATGTTTGCTGCTAATTACTATGTGTAGATCCTCAGTAGTAGATTGGATTTCTATGTCAGCCCCTACTTCAAGCAGGCAGTCCAGTTCCTGGTGCTGGTGAACCCCTCCCATGCTTGAATTTTCATTTCATCTTCAAGCCCTGCCAGTAACTCCGTAAACAATTGTTGTTATTAATCTTTTGTTCAAACACCCTGTTGCCTTCCTCACAGCACTCAGGATTGTAGCTAGTTCCATTTTTAATTCTTGAAACTTAGCTTTCTATTTCATGGTACATGCTTCAGGACTACATGTGACCCAGGGAGCAAGGTGGCTGGACTGCAGTCTGGGAACCCTAGAATAAAGAGGCACATCTCGCCACATACTGGTTTAAATAATGTCTGACAGAGGGAGAACCTTCCCTCTGCCTGAGAATGGGAGGTGAAGAGGTAGAACCATAGCGATGTTCAGAGTTATGCATACCCTTCCTGTCGACTTCACTTGGAATGGTACCTGCATCAGGGAGCTTCAGGAACATTTGTCTTGTTGGAAAAAGTTTCCCACTTTTCTTTGAAGTTTGGCATCTTCGTGTTACCCCAAAGCTAGACCACTGTGTCAAGATTCAATGAAATTTTTAGAAAGTTAAAAACAAAACAAAACAAAAACTGCCCAGCCTATTTGGCTCAGTGGTTGAGCATCCACCTATGAACCAGGAGGTCACAATTTGAATCCTGGTCAGGGCATTGAGTTATAGACTCAATCTCCAGTGTGCAGCATGCAAGAAGCAGCCAACCAATGATTCTCTCTCATCACTGATGTTTCTGTCTCTCTCTGAAATCAGTAAGATATATTTTTAATTTCTTTCTTTTTTTAATGTATCATTTCAACATGTGTGGTTGTATTTCCAAAAAGAAAAAGGAAAATACTCTCCTTAGAGGAAATATAAACAAAATTAACATCTTAAAAGAAAATTTTAAGACTGTTACTCAAAGAGATTAACTCAATCTATAGTTTAAAAAAAGTAATTGGGATCTCTAACTCCAAATGCATACCGTATCCTAAACTCCACGAATAAACTTTAGACTTTAACATTAGAATGCCATTCTTCATGCAAATTTTAAAAAAGGTGGAATTTCAGATATCAAATTACTTAAGAAGTCATACAAATCCTATAATTTTACTATCAAACACCCACTTCTAATTTTGAAACTTGAAATAAGTGTCCAGTATTGACTGGGCAGTTGGTTATATAGCAATTTAAGATTAGATATTGGTAAGTAGAATAACTGGTATACCAAGATTTGATAATTCCAGTTTTTTCAAACAAATTCCCAAACATATTAAATACTCATATTGATTTTTTAAAAGCATACATTATATATATATAGGATTAAATATCAAAGTCATATAAATTAAATGGTTAAAAATCTTTTTATTGTACTTATACAACATTTCTCAAGTCATGACACAAGGAACAAATTATGGTTGGCATATGAATTTAACTATTACAGATTAATAAACTGCTTATTGACTTTAGAAGCTGTTGAAAAGACAATTTAAAAAATGTGGGCCATTAACAAAATATAGACTTTTTAGATTCTTGTATATAAAAGTATATTCATAGACTTTTAAAAGACTGGAGTTAATACATTAGAAATCTTAAAAAATGTACAGAACTTTCCTTTGAGAAGGGTAAAGATGGCACAGTCAACTGAGTAAGTCACTAAGCTAACAAGATACCTTAAAAATCCAGACTGTGTAAAACAGTGGTTTTTAAAAAGTTATCGAGCCACTTTATTAAGGACTACTTTTTGCATCAAGAACAGTAGAGAGCCTGCTTCATAATTTCATAAAGTCATTCAAACTAAAACATCATACAGCTAGATATCGTCTGGGAGTAAAAAAAAATGAAAATAACAGAAAACAAAATAAGTCTCCTTACCAGGTATAAAATTTGTCCCACTACCAGTGCTATTAAAAGGCATCTACCACAGCACCCAAAAAAAATGTCATGAAATATTTGCTTGATATTATGAAGTTACTCTCCTACCAGTTAAAAATTAATTTTTTTTTTAAAAAAACAGATTTAGAAATTTTCTTCCTATTCCCCCTCCTACCAAGCCCTTTAATTCCCCAAGTCTGCCAGACGCGCGGTGACAAACCGTGCTCCCCTCTCAGAAGTATGCCACACTTGTGAGATCCCTTTTACGCTGCAGAGCTAAAAAGTTTATTTTCCTTGTGGTTTCCTGGCGGAAAGAAGGCTCAGCGCGCGTGGCACGCAAACAAAACGCACCCACACTGGGGCTCGGCTAAGGGCCACAGGCAGGCAGGGCACCTTGCTCGGCACCCACAGCCCCCGCCCCAGCGGGCCTTCCCCGGGGAGGGGCCGCGCGCGCCGACCCCGCAGAGCAGAGCCGCCCGGGGAACACGGGTCTGGGGGTCGAGCGGCACCCTCCCTCCTCCCCACGGGGGGGTTCAGAAACGAGGTCAGGGCGAGTGCGGCGAGCACTTTTAAAGCGATGGTGGCACCACAGGCGTCGGGGAAGGATTCCGGCTGAACCGGTAACTACCACCTACGGAGGCGAGAGGGATGGGAGCTGCTGCTCGAGACCGCCTGCCCGCCTCCCCGAGCCAAGCCGAAGTTGGGGCACATCGCTTCCCGGTCGCCGGCGGGCTATCGCGACAAACCGAAACTGGGGACGTGAGGACGGGGTGCTGTGGAATGAAGACACCGGCCCTAAACTCAAGCCAGGCGGAAACACGCTCTCGCCTCCTCAGGCTTTTGTTTCGCGGCGAGCCGACCAGACCGCCGAATTTCGGAGTTGGAAGCCACGTCTCTGCGCGTTCTCCGGCCCGTTCTGGGGCTGCGGGGCCGCCCGCCCGCCCGCCCGCCCCGCTCTGCGTGGCGCAGTTCCCGGATGGAAGCCACGGACCTCGGCGGGGCAAGCCCAGGAGTCCTCCTGGGGGAGGCCGCGGCGGGACGCGCCACGCCAGGGCCCGGCCTCCCGGAGGACGCGACAGGGGACAGGGATGGAGCGAGGAGGCCGCAAACCGCGAGCAGAGCGCGGCCCTGATTGGGCGCCGGGCCCGACACCCCCACCCCGGAGTACCTTTGGCGAGAGCGACGGTGGAGTTCTCGGTGTCGATGGTGTAGAGGATGCCCTCGTAGCGGATCTCCGCCTTGGAGATCAGGCTGATCTTGCTGCCGATGTAAGGGGTGCCCCCGCTCATGGCGGCGCCGCCTCCGCTCTCCGCCGCTGGCAGAAAGGCAGGTCCCGCGCCGCAGTCGCCGCTCTGCACTACAGCTCGCTCCGCCGGCGCCTACAGCAGCTGCCTCAGACCCAACATGGCGGCGGCGCCGGCTCCGCTACCCTCCCCCAGCCTTCCGCTCTCAAGCCGCGGCGCGGCGGTGGCGGCGGCGGCGGCGGCGGCGGCGGCGACGGCGGCGGCGGCGGCGGCGGCGCGGGGCATGCTGGGCCAGCGAGGCCGGGCTTTCGCGAGACCCGGCTGGCTGCGGAGGCTCCGCCCGGCGGGCTGCGGGAGGCGCCGCGGTTCTGCGTGCAGCCTGTGGTCCTGATAGCACCCCTTGACCTGGTCCGGTGGGGACCCTGTTTGGGCCGCCTGAGAGGAGTCTGAGGAGCAGCGAAGTGCTTCCTGGCGCCGGGACACCGTGGGTGCGCGCGGCCCTGCTGACCTCAGGTGTGGCCTTCACTGTTTCCATCCTCAGTTGTGTCTTGTCTTTGCAAAGGCTGAACCCGCTGCCGAAAGTGATCCGCCCCTCTCCATACTCCAGACGATCTTATTTACGACCCAGTCCTTTCCCCGAGGAGGTAACTGGGTCCCTGATAGAGGTCTCATGGCCCCATTACAGCATCCACCGCCCAGTGAGCTCCCCCACCCCCAACAGGTACCCTCCAACCCTGGCCTGGAGCCGGGATTCTGTCCATACTCTCAGATGGTCCCATTCCGGCTCTTTGCTTTCAAAACCAATGAGTTTTTTGTTTTTTTTAAAAATATATTTTATTGATTTTTCACAGAGAGGAAGGGAGAGAGATAGAAAGTCAGAAACATGGATGAGAGAGAGACATCGATCAGCCGCCTCCTGCACGCCCCACAGTGGAGATGTGCCCGCAACCAAGGTACATGCCCCCGACCGGAATCGAACCCGGGACCTTTCAGTCCGCAAGCCGACGCTCTATCCACTGAGCCAAACCGGTCTCAGCTTTTTTTTTAATATACATGTTTTTTATTGATTTCAGAGAGGGTAGAAGAGGGAGAGAGTGATAGAAACATCAATGATGAAAGAGAGAGAATCATTGATTGGCTGCATCCTGCACACCTCCTACTGGGGTTCAAGCCAGCAACATGGGCATATGCCCTTGACCTTTCAGTCCAAAGGCCTACACTTTATCCACTGACCCAAACCGGCTAGGGCCTATTGAGTATTTGCAGCTTTGATCAATTTATGTGAATTTAGGATTCATATAAAAAAACAGACTCAACCTCAGTTGGATGTCTTAAATGGCAATTTTGTGTGTCCAAAACCTTACTTCCGATTTCCTCTCCAAGCTTAACCTTTATTGTAATCCATTGAGGTGTGAAAATGGATAAAGGAAAACTTCATTCAAAGTGGAGAGGGGAAACCTCATTCAAAGTGGAGAGGGGAAGCCCTGAAATGTAGCTCTCTGGATGCTACTTTACAAATCTGGTCATGAAGTTTATTTTGCTACCCCAATAGGAGTAAGGTACGTTTTTCTCCTAATCCAGCAACAGCGGGTCCAATGAGAAACCACCACACTTAGCCAAAGAAAAGCCCCCATTACCCGGAATCACTCTCCTCCAATGAACTTTTGCTTAGAACCATCCACCTAGTCTAACGACTTCTCAACATCTACTTCTCTGTGACATGCTACCATTGCAATAGCCTAAAATGTTCAACTTCTGTCCTTGCTCCCAATAGTTCATTTTCAACACAGGAGCCAGAGGGATGCTGTTAGAATCTAAGTTAAATCATGTCCCTCCTCGCTCAATATTCCTCTCCCCAATGAATCCATGCCACACAGAGTAAAAGCTAGACTCCTTATTTGGTCTTATAAAGGCATACATGATTTAGCTCCTGGTTACCCGACTTTCCATTCTGTTTCAGCCACTCCTTTTCCCAGAGCTTTCACAATTCATTCAGAATTCTGCTCAAATGTCACCTCCAGAGATGACTTTTTTTACTGTCCTACTTAAAATAAGAATATCGTGCCCTGGCTGGTACGGCTAAATTGGTTGGATTTCCTCCTTTGTGCCAAAAGGTTGCCAGTTTTGTTCTCTCTAAAAATCAATAGATATAAAATGAGAACACCTGTATCACTCAACATCCCTTACTCAGCTTGCCTTTTCTTTAAAGCGTTTCTTTCTCTCTCCCCAATATATCTATTTAATTATTTCCAAGTGTCTTCTCCTTCAGTAGAATGTAAATGTTTTGAGGCAGGGCCTTACTGATGGATGGTCAGGACTGAGTATAGTGCCTGACACAGGACAGTTGCTTAATAAATGGCTGCATTGAATGAACAGTTAGAGAAAGGCAGAGCATAGGCAGGATGTCTGGTAAGCTGAGTGAACAAATAGTGAAAAGTCTGGCAACTTTGGGGAAGGGAAGTAGGAGAGAAGAGGAAGCACTAGAACAGCGGTTCTCAACCTGTGGGTCACGACCCCTTTGGGGGTCGAACGACCCTTTCACAGGGGTTGCCTAAGACCATCGGAAAATGCAGATATTTACATCACGATGCATAACAAGTAGCAAAATTTCATGGTTGGGGGTCACCACCACATGAGGAACTGAATGCAAGGGTCGCGGCCTTAGGAAGGCTGAGAACCACTGCACTAGAAGCTGTGTTGGGTCTGATACACAGTGGCTTCAAAGGAGGCTGTGAAATACCTACTTAAATGCAAGGTTGCTGCCAGGGAGTTGAACTCTCATATCTGTTCTTTCCTTCCCCTTCCAGGCTGGAGCCTAGTTAAACCTCCCATGCTTGCTGGGTGAGCTCATCTTTTTCCATCTATAAGCTGAGAGTCCCTAAATTTACATTTGTCCCAGATCTTCTGACTTCCAGAGTCACATTAAGTACATATAAACTAGGTGCAATTACTTGGGTGTCCCACTTGCACTTCCAACTCAACATGTTCGGTACTACTACATCTACTCCTCTCCTTCCCAAAAATAAACCTGTGTTTTATCCATGCTCCCCATCCCCATAACTGACTTGAGGACTCACCCAGGAATCCAATCCTGAAACCAAGAGCCCTTATCTACTCACCCAATCAGTCATCAATCTTGTTGATTCTACTTTATGTTTTGTAATTCCTGGTTTCCTGCACCCTAGGGCACCAGAAACTATGCCTACATGCATCTGATCAGTGTGGTAGCCCATAGTGTATTATCTATGTGATTCTTCAATTTATGTGCTAAAAAAAAAAAAAAAAGTTGAGAACTATGACACATTACACCACCAGAAAAACAACTTCCTGGGGTGGGGGGACCAAGAAGAAATTAACCAAAGAATTTATATGCATATTAGAGGCCCAGTGCATGAAATTTGTACACAGGTAGGGTCCTAGTGACTGTCAGCTGCTGATCATCAGCCGAGGTCTCCTTTCCCATCCGTCTTGGCCTGGTGCCACTTGCTCACCTGCTCCACCATCCCACTGCGGTCCCACTCTCCCTGGGGCCCGTTGGGGCTGGCAATGCCTCCACTGCTGCCTGCTGCCAGTATCGCATTGCCAATGCCTGCCATGTTCTGCGCCACCCCATGGTGGTCAGTGCATATCTAACTTCCAGTGGTTGAATTCCTGCCTGTGGGGACAATTTGCAGATTAGCCTTTTATTATATAGGATATGCATAATCCTTGGACAGACAATAATGCAGTGGAAGCCTGGGATAGGGGTGGGAGTGGAGTGGATAGGGTCAATAGAGGGGGAAAAGAGCACATACTTTCAACAATAAAGATACATTTAAGAAACACACAATTTCCTCTCTTTCAGTGTTTTCAACAAAAGATGCTCTAGAGTTTCTACATTGGAGGGGTTAAGAAGAGGCAACCTAGTTGGAAGGGGAGATAGGAAGGATTAGAAGCTTGTCCAAAACAAATAATCTAGCCAGTACACTTTTTTTTTATTTTGCTTACATTTGTCTTTGCTTAGTGAGGCGGGGAAGTGGCTGATGGAGGCTACTACTCCTTACCATCTTTTGGTATGGTTGCTGTTCTTCACTGTAACTCCTGCATGCCTGAGGCTATGGTCACAAATAAGTGCTTCCCAGAACATAAATCTCACTCTTCCTCTTCTCTCCTTCATTTCTGGTTTGATATGAAAGACTCTATCCTATGTCCACTTGACAGGCAAGATTAATATTTACCCTTGTTCTATAGATAAAAATTAGCTCAGAATAGATCAGAGACCTAAATGTCTGAATGAAAAATATGAAACTCTGAGAAGAAAATACTGAAGAGTAAATCTTTGTGACCTGAACTAGGCAATGCTTTCTTAGATATAAGCACCAAAAGCTTAAGCAACCACAATAAAAACAGATAAATTGGACTTCATAAAAATTTAAAACCTTTGTGCTTCAAAGGATATACAGAAAGTGAAAAGACAACCCACAAAATGAGAGAAAATATTTTCAAATCAAAGCAAGCCTGATTTGCAAATCTGACAAAGGACTTATGTCTAGAATATATAAAGCATTCTTACAATCAACAATAAAAACACAAATTAAGTTGCCTAATTTAAAAATGAGTAAAGGATTTGTATAGACATCACACCAGAGAAGATATGTAAATGACTAAATAAAGGAAAATATGCTTAACATCATTAATCCTTAAAGAAATGCAAGTCAAAACCACAATAAAATTCGACTTTATATCTACTAGGATGGCTAGAATTAAAAAGACAATCACAAGTATTAGGATGTGGGTAAATTGAAATCCTCACATATTGCTCATGGAATATAAAATGCAGCCACTTTCAGGAGAGAAACCAAGATGGTGGCATAAGTGAACACCTAAACTGCTGCCTCATACAACAATTTCAAAACTACAGCTAAAAGACAGAATGGACATCATTCAGAACCACAGGAAAGCTGGCTGAGTAGAAATTCTACAACTAGAAGGAAAGAGAGAGGCTCACGGAGACTCAGAGGAGTTGCAAAAAGCTAAGGTATGGAGCTATGTGTGTAGAGAGAACAGGCGGTGGAGTGCCTGGCTGAGTTCCTCTAGTGGGAGGGAGGTGGAAAATCCCAACTGCACTGAACCCCAGTTCTGAGAAAGACTCATATGGGGGGAGTCTACATTGTTGTGAAAAGGGAGGAGTGCATGGAAACTTAGGGGAGCCATGAAAGGCAGAGGTATGGAGGTATGCAAGTGCAAGTGTGCACACAGAGGGTTGACTATGGATTGTGCCGCTGGCTTTCTCTAGCAGGAGGAAGACAGAACCTCCCAACTGCGCTGAAATCCAGTTCCAGTTGCACTGAACCCCAGTTTTAGATGAGACCCTGAGGACCCAGACGGGTCCTCAGAGTGCTCAGAAACTCGGGAGCTGGAAAGGCAAAGGTCTGAAGGTGCATGAACGCAAGTGTGCAGAGAGGGCTGCAGCGATCACCGAGGGACACTGAGACCCAGGGGCCGCTTAGGAAAGGACTGATAGGAAGCCAAGGCTGTCTGCTCAGCCCTGAGACTCTGCCACATCCAAGCTGAACACAGAGACTTTTGCAATTTTGCAAGTCTTGTATCATAAGGCTTACTCCAGAAGTTCTCCTGATGTACACACAGCTGATCCTCACAACCAATTGGCTTGGAGGTCAATTCCCCCCAGTGATACCAACAACAATCAAGACTTAACTACAAGAATGTACACACAGTCTACAAAAGGGTGCACCAAGAGAGTCCACCTCAGGTAACTGGGGAGGCGGAGCTACTGGGCTATATAGGACACCTAGCACACAAAGCTACTCTACCAACTCGGGAAAGCATCCAAAATTCAGAGACAAACAGATCACAAACGAAAGAAATGGAGGAAAACAAATGACTGGATGTAGAATTCAAAACCACGATTATAAGGTTTTTCAAGAATTTCCTAGAAAAAATGGATAAATTTAGCAAGACCCAAGAGGAGATGAAAAAGGATCGAGTAGAAATTAAACATACACTGACTGAAATAAAAAATATTATATAGAAACCTAACAGAAGACTAGAGGATTGCAAAAATCAAGTCAAAGATTTGAAATACAAAGAAGCAGAAAACATTCCACTGGAAAAACAAAAAGAAAAAGGAATCCAAAAATGTGAATATAGTGTAAGGAGCCTCTGGGACAACTTCAAGCATACCAACATCAGAATTATGGGGGTGCCAGAAGAAGAGAAAGAGCAAGATATTGAAAACCTATTTGAAGAAATAATGACTGAAAACTTCCCCCACCTGGTGAAAGAAATAGACTTACAAGTCCAGGAAGCCCACAGAACCCCAAACAAAAGGAATCCAAAGAGGACCACACCAAGACACATCATAATTAAAATACCAAGAGCAAAAGACAAAGAGAGAATATTAAAAGAAGCAAGAGAAACAGTTAATTACCTACAAAGGAGCACCCAAACGACTGTCAGCTGATTTCTCAACAGAAACTATACAGGCCAGATGGGAGTGGCAAGAAATATTCAAAAGTGATGAATAGCAAGAATAGCAAGAACCTGCAACCAAGAATACTCTACCCAGAAAAGCTATCATTTATAATTGAAGGTCAGATAAAGAACTTCACAGATAAGAAAAGGCTAAAGGAGTTCATCAACACCAAACCAGTATTATCTAAATAACTTAGATAATACTGGTTTGGTGTTGATGAACGGTACTCTTTAAGAAGAGGAAGAAGAAGAAAAAGGTAAAGATAACAATTATGACCAATAAATACATATCTATCAACAAGTGAATCTAAAAATCAAGTGAATTTAAAATCTGATGAACAGAATAAACTGGTGAATATAATAGAATCAGGCATAGAAAGGGAGTGGACTGACATTTCTGAGGGGGAAAAGGGCTGGGGGGGTGCAGGGAGAGACTGGACAAAAATCATACACCTATGGATGAGGACAATGGGGAAGGGAGGAGGTAATGCCAGAGGGAGGGATGAGACCTGGGTGGAGGGGAGCTATGGGGGAAAAAAGAGGAACAATTGTAATAATCTGAACAATAAAGATTTATTTAAAAAATAAAATGCAGCCACTTTGGAAAAATGTTTGATAGTTTCTGAAAAGTTGGACATAGAATTACCATATGATGCAATTATTCCATTCTAGATATATCCAAGGAAACTGAACCCATCCCCTCTCTCCCCTCCCCCCAAAAACATACATAACTGTTTAAAGCAACATTTATAATAGCCAAAGTGGAAACAATCTATCAACTGATGAATGAGTAAACAAAATATGAAAAATTCAAAAATTAAGCATGAACAGAAAGCTCAGGCAATAGCTGTGGGCAATTGGATTGTGAGAAGAGGAAACCTCTTGGCAAAAAGGGCAAGAAGGGCCAATATAGAATGCCCAAGTGCCTTCCCAAGGGGCCTTCCACACAGTAGAAAGAATTAAATCCTTTCATGTCCTTTTTAAATTGCTGCCAAACATTCAAAAAATTAGCTTGTAAATTTGTTTGGGATAATTGTACAATATGCGGTTATAAAATATCAAAACTTATAATGACGTAGAATAATATCATGTAAGAGTATTCTTTGCTCTAAGCCATGACAATTAAATTTCAAACTGGCTGTCAATTTCTTTTTGTATAGACAAGGTCTAGTTACATTTTCTGCACCTCTTCCAGGAGCAAGTAGTGATAGTCCTCTACTTCCTTCGTATCCATGCAAGTTGGAAACGTCTCTTTAATTTTACACACAAAGGAGCCGTGGTTTGATTTTGTGTCATACAAAAGGGAAGCTGGGTGTCGACACCTGTATAATTATACTTCCTTGCCCCACCCATGTTCCTCCTGGATGAACGAAGGTGTTTGGTATTATTGATGACTACATTAGGTGGGGATCAGCCCACATAAGGGTTCTTACCCATGAAGGGTCAGGAACATAAGTCAAAAATACTTTCCCATCTGCCCCATTTGCCCCAGGTAATATTACCGTACAGCTAATCACTAATAGCATGGCAAGAAAGACATCCTCAGGCTTCTGTACCGTCCTCTTTACCATGCCCCAGGTGGTCTCCAGGCTGTTTGTTCTCTGACTTGTTCTCCTCCCGCTCCTCATCTTCAGTGGATTGCTTGGAGTCGCTGCTCTCTGTGGCTGAGGTAGTTGATTGTCTGCAGTTGCATGTTGTGCCTCCAAGGTGCCACATTAGTCTAGTCCTCAGTCTGACTAGTTTCTCTCTTGGATCCCTGTTGCAGTTTAATATTTCTAGCAGGAATCCACATGGGTTTGGAAAAATTCTCTGGAAATATACAAGCATACCCTCTGCCAAAGGTTAATAATGGATCGGATCCCTTCCATAAACCAGATTCGGGATCCTTCCATTTAGACCATTTTCTTTTGTTTTATTCTGACACCAGTGTAGCTCCATAGATGTTTTTCCATCAGCATCAACAGAATACAAGACGTACTTTTTCATGGTAAGAAAGGAGACTTTAAATTAGCATACTGGGAGAGTGGGCTTTTATATTGGATCGCCACGTGTCTCTCCCTTCCCCCACATCCTGCTTAGTTCAGGGAAATTTCAGTAACAGATCTGGCCAAATTTCTTTTCATGTTTAAAAGATAAAGACAGATCTTAAATTTTTTCTTTATTTTTCGCTTTCCGAAGTAATAAATAGCACCCAATTTGGCCAAGATTTGCATTTCCCTGCGAATTCTTCTATAATTTTTAAATGAAACCTTAAGTAATCTCATTTTGGGAGAGCAGATAGCCTTGCCCTCTCCTGCCACCTTTGAATTTCTCCGCACCAGAGGTGGTGTCAGCTGAAGAGTTTCACTTCTTATTATTGCAGATTTTAGATTCCAAATACAAACTAAGATTTTAATTTGAACAAGAAACCACATTATTTTATAAACTAATTCTTCCCCATTAACCTGGCTGAAAAAGACGTTCCCACCCTACTTACAGATCACTACTCTGCAGTTAGTCCATGGACTTTGCGTGCGGTGAACCTCCTTCACCTTTTTCTCTGGTAAAGCCAGAGTGGGTAGTAGTCCTCTCTTGGGCTTCTACCAGTTCAGGGTTCGGGTTCTGGAGAAGGCCACACACAAATGAAAAAGAGACTAGAAAAGCGTTAATTTGGGAAATCAGGGCCAGGTGGAAGCCCAAGAGAGGACTACTACCCACTCTGGCTTTACCATCCCTTTTTATTAAGAGCAAAATTATAGGACACATCTATATACCCTAGGCAGGAAACTCCAATAATAGCCAACCAGTGAATTTAGGACTAATAGGAGGGGGCTGCTTCAACTACAATATCTAGTAATTAGATCTAACCCTTCAGAGCAATTAAGGTTGACCAGCCCTCCGAATTCCCTGTCCACAGCTCTCTATTATTAAAACAATGATTGGCTTCCGGCAAACAACTACTGGAATTCAGACCAAATTAAAATTTAGGGAGCCTTTATTATCCATCCAGCTGGCGACTGCTCTGCCTTTCTCCACGCAGGGAGTCCAGAGAGCAGCCCCTACTCTGTGTAGGACCACTTTTTTTTTAAAAAAATATACTTTATTGATTTTTTACAGAGAGGAAGGGAGAGAGATAGAAAGTCAGAAACATCGATGAGAGAGAGACATCGATCAGCCGCCTCCTGCACGCCCCACGGTGGAGATGTGCCCGCAAGCAAGATACATGCCTCCAACCGGAATCGAACCTGGGACCTTTCAGTCCGCAAGCCGACACTCTATCCACTGAGCCAAACCAGTCTCAGCTGTGTAGGACCCCTTTTAAGCACATTTACCTCCTCTTGTTTTTGCAGAGCAAGTAATTTAAGACAAAACAGTTTTTAATGTCAGGGTCATATTATTGATGACCATGTTATTTACAGGGTCATCCTGTTCTTCAGAAAGCTGACAGTGTTCTATCTTGCAAGGCTATTTTGTGAGGTGCAGCTGGGATTCAAGGCTAAATCAACTAGGAAGAAGCATGCTCAAAAATTTCTACTCTCTAATATTCCCCACTGGGTTTTATGGAGAATCAAATTATTGTTTCTTTTCATTATTGGCAAGGGAGTTATAGATCATGAGGATTATAAGCTTGATAGAATTAATTCTCTGCTAAATAAAGTCAGTGGGCCTATTTAGAAGATAAAAGCCCAGAATGAGGGCCAGGACTAATCTTTAGAAGGTCCGAGGAGTCCTAGACTCTCTTTTGCCTGGGCTGTCTTAAGCCAGGTGTGATAAAGCTACATTGGAATCCCGTCCACCTTTCCAGGTAGGAGTCAGTCCTTGTGTGGCAAATTTCTTTACCCAAACAGTCACCAGGATGGAAGGATGGATTAGATTAGAAGTTGGTATATAGGCAGAATACCTTGGATATGCTTCTAGACTGTTTTCTGGGTAGACTGTAAAGCCTGTAAAAACTTGATTAAAGATTGGTTATGGATTTCAGTTTTTCTAGGTTGGGTTTCTATGTAAGCTGGTGAGGTGGGTAGGTCAGGGTTTGGAAGAGTCACTAGAATCTGTAGACGCCCCACTGGTTTTACGGCAGCCTCCTCGGCTGATTTATCTGTAGCTTCATTCCCTCTTGCTTCTGGGGAGTCCCCTTGTTTATAGGTAGAGATGGAAAGACTTAATTACATCTAGTAGTGCTAGTTGTCCCATTGTCATTGCTCTCCTTATATCTGTTTAACTGCCTAATATATTACCTCAAGGATCCTGGCTCTGAATTTTTTTAGGGAAAATGGACATCAATGGGCTCTTCTAGCTACTTCCTGCTGAGGCGGGTCAGAGGTTTTTCTCAGAGCCAAGAGATCGTTGCTATCTGTCAGAGGGATAATGAGGCCTGGGCACAGAAGGAGGTGAGCTTGTGACCTGGTGAAGACAAATTGTAACAAATGGTCTGGTGGAAGGAAAAGAAAACCTTTCAGTTTTAATAACTTCTATTGAAATAGAATTTTTCTCCTCAAAATTACCCCCATGTTTATAAAAAGAGCCAAATTAAGACTAATTTATCTATTGTATTTAATTTGGCCTGATTGTTTGCATAAACATAACAGAATGGTAACTGACTACCTTTGCCAGAATTTCATGATTGAATCTTAATGTGCCCCATAGAGCCAGGAAGCCAAGCCATCCAGCTGCCCTCAATCCTGCCTGTAGTATATGCTGAGTTAGATGAAGTCCTCACCTGTAGTGACTCTAACCAGTCGCATGCCCTAGGCTTCAAGTCTTCAGAGTTCAGGCAGGGCTCTTTAAAACATGATACTCCAGTCAAAGTTTCTGGTTAATAAGCTACTATTGGAAACTGATCTTATTAAATTTATGCAAAGAAATGTATTGCCATGATTTATTAAGTATTGCCAAATTTTGGGAGGAATTATATAAGAAGAAAAATATACTGACCTGCTTTAAGATAGAATTTTCTTTGCCATTCCTTTATATGGACTTTCCAAAGTAATATTTTCTGAATGTATTATAACAAACAGTAACTGTTAGATTTCTTTTATCAGTCCCTCCCTAAGTACTTTGGCATAACTATTTACCCCCTATTTAGAGAGGCAGAATGTAAATTATTTACTCTTCCTGGATTACTGGCCTGTATTATTTGATTTCCTTTCAACATTTCTCTTCTCCTTCTTATTACATACACAATCTTTATAAATTTTATACTTCCAAATTAGCCTTCAAACCTTCTTTCTATGTCCTTTAAAAATGCATAACCATGCCTCAGACCTTCTACTTAGTATTCCTTATTCTTTGAAACCTCAATCGTTTAATGAGTCCTAAACAGCCAGAATTTCTTAGATTAACATTTATAACTTAGACCTTCTGTGATAAAACTAAGTAGGTAAAAATATTTTTTTGAGAGATAGAGATTTTTAAAACTTAAACTAGTTGTAGCATTAAAGATATTGTATCTTAAAGTTCCTTTGCTGAATATTCCACCACCACCCAAGAAGTACCCAGTAACCTCACCCTGCCAGGCTTGGACAATGAGATTTTCTTTATGTGTATTGGAAGGGTTAAAAAGAATAAAACGGGGAGGAGGAAGATCCACTGTGTTTTATAGAAAGCCTTGAGTCTAGCATAGATCAGATGAGCAAGAAACCAAGGACGCCAGCAGAGCAGGTGGTAGCCAGCAAAATCAACAAAAACCTATCTCTCCCTGCTCTCCCCATCAACACCCCCCCTTTTCTGCATTAACCATTTACTCTGTCCTTAGCAGAGGAAATAAGGCAAGCTGTCTGAGATCCTATATAACCAGTCTTTTTATGCTTAAGGAACAGCTGCGCTCCCTCCCAGATTTTCCTTCTTTATTCCAAGGCCCCAGAGAATCTCAATTCCTCTTCCTCCTTCACCACTTCTTATATCTCCAACCAGCCCCCTTTCCCTTAGCTTCTCTATCTCAGTAGGCTGAGAGTGACTTCCCCAGCCTCTGCCATTTCTCACACCTGTTCCGGAGCAGTTTTCAGCTCTCTTCCTCCCCCAGAGACCCACTGTAAATCTATCAGGAAGGGCAGGCAGGTCGCAGTTCTCAGGACTACATGATTCTCTGTTTGCTAGCAGGGCTGAAAAAAGGCAGCCTACAAAGCAGTTAATTATGACTAATCTTTACCCAACAAGCCTTTGTTTAAACTTCTCTGGATTGGCAACCTTCACAAATTTTATACCCTTAAATTAACCCTAGAATTCCAAAATTTTAAACTAACACAGCAAATTATAAATCAAGGAAAAGCAATTAAAAGTTCTCTATTGTCTTCTCCCTAAAGCATGGTTTGCACTATTTTTCACACAGACTCTCACACTAACATTTCCTCCTGGGGACTGTCTAGCTTCCCTGGACTCCAAACCCGGTCCATTCACTGAAGGCCAAAAGACCAGCATACGGTAGTGCTCCTCTGCCAGCATTTCCCCATTCCCATCCCATGCCTCCACCCCCTTGCTCACCGCTTGAATTCCTGAAAATTTTTCAAAAAACATTGTAGGGGAGTACAGACAGAACATGAAGCAGACTGACCCATTCTAATGATAGAGACGATTAAACCACAATAACACAGAATAACAAAGACAATGACAACCAACTGAGGATCGCTGGGCACTGTTGTGCGCCGGGATCTGGTCTCAGAAGTAATGCTGCATCCAGCCTTCCAGAGATCCTAGATGGGTGCCCACAGAACCAGAAATAAGTTTTTTTACCGGTAAGAACCAGATCCAGGCGGCTCCAATCAGAGTCAATCAGGAAATTTAGCAGGCAGGGTCTCTAATCTCTACCAGTCCCGGGGCTGAGGAATGTCTCTCAGAGATCTCCTCCTGGGTTGGAGAGTCCAGGGACCACCGATGGGCTCTGGTCACCAGTGAAAAGCTGGTTATCTTGCTGGGGCCCTCCAAATGTTGTGGAGCAAAAGTGAACCTGGAGTCCAGACCAAATGAAAATTTAGGGAGCCTTTATTAGCCGGCCAGTAACTGCTCTGCCTTTTTTCACGCAGGGAGTCTAGAGAATAGCCCTGACCCTTGGTGTAGGACTGCTTTTAAGCACATTTACCACCTCTTGTTTTTGCAGAGCAAGTAATTTAAGACAAAACAGTTTTTAATGTTAGGGTCATATTATTAATGATCATATTATTTACAGGGTCATCCTGTTCTTCAGGAAGCTGACAGTGTTCTATCTTGCAAGGCTATTTTATGAGGTGCAGCTGTGATTCAAGGCTAAGTTGACTAGGCGGAAGCATGCTCAAAAATTCTACTCTCTAACAGTGCCAGGTCAGGTGTCACTGAGAAGAGGAAGGACACAGGTTGTCACAAGACACATCTTGGGGAGATGAGATGTCACTCACCAGGTAGAGGTAGGGAGGGCTGTGATTTTGTAGGAATAAATGGGGGTCTGACCCCTCACTATTAGGAGAGCCCTGCGTTCTCTTTTTGGGACAAACAAGGGCACTTGCTGGCCTCCTTCCATGCTGATACCCAGGCCTTGGTCTCCAGGGAACATGCTCTGACAACAGATGCTGTAGGTGGTAGGATAAGAGGGCAGGTGTCAGGCTTTAATTGTGTGCTTTCCATCATGTACTTAAAGATGTCTGTGAAGCCATGTGAGGGTACAGACAGACAGAGCTGGGTATCAGTCTGTCTGGGTATCAACTTGGGCACAAGGACTGGACCTTCCCATCTGTCATTAGGGGTTATCTTACATGCCAGCATCCTGGCTCTGCCTCCTGTTCTCACTGAAGGTTCCTTCATCCTCAGGCTCCTGATTCCCTCCTTGCTCAGCACAGTCTCTGTGGCACAAGGTCCAGGCACCCAAAGTGCCAAGTGACCAAACCATAGGCCTTAGTAACCCTCCAGATGTCGGAGGCAGGTGCAGGTGTTGGGATCGGTGCCGCCTCATAGGAAAGGACCTCCAGGTCTGAATAATCACCACCTGTGGGGACTGGCAGGTCCTATCATGGCTGGTGGCAAGTGATCACAGAGTGCACTTGGGTGCTCTGAGAGCTGAGAGCCCTGTGGGCGTTCTCATGCAGTGATTTGGTTTCCAGAGTTTCCCGCTATCTGTAGACTGGCCAGAAGGCCCTGATTGGGCCATAAAGAGGGGCTGGACTCTTCCAGCCTCGGGCCAGCCCCACCAATCGGTGCCAGTGGATGCAGGGACATCAGGGCTCAGGGAAAGCACATAGGGTGCACACCTCTGTCTTGAGGGTCAGGGGAGTTTAGCAGTTAGCTCATCCTTCTGCTGGTGGGACGTGGTGGGACCTGGGTGAGTATATCCTAGCCTCCTATAATTTTTCTTTTCAGATTTAAAGGGATAAAGGGTTTTAATTCCTACTGACAAACAAAATAGGTACAGAGGCATGGATACATGACCATGTCTCAGAGGGGAAGTAGTGGGGGCGACTAGAAAAGATTAACCAAAAAACATATATGCATAGCCCATTGACACAGGCAATAATGGGGTGAAGGTCTGGGGTGGGGTGGAGACCTGATTGGAAGGGGGGAAAGGGCACAGTGTGGGACATCTGTAAAAATTGTTTTTAAAAAATGTAGCTGGCTTCTTGATAGAAGGGGGAACTCGTACATCACTGTAAAATGAAAATAATGCACTGGGATATTCTTAAAGCAAATAACCATTTTCAATTGATAAGTAACTATGGTGCAAGTTTTACTTTTCTAGTTCATCACTTGTAGTTTAGCTCATAGGAAATAGTGAAAGCCATCCATGACTCCTGTTTTAGTTCAAGAATGTGGACTTTATGTGGACTCTTCTTTGATTTTACACATTCACATAGGTCACTTTCTATGACCACTAATGTCATTTCCCTCTGTTTGTTATCCATCCCTGTACAGAGAGAGTCACATTTACCCTGTAAAACATTTGACCACCAATGAAAAAGTGTCCAAAAGCTTCTGGTTGATGATGAAGGTGCTGAAGGTGGAGGTCTGTTCAGGGTGAGCCACGATAACAGTTTTTGAGAACTTTTCCCTCAAAATTACCTGCAGAAGGCACCTGTCACATGTTGGGGTGGAGGAAGGACAGAAATAGAGGTTGGTAATTTAGGTGTCACACCCAAGAGTGGACAACAGATTCTGCCCAGAGTCTGAGAGGTGGAGGGATGGATGGTGAGGACACTGCCAAGACCCCCCACCAAACCCCTTAATGAGAGAACATTAAATGTCTTGTAGTTCAGAGAGGGACCCAGGGGTGGGGACAAGAGTACATAATTTCATTTTTAAGTTATAATGTCACAGTGTATGATTCTGAAAATACAGACAGACTATATGACATAATTCTCTTCTTAATAAGATGTTTCTTCCTAATGATAGAAATGATTGCATTTATTGCTAAGATGCTTGAGATGATAAGAACATCAGAGTAGGTTGTCTAATGACATGGCACATGGATTTGTTATGATGTATTTTTTTCTTCCCAGTGTCTACAGAATTTTCCTCACCCGACTTTGCAGTACAACCCACTGGTGTCATTCTGATTTGTGGTTGCACCTTTTCACAACCCAGTCTTCCAGCCAGTGAGGTAAGGCAGCCATCAGTCATCACCTCTAACTATGCCTCTTTCTGAACCTGAATGTGCCCTCTGTCCAAGGTCAGCCCCAATCTCTCAATCTGTTGCCCCTTTCTCTCTTCTTCTAGCAGGAACAAGCCACTAGAGGGCATCCACACACCTCCTTGAGTTCCTGGGGACCTTTTCCATCACCTGAGACAAATAAATGCAAGTGTTTTTACTCAACAGCCCCCATCCTTCAAATACTCTTAAGATTTATTCAGAGTGTAGCTCCTTCCTCAGACTACAGGGTCCCCAGGGGAGCATCTCACAGTGGGGTGTGCCAGCATGGACTGGTGACCTGGAACTGTCCTCAGGGCCTAAGTCATTGTAGAGCAGTGGTTCTCAACCTGTGGGTCGCGACCCCTTTGGGAGACGAATGACCCTTCACAGGGGTTGCCTAAGACCATCAGAAAATGCAGATATTTACATCACGATGCGTAACAGTAGCAAAATTTCATGGTTGGGGGTCACCACCACATGAGGAACTGTACGCAAGGGTCGCGGCCCTAGGAAGGTTGAGAACCACTGTTGTAGAGGAAGATGGCTCAGGAACAGTGGGTAATATAGGATTGACACCCTGCACGAAGGGTGGTCCACAGGGTACAATGGTTGTGAGCCTGTGGCTCTGAAGGCCCTGCCACTTAGTATCTGTACACATGGGCGTTGGCTGGGCTGCTGTGAAATATTTCAGACTGGGCCTTCCTCCAGTGGGCAGGGCATCCTTTGGGTATTTCAAGAACCTTCCTATTGAAGACTGAGGAGACATGTGTTAGCCTTAGAGAGTCACATTTTACCCTAGAGCTAGAAAGCATCTGATTACCATTAAAAAGAAAGTGACCACCATTAAAAACAAAGGAGAGATGCAGGGACAGTTGCTCTTGTTGATGGTGATGGCAGTCAAGGTGGAGTTCTGCTCAGGGTGGGAGAGGGAGGTTCTCTCAGCACCTGAGGGAGCAGGTGGTGTAGGGCTCCGCCATTAACTTCATATCAGGACCCAGGAAGTGGGAGGGTGAGGACCTCCCTGACCCTCTCCACCCTTCTTAGGACACCACTGCTGGGCTGACTGTGGGGAACTCAGCCTCCCCTCCACCTTCCTGCAGTGCAGGACCAGGGACCCAGAGCCCCTTCATGTAGAGTGGACCATGAAGGAGCACAGGTGAGAGAGGGCAGGTGGACATGAGGAGAGAGCCTTATTCCTGGTGGTGGGAGCTATGACATGAGGGTCAGCAGGAGGCACACAGCCTGTTTAGCGGCTGCAGCTGAGTCAGTGCATCAGAGCATTTCCTCTGTAGAATCCAGCCTTTTCCCTGCGAACATTCCATTACCTCCCCTTCAGTGCTCTCAGCTGAGGGCTCAGTCCTTCCCCACTCAGTCCTGCATCAACTCTTTGTCCCCCTCACACTCAGGCAGCTCTGTCTGCCCAACTGCCCAGTCCCCCCAGGGCTGCAGAATGGTCATTGCTGCCCCTGACCTCCACCAGTTTGGAGGCCCAATCCTGTCTTCCTGGTCAGCTGTGAGACCAGGCTCTCAGGCTCCATGTCTTATTACCATCACTTGCCAGGAGGTGGCAGCAGCTGAACAAAGGAGAGATGCAGGGACAGTTATCACCCCGAGTCTGCAAATAGACATGCAAGGGAAGGTGCTGGGGGAGGGGGTAGAACACCAAGGAAATGACAGAATTTCCTGCTAATTTGGATGCTGGTAGTGTGTGCCTTGAGAATTTAACAGGGAGTTCATGGATATTTTCTTGAAGATAGATAAGAAGGTAGTTGTAACTCAATATTTGGGTGCTTTTTCTGTTTCTTGATGAGTATGGCTAATGGTTTATCAATTTTGTTTATCCTTTCAAAGAACCAGCTCTGTTTCATCGACTTTTTGTATTGTTTTTTAGACTCTATGGTATTTATTTCTGTTCTACTGTTTATTGTTTCCTTTCTTTTTCTTACTCTGGGCTTTTCTTGTTGTTCTTGTTCTAGTTTTTTAAATTGTAGGGTTAAATAGTTTATTGCTGATTTTTATTTTTATTTTTTTGAGGTATGCCTGTAGTGCTATGAACTTCCCTCTCAGGATTGCTTTTGCTGTGTCCCAGAGATTTTGAGTTGTTGTGTGTTCATTTTCATTTGTTTCCAGGAAGTTTTTGATTTCTTTCTTGATCTTGTTGGTAAGCCATTCATTGTTTAATAACATGCTATTTAGTTTCCAGGTGTTTGAATGTTTTGGAGTGTTTTTACTGTAATGGATTTCTAATTTCATTCCACTGTGATTTGAGAAGATGCTTGATCTTATTTCAATCTTCTTGAACTTGTAGAGACTTGTTTTGTGTTCTAACATGTGGACTATCTTTGTGAATGTTCCATGAGCACTGGAGAAGAATGTATATTCTGCATCGTTGGGGTAAAATATTCTATGTCTGTTAAATCCATCTGATACAGTGTGTCCTTTAGAGTCTCTGTTTCCTTGTTAAGTGTTTGTCTGGAAGATCTGTCCAGTGAAGTGAGAGGGGAGTTAAAGTTTCCTACTATGACTGTATTTTTGTCGATCGCTCCATTAAAGTCCTCTAGAAGATTTTTTATATATTTAGATGCACCTATATTGAGTGCACATATGTTTACCAGGGTTATATACCCTTGTTGGATTGCTCTCTTGTGATGGCCTTCATTTTGAAGTTTATTTTGTCAGATATGAGTATTGTTCCTCCAGCTTTCTTTATTTTCCATTTGTATGGGAAAGACTTTTTCCATCCTTTCACTTTTATCCTGTGTGTATCTTTTATTTTGAGGTGGGTCTCTAGTAGACAGCATATAGTTGGGTCATATTTTTGTATCCATTCAGCTATCCTACACCTTTGAATTAGAGTATTTAATCCATTCACATTTAGGGTTATTATTGAGAGGTACTTATTTATAACCATTTTAATTCTGAATGGCTAGGTTTCTTTCTGTTTCTTCTCCACAATCTCTTACAGCATTTTATTTTTTCTCAAGAGAAACTATTTTAAATAAAATAATGTTAAATGAAACAAACATAAATTATTCAAGAAAAATGATCTTAATATAATATTACATGCAATAAATATTAATATTTCAAGAAAATAGGATTTTAAGTATAATAATGTTATCTAAACTGCCAAAACTGGTTTGGCTCTATGGAAAGAGCATCGGTCTGTGGACTAAAAGGTCCCAGGTTCGATTCTGGTCAAGGGCATGTATCTTGGTTGCTGGCACATCCCCAGTAAGGGGCATGCAGGAGGCAGCTGATCGATGTCTCTCTCTCTCATCGATGTTTTCAACTCTCTATCCCTCTCCCTTCCTCTCTGTAAAAAAATCAATAAAATATATTTTTTAAAAAAGAACTATAACATACTATGATATCACAAACATTGTAGGAAATATTAATAACCTGCCAATAACAGGATTACTACTATTATATTCTAAAATATTTTCCCCTCTCTGGATCTATTTTGTTCATCAGTTTATGTTGTTCATTATATTCCACAAATAAGTGAGATCATGTGATAATTATCTTTCTCCCACTGGCTTATTTTGCTTAGCATGATGCTCAGAGCTGGTTCTCTGGTGCAGGCCACATCCACAGGGTCTGAGATGTCAGGTCCTGGAAGATGATCCAGCAGTACACCTCTGTGTTTGGGTTGAGTAATTCCTGTCAAAGAAAGAAGAGATCTCTGAGCCCTGCAGCCTTCTCAGAACCAGTGACATGATTCATAGGTGCCATGGGAGCTGACTGTGCTGGGGTGTCTGTCTCCAGGCATCTCCCTCCTCCTGATGTGAGGATTGAATATCGGGACAAGGAAGTCTCTAGAGATAAGTAGTCAGTTTTAACAACAGATGGTACTCTTAGCTTCCTCTGTAAATTACAGACTTGGGGGCACTGTTCCTTCTGTCCCATGAATCTATCTACTTGTCAAGTAAGTACCACCATTCACCGTGCTCCATAGGAATGCCACATAGACTCATGTCACATAATGTTGTTCAGCTGTTGACTTCAGAGTCAGGTCACAACTCAGAGGGGTCTCCCCTGTGGCTCACTCTCTCCCCATTTCCATGCAGCCTGATCTGAGGGAGGCCCTGGTGTCGATGATTTGGCCAGAAGAAGATAGGACACCTATGCCTCATCACCACAGACCCCTGTCCCATCACAGCGTGCACAGACCAGCCAGTCACCAGGTGAGCCTGGAGCAGTGCAGGGAACAGGGATCTGACCTGCTCACCCCTCCTCAGAGGTGGTGTCCTCCTTTAGTTTTGGGAAAAGAGGTGAGCTTGTTCAAAGCCTTGTATGTTTCTTGAATCACCTGGAGCAGGTAACACACAAGAAGTGACAGGAGGAAAGTGTTAGTGACAGACAAAACCACTTGACCTTGAGGACCCTTGTTTCTCCTCTGAAAATCCCCTTCTACCATTTGACTCTTTCTGAGGCTGAGAGAACCCCTTCCTCACTTTCCATGGCTGGAGCCCAGCTCTGCCATTAGAAATCAGAAGAGCAAGAGAGGAGATCTATAGAGATAAAGTGGGAGGGCTCAGGGGAAAACTGTGATTTGCTTGTGTCCATGGCATAGTCTTGACTATGGTTCCTGTGAGGCCACTGACAGAGTTATGGGCGAGGCAGGTATAGGATCCATTGTCATGAGTAGTGATGTTGGAGATAAAGAGCTTTTGTATGAGTTGCTGGGGTCTTCCATTGACAAGCCAAGAATACTATACTGACTGTTTAGAGGCTGCATGGTAGAAGAGGCTGAGGTTTGCCCCACATAGATAATGGGAGTCGGAAGGGGAAATGGTGGGGGCGTCTGGGCCATCTGGAGCAAAGAGAACACAGCCACACATGATGTAATTAGAGGGAAGGGGAAAGTCCTGGTCTGTGTAAAGGTCACACTTTCCCTCTGATCTTGGTCACAGCCTGATGTTATAAAGTCCCAAGCATAGCCCTCAGTGTTCACTGAGCCTGAGTATGAGACATTAACCTATTTGTCCCATGAAAGCTTGTTAACCCTGAGCCTCTCCAAACAGGAGCATCCCTTCCCCTCTCAGTCTTGGCTCAAGGCTGAGCCTGCCCAGATGTGCCTGGTACAGGAATAGATGGCCACCCTGGGTGTTCAGAGTGTGTGTCTGTGTACATGGATCTGAGAGGAACAGATGTAGCCTACCCTCTATCAGTTGGATTTGGGTGGGCAGCCTAGCCCAGGCAAGGTCAGAAGTTACTCACAGAGAACATTCAGGATGAATGGGTCACTGCGGGCGGCATTCTCGGGGTTCCGGGTTTCACACTCATAGGGTCCTGTGTCATTCCTTGTGACAGGGAGTAAAGTGAGGGTCCTGTTGTCCTTGGACAGCTGCAGCCTGGCACTGGCCGGGAGACTCTGACTGCTGATCAACCACGAGTAGGTGTTGTCCTGAGCCTGAGGATCACCTGTTAACATGACAGGGTCCTTGTGCTCCTCCGGGTTGGAGTTGTTGCTTGTGATGTTGTGTTTGGGTAACTGCTGTGCAGATAACAGAGAGAACATTGCCCATTGAGTCCTCCAAAGGCTTCTTCAATCAGAATTGGTGCCTCTCAGCTAACATGAGTTAAAGAAATAAGGCAGGTCTGTGCATCACAAGAGAAAAAAATGCATGAGAAATTGAGCACTCCAAAGATGTAAGGCAGCTTGCTCTATGTCTGGGAGAAAAAGCGCAGGCTTTCTCAAATGCCAGACAACTATCAGGGTTTGATCATAGAAAGACGCAGGAATGGCTACTCACTGACCAGCTGACTGCCTGGCTGACCTTGGGTCTCACCTGGAATGTGCACGAGCTAAATCCCTTCCAGCTACACAGACCTACATTGCTGGGATGAGATGTGTTTTCATTGAAGCCTCACATTCTAGGGTTAACCCAGAGATGAGTAATGATGGGCCACCTCATAGGCTTTAACCCCTGAGAAGACTGAGTAGTGTGGCTCTGAACTGGTTGTCTGAGCAGAAACAATACACGAGAGACCAGAAGCAAGTGTTTGGTCAGTTTAGTACCCAGGCTGCAGGGCCATGATTTAGAAAAGAGTGAGTGACAACGGGACTGGCTGGTGGTGACAGCAGAGCCAAGCTCTCTGCCCTTGGTCTGTAATGTCCTTTCTTTTTAAAAAAATTTTTATTGTTCAGTTTATTACAAATGTTACTCTCCCCTCCCCCCAAAGGTTCCCTCCACCTGATTCACCACCCCACACCTCATGCCCATACCCCCGTCACTATCCTCATCCCATAGGTGTAAGATTTTTGTCCCATCTCTTCTCACAACCCTCACTCCCTCTTCACCCTGAGAATTGTCAGTCCACTCCCCTTCTATGCCCCTGATTCTATTATATTCACCAGTTTATTTTGTTCATCAGATTCTTTATTCACTTGATTTTTAGATTTACTTGTTGATAGGTATGTATTTGTTATCACTTTGTTGTTCATAATCTTTATCTTTACATTTTTCTTCTTCTTCAAGAATACCCTTCAGCATTTCATATAATCCTGGTTTGATGGTGATGAACTCCTTTAGTTTTTTCTTATCTGTGAAGCTCTTTATCTGACCTTGAATTCTTTGCTAGATAAAGTATTCTTGATTGTAGGTTCTTGCTATTTATCACTTTGAATATTTTTTGCCACTCCCATCTGGCCTGCATAGTTTCTGTTGAGAAATCAGCTGACAGTTGAATGGGTACTTCCCTGTAGGTAATTAACTGTTTTTCTCTTGCTGCTTTCAATATTCTCTCTTTGTCTTTTGCTCTTGGCATTTTAATTATGATGTGTCTTGGTGTGATCCTCTTTGGATTCCTTTTGTTTGGGGTTCTGTGTGCTTTCTGGACTTTTAAGTCTATTTCTTTCACCAGGTAGGGGAAGTTTTCAATCAGTATTTCTTCAAATAGCTTTTCAATATATTGTTCTCTCTCTTCTTCTGGCACCCCCATAGTTCTGATGTTGGTATGCTTGAAGTTGCCCCAGAGGCTCTTTACACTATCTTCACATTTTTTTATTCTTTTTTCTTTTTGCTTTTCCAGTGGAGTGTTTTTTGCTTCTTTGTATTTCAAATCTTTGACTTGATTTTGCGATCCTCTAGTCTGTTGTTAGGTTTCTGTATAATATTTTTTATTTCAGTCAGTGTATGTTTAATTTCTAGTTGGTTCTTTTTCATCTCCTCTTGGGTCTCACTAAATTTATCTATTTTTTTCTAGAAATTCTTAAAAAACCTTATAACCATGGTTTTAAACTCTATATCCAGTCATTGGTTTTCCTCCATTTCTTTCATTTGTGATCTGTTCTTTTGTCTTTGCATATTTCGCCGCTTCCCTGAGTTGGTAGAGTAGCTTTGTGTGCTAGCTGTCCTATTTGGCCCAGTAGCTCTGCTTCCCCAGTTACCTGAGGTGGCAACTCTTGGTGCACCCCTTTGCGAACTGTGTGTACAGCCTTGTTGTAGTTAAGTCTTGATTGTTGTTGGTATCACTGTGGGGGATTGTCCTCCAAGCCAATTGGTTGTGAGGATCAGCTGTGTCTGCGCATGTGGGCTTGCCTCCAGTTTGCTGCCTTTTGCGTGCATGCACACCTGTGAGCTTCCAGAACTCAGCCTTTCAGTTCCGCTGAATTTCCGTGCACTCTAGGGACCCGTATGAGTCTGGGTCCCCAGGGTCTCGCCTGAAACTGGGGTTCAGTGCAGTTGGACCTGGATTTCAGTGCTGTTGTGAGGTTCTATTTTCCTCCTGCTAGAGGAAGACAGGCATAATCAGCAGTCAGCGCTCTGTGTGTGCACTTTTGTGGGCACCTTTGCGAGCCCCCAGACTTCTGTCTTTCATGGCTCCCCTAAGTTTCTATGCACTCCTTCCTTTTCACAACAGTCCAGACTCCCCCTATGGGTCTTGCCTAGAGCTGGGGTTCAGTGCAGTTGGGATTTTCTGTCTCTCTCCCGCTAGAGGAAGCCAGCCAGACCCTCCTCCACCCATCCTCTCCATGAGCATGTCTCCATACCTCAGCTTTTTATAGCTCCTCTGAGTCTCCGTGTGCTCCTCTCTTTACTTCTAGTTGTAGAATTTCCACTCATCTAGCTTCCCTGTGGTTCTGGATGGTGTCTGTTCTATTTTTTAGTTGTAGTTTTGAATTGTTGTGTGAGGCAGCCATCTTAGTTTCTCCTGTGTATATTATTCTTTACTTCAGACAGTGTATGCTTAATTTCTGGCTGGTCCTTTTCCATTTTTTTTTGGTATTCTCATTAAGATCCCTAAAGGTCTCACTAAGTTTCTCAGAGGTCTCACTAAGTTTCTGGGCAGTTTGTAGAAGATTCTTGAGTAACCTTATAAATGTGGTGTTGAACTCTATGTCCAGTAATTTGCTTTCCTCCATTTCTTTATTCATGATATGTTTCTTTGTCTTCAAATTTTGGCTGCTTCCTTGTGTTGATGGAGTGGCTTTGTGTGTTAGTTGTTCTTTATGGCCCAGTAGCTCCACCTCCCCAATCACCTGAGGTGGACACTCTTGGTGCATCCCTTTGTGGGCTGGGTACCCAGTTTTGTTGTAGTTAACCCTTGATTGCTATTGGTATACTGGGAGGAATTGAACTTGAGGCCAATTGACTGTGAGGATTAGCTGTGTCTATAATGGAAGAACTGCTGTGCCAGATAAACCCCTATGGAGCAGGACTTGCTTCAATGGGGCTTTGGTGCTCACTGACTCTGCCTCTTGAGTGTGTCACTTATGTATGTGAGAAGTTGAAATCTGGTGTCATCTCACACTGACCTTTAGGTACACTGGTTCCTGGATCTCCAAGGAGGTGCAAGTCAGCTACTGTCTGAGGCCACACAACAGGAACTACAGGGAGATCTGCAGATTTCTTCTCTTTGCTTAGAGTTTGGAAGTTTTGGAGTTGTCTGACACAGGTGCAATTTGTTAGGTTAAGCTGCTAGTGGGCAAGCCATTCATATGCAAAAGCTGCTTCACACAGCTCAGTTGGTTTGTAAATTGAGCAGAATGGGGTCTCAGGGGATCCCTAGGGTGTGGCAAACAGTGATGGCTGCCAGTCAGCCCTCTCTGCATCTTCGTGTTTCTACATTCTGTTCTGTATCTTGCATCCTGCACCCCAGCACAGTAAAGAATGATTCCTGTGGACACCTCTGCGAGAAAGCCACTCTCTCTTTCCAACCTGATGGGAGATAGTCCAGTTTTTTCCTGTATGAGTCTGGGTCCCAGAATCTTGCTGGAAACTGGAGTTCAGAGCAGTAGGGAACTTGTAACTTCCTCCCAACTGAAAAAAAAACAGCGCATGCCAGGCCAATTTGTGCGTGTCTCCATACCTCTGCCTTTCTGAGCCTCTGCACGTCCTACCAGGTCTCAATGCACATCCTACCAGGTCTTTTACCTCCTTAGTTTAGTTTATTCCTAGGTATCTTAAATTTTTTGGTGCAATGGTAAATGGGATTGCAATTTCAGTCTCTCCTTCTGTAAGTTCACTGTTGGTGTACTCAAATGCCATAGAATTCTTGGAGTTAATTTTGTATCCTGCTACATTGCCAAATTCATTATTTAAGTCTACTAGTTTTTTGATGGAGTCTTTTGGTTTTTTTATGAACAGTATCATGTCATCTACAAATAAGGACAGCTTTATTTCTTCATTGCCAATTTGGATGCCTTTTATTTCTACTTCTTCTCTAATTGCAAACAAGGTGATGAGAGTGGGCATCCCTGTCTTGTTCCTGTTCTTAGGGGAAATGGTTTTAGGTTTTGCCTATTAAATATGATGTTTAATATGATGTTAGCTATATCTATATTATCAAATATAGCTTTTATTATGTTGAGGTATGATCCTTTTAATTCCCACCTTGTTGAGAGTTTTTATCAACCAGAGAAGTAAGCCAATGATAGGAAACTGCAAGAAACCACCAGGAATTCAGTGCAAAAAGGAGTAAATCAGACAGAGTAGTTAGAGAACAAGTGGAAAAGACTTCTCAATATCAGGATATAAAATAGAAAGGGTTTGGTCAATGCGGGAAATCCTTGAAATAGAGCAAAAGCACATTAAACCAGTCCTTGAAACCACTAGAATTAACTGAAAAGTAGCATTAAATTGTAAAATGTAGGTGGGAGATAAGTGTATATCGGTTCTCAACTGCAGAGAAGAGTGTAGCATGGTGTTAGGACAATGCGGGGGAGTTTTTCAACCAGAGCAGTAAGCCACTTATACGACAGTGCAAGAAACAACTAGGAATTAAGAGGAAAAAAAACAATGAATTGGACAGAATAGTTAGAGAACCAGTGGAAAAGTCTTTTCAATATCATGATATCATAAAGGGATTTCTACAATGCAGGAAATTCTTGAATTAGAACAATAAGCTCCTTAAAACAGTCTTTGAAACCCCTAGAATATTTAAAAAGTAGCATAAACTGTAAAACATAGTTGGTAGAAAATAATAAATCTCTTATCAACTTCAGAGAAGGCTGTAGAAAGGTGTTTGTACAATATGTGTACCTCCTTTAAGTGGAGCAGAAAGGCAATTAGAGGGCACTGCAAGAAATTACTAGGAATTCAGTGGAAAATAACAATAAGTTGGATAGAACAGTTAAAGAACAAGGGGAAAGGACTTCTCAATGTCAGGATATAGTATAGAAAGTGTTTTGAACAATGAGGGAAACCCTTGAAATAGAGTCATAAGAACATTTACCAGTATTTAAAATCCCTAGAATTGCTGAAAATTATCATTACACTATAAAAGATACTTGGGAGACAAGTATATATTGGTTCAAATTTCAGAGAAGAGTGTAGAAAGATGTTTGTACAATACAGGATGTTTGTAAGTTCACTGTTGGTGTACTCAAATGCCATAGAATTCTTGGAGTTAATTTTGTATCCTGCTACATTATAAGACACTGCAAGAAACCACTAGGAATTCAAAGGAAAATAGCATTAAATTAGAATAATTAGAAAAGAAGTGTAAAAGATTTCTCAGTGTCAGGATACAGTAAACAAAGGGTTTCGTACATAGCGGGACATCCTTGAAATAGAGCAATAAGCATCTTAAACCAGTCTAAGCAACCACTAGAATTCACTGATAAATAGCATTAAACTGTAATATGAAGAATGGAGAATAAAGTATATCGTTTCTGAACTTCAGAAAAGAGTGTAGAAAGGTTTCGTACAATATGGGGAATTCCTGTAAAAAGAACAGAAAGGCTATTATAGGAGACTGCAAGAAACCACTAGAAATTCAGTAAAAAATAGCAGAAATTGGACAGCATAGAGAACAAATGTAAAAGACTTACCAATGTCAGATATAGTATAGAAAGAGTTTCGTACATAGCGGAACATCCTTGAAATAGAGCGATGAGCACTTTATACCAGTCTTAGCAACCACTAGAATTCACAGTTAAGAAGCATTAAACTAATACAAAGAAGGGAGATAAAGTATATCACTTCTCACCTTGAGAGGAGAGTGTAGAAAGGTGTTTGTACAATGCAGGGAATTCCCATAAAAAGGAGCAGAAAGGCTATTATAGGACACTGTAAGAAACCACTAGGAATTCAGTGGAAAATAGCAAAAATTGGATAGCATAGTCAGAGAACAAGTGTAAAAACTTCTAAAAGTCAGGATACACTATAGAGAGGTTATTGTACATATTGGGAAATCCTTGAAAGAGAGCAATAAGCACCTGAAACCAGTCTATGCAACCACTAGAATCCACTGAAAAGTAGAATTAAATTGTAAAATGTAGTTGGGAGATAAGTGTCTATCGGTTCTCAACTACAGAGAAGTGTGGAAGGGTGCTTGAACAAAGCTGGCAAGTCCTTTAAGTAGAGCAGAAAGGTTAAAACCACTATAAGACACTTTAAGAAACCCCGAAGAAATGAGTGGGAAAAGCAGGAAATTGGACAGAATAGTTAGAGAACAAGAGGGAAAGACTTCTCAATGCCAGGATATAGAATATAAAGGTTTTGTACATATTGAGACACCCTTTTTTATTTTAGATTTTTAATAAATCTTTATTGTTCAGATTATTACAATTGTTCCTCTTTTTTACCTCCATATCTTTCTTCCACCTGGTTCCCACACCATCCTCTGCCCTTACCTCTCCCCCATTGTCCTCATCCATAGTGTATGATTTTTGTCCAATCTCTCCGTGCACACCCTCTCACCTCTTTTCCCCTTGAGAATTATCAGTCCACTCCCTTTCTATGTCACTGATTCTATTATATTAACCAGTTTATTCTGTTCATCAGATTTTTTAATTCACTTGATTTTTAGATTTACTTGTTGATAGATATGTATTTGTTGTTCATAATTTTTACCTTTACCATTTTCTTCTTCCTCCTTTTCTTTTTTTAAAAATATATTTTATTGATTTTTTACAGAGAGGAAGGGAGAGGGACAGAAAGTCAGAAACATCTATGAGAGAGAGACATCAAACAGCCGCCTCCTGCACCCCCCACACTGGAGATGTGCCCGAAACCAAGGTACACGCCCCTGACCAGAATTGAACCTGGGACCTTCCAGTCCACAGGCCAACACTCTATCCACTGAACCAAACCAGTCTCGGCTCTTGTTCCTCTTCTTAAAGAATACCTTTCAGCATTTCAAATAATACTGGTTTGTTGTTGATAAACTCCTTTAGTTTTTTCTTATCTGTGAAGCTCTTTATTTGCCCATCAATTCTGAATGACAGCTTTGCTGGGTAGAGTAATCTTGGTTGTAGGTTCTTGCTATTCTGAATATTTCTTGCCACTCCTGTCTGGCCTGCATAGTTTCTGTTGAGAAATCAGCCGACAGTTGAATGGGTACTCCCCTGTAAGTAATTAACTGTTTTTCTCTTGCTGTTTTTAATATTCTCTCTCTGTCTTTTGCTCTTGCCATTTTAATTATGATGTGTCTTGGTGTGGTCCTCTTTGGATTCTTTTTGTTTGGGGTTCGGTGCGCTTTCTGGACTTGTAAGTCTATTTCTTTCACCAGGTGGGGGAAGTTTTCAGTCATTATTTCTTCAAATAGTTTTCAATATTTTGCTCTCTCTCTTCTTCTGGCACCCCTATAATTCTGATGTTGATACACTTGAAGTTGTCCCAGAAGCTCCTTACACTATCTACACATTTTTTAAATTCTTTTTCTTTTCCAATGGAGTGTTTTTTGCCTGTTTGCATTTTAAATCTTTGACTTGATTCTTGCAATTCTCTAGTCTGCTGTTAGGTTTCTGTATAATATTTTTTATTTCAGTCAGTGTATGTTTAATTTCTAGTTGGTATTTTTTCATCTCCACTTGGGTCTTGCTAAATTTATCCATTTTTTCTAGGAAATTCTTAAAAAACCTTATAACTGTGGTTTTTGAACTCTATATCCAGCTGTTTGTTTTCCTCCATTTCTTTGGTTTGTGATGTTCTTTAGTCTTCGCATATTTTGCTGCTTCCCTGAGTTGGTAGAGTAGCTTTATGTGCTAGGTGTCCTATGTGGCCCAGTAGCTCTGCCTCCCCAGTTACCTGAGGTGAACACTCTAAGTGCACCCCTTTGTGAACTGTGTGTACAGTCTTGTTGTAGTTAATCCTTGATTGTTGTTGGTATCACTGGGAGGGACATCCTTGAAATAGAGCAATGAGCATCTTACACCAGTCTTAGCAACCATTAGAATTCACGGGTAAGTAGCATTAAACTGTAATGCAAAAAACCAAGACTAAAGTGTATTGCTTCTCAACTTCAGAGAAGAGTGGAGAAAGGTGATTGTACAATGTGGAAAATTACCCTAAAAAGAGCAGAAAGGACACTGCAAAAACCACTAGGAATTTAGTGAAAAATAGCAGACATTGGACAGCATAGTCATAGAACAAGTGTAAAAGACTTCTCAATGTCAGGATATAGTATAGAAAGGGTTTCATACATAGTGGGACATCCTTGAAATAGAGCAATGAGCACCTTATACCAGCTTAGCAACCACTAGAATTCACGGATAAGTAGCATTAAATTGTAATACAAAGAAGAGAGATAAAGTATATCACTTCTCAATGTGAGAGGTGAGTGTAGAAAGGTGTTTGTACAATGCAAGGAAGTTCCTCAAGCAGAAAAGTAAGCCAATTATAGGACACTGCAAGGAACCACTAGGAATTTAGTGGGAAAAAGAGTAAATTGGGCAGAGTAGTTAGTGAACAAGAGGAAAATTTCTCAATGTCAGAATATAGTATTGAAAGGGTTTCGTACATTTCGGGAAATCCTTGCAATAGAGAAATAAGCACCTTAAACCAATCCATGAAATCACTAGAATTCACTGATAAGTAGCATTAAAGCAGTGGTTCTCAACCTGTGGGTCGCGACCCCCTTGGGGGTCAAACGACCCTTTCACAGGGGTCGCCTAAGACCATCAGAAAACACCTATTTCCCTTGGTCTTTGAAACCAACAGACCGCTCCTCGGTGTAGCAAAGTGTAGCAATGTAGTTTACTGTTGTCATATGAAGACTGTTACCCATGCTACACTATGATTCAAGACAAAAATTTCATTTATTTATAATTAGAAATAAGTATTTCACAATATATAATTACATATTGTTTTTGTGATTAATCACTATGCTTTAATTATGTTCAATTTGTAACAATGAAAATACATCCTGCATATCAGATATTTACATTACAGTTCATAACAGTAGCAAGATTACAATGAAGTAGCAATGAAAATAATTTTATGGTTGGGGGTCACCACAACGTGAGCAACTGTATTAAAGGGTCGCGGCATTAGAAAGGTTGAGAACCGCTGCATTAAAGTGTAATACAAAGAAGGGAGACTAAAGTGTATCGCTTCTCAACTTCAGAGAAGAGTGTAGAAAGGTGTTTGTATAATGCTGGGAATTCCCGTAAAAAGAGGAGAAAGGCTATTATAGGACACTGTAAGAAACCACTATGAATGCAGTGAAAAATAGCAGAAATTGCAAAACCTACTCAGTGAACACGTGTAAAAGACTTCTCAAGATCAGGATACAGTATAGAAAGGGTTTCCTACATAGTAAGAAAGCGTTGAAATAGAGCAATAACTACCTAATACCAGTCTTAGCAACCACTATGATTCACTAATAAGTAGCATTAAACTGTAATACAAAGAAGGGAGATAAACTATATCACTTCTCAACTTGAGAGGAGAGGGTAGATAGGTGTTTGTACAATCCGGGAAATACCCTTAAAAAGAGCAGAAAGCCAATTATAGGCCAGTGCAATAGACTACTAGGAATTCAGTGGAAAATAACTATAAATTTGATAGAATAGTTAGAAACAAGGGGAAAAGACTTATCAATGTCCCGATATAGTATAGAGAGCAATAAGCACCTTAAACCAGTCTTTGCAACCACTAGAATTCACTGATATAATACAGAAAGGGCTCGTACAATGCGTGAAATCCTGGAAGTAGAGGAATAAGCACATTCTGAAACCACTAGAATTCACTGATAGATAGCATTAAATTGTAAAATGTAGATGGGAGATAAATGTATATTGGTTCTCAACTGCAGACCAGGGTGTAGCATGGTGTTAGTACAATGTGGGGAAGTTTGTCAAGCAGAGCATTAAGCCACTTATATCACAGTGCAAGAAACCACTAAGAATCCAAATGAAAAAGGAACAAATTGGACAGAAGAGTTAGGGCAGCCATGGAGATGTCTTCTCAATATCAGGATATATAGTTTAAAGGGATTTCGTACAATGCGGGAAATCCTTGAATTAGAACAATAAGCGCATTAACTCAATATTTGAAATCAATGGAATTCCTGAGAAGTATCATTACATTGTAAAGGATACTTGCGACTCAAGTGTATATCGGTTCACAACTTCAGTGAAGAGTGTAGAAAGTTGATTGTACAACGCAGGGCAGTTTCCCAAGTGGAGAAGTAAGCCAATGAAAGGATGCTGCAAGAAACCACTAGAATTCAGTGGGAAAATGAGTAAATTGGACAGAGTAATCAGAGAACAAGTGGGAAAAACTTCACAATGTCAGGATATAGTAGAGGGTATTGTACATGTTAGGAAATCCTTGAATGAGAGCAATAAGCACCTGAAACCTGTCTATGCAACCACTAGAATCCACTGAAAAGTAGAATTAAATTGTAAAATGTAGTTGGGAGATAAGTGTCTATCAGTTCTCAACTACAGGGAAGTGTGGAAGGGGGCTTGAACAAAGCTGGCAAGTCCTTTAAGTAGAGCAGAAAGGTTAAAACCACTATAAGACACTTTAAGAAACCCCGAAGAAATGAGTGGGAAAAGCAGGAAATTGGACAGAATAGTTAGAGAAGGAGTGGAAAAGTCTTTTCAATAACTGATTATATATTATAAAAGGTTTCGTACAATGTGGGAAATCCTTGAATTAGAATAATAAGCACCTTAAAGCAGTCTTTGAAACCCCTAGAATTTCTAAAAAGTAGAATAATCTGTAAAACATAAGCACTTTAAAACAGTCCTTGAAATCCCTAGAATTTCTAAAAAGTAGCCGTAATCTATAAAACATATTTGGTAGACAAGTGTAAATTGCTTCTCAACTTTAGAGAAGAGTGTAGATAGCTGTACAGTATGTGAACCTTCTTTAAGTAGAGCAGAAAGTCAATTATAGGATGCTGTAAAAAACTGCTAGAAATTCAGTGGAAAATAACAAGATACTGGATAGAATAGTTAGAGAACAAGGGGGAAAGACATCTCAATGTCAGGATATAGTATAGAAAGGGTTTTGAACAATGAGGGAAATCCTTGAAAGAGAGCCATAAGCACATTAACCCAATATTTAATATCATTAGAATTCCTGAACAGTATCCCATTGTAAAAGATACTTGCGAGACTAGTGTATATCAGTTCAAAACTTCAGAGAAGAGTATATAAAGGTCTTTGTACAAGCACAGAAATAAGTCAATTATAGGACACCACAAAACCACTAGGAATTCATGGAAAAAGGAGTAAATTGGACAGAGTAATTAAAGAAAGGGTTTTATTAAATGTGGGAAATCCTTGAAATAGAGCAATAAGCACATTTAACCAGTCTTTGAAACCACTAACATTAACTAAAAAGTAGTAATAAACAGTAAAATATAGTGGGGAGACAATTATATATCTGTTCTCCACTTCTGAGAAGAGTGTGAGTGGGAAAAGGTTAATGCTTAACAACTAAGCCACGTTGGCTGGGAGGAATTCACTCATTTTGAAAAAGGAATTCACTCATGTTGAAAAAGGATAAATATGTAAGATTCCAGTTATATGAGTTATCTAAAATAGTCAAATTCATAGAGACAGAAAGTAGAATGGTGGTTACCAGAGGCTGTGGGTAAGGATTCATGGAGTGCTTTACTGTTTCAAGGTATGGAATTTTAATTTGAGTTGATAAAAATGTTCTAGAAGTGGGATGATGGTGATGGTTATACAATAAGGTGAATATACTTACAAACACTTTAAAAATTTTATGTTCTGTATTTTTTATCACAATAAAAACTGCTTTTTAAAGAAAGGGAATATTTAAGATTTCTAACTTCACTGTATATAATTTTACTATAATCAAGTGTCTGAGAAAAAGTCACTACTTCAAAATGCTCTGGAGGATGGGGATTTAATTCTGGGAAAGGCAGTATCTTGTATTGGACCCACTTGCTTGTTGATAACAATGATTAAGCCTGGTCAAAAAAATATTAAATGCTTGTTGCTTGAGGGTAATGGTAAGCAATCTAGAGCAGGTAGGAACTAAAGAGCATCTGAATCTTATAAGAAGGGAAGGAAACTGGGTTAGCTCTAATTTACCAGGCTTCCCCTCTGAGGGCACTTCCAGTTATCAGTAACACATCATACATAGTAAAATAGAGCTAAAACATAAAGTGGTGGTCTTACTGGCTGAAGAGTTTGAGGTTTGATTTTAGGGTTGCCAAAACAGCTGGAAATAGAAGGTGGACATCCCAGAAAGGAGAGAGTTGTAGGGAAAAGTTATAAAATATTTATATAAATTCCCCTCAAATCCATTGCAAGACCTCAGGGAACTCAGCTGAAAGTTTTAACTCTAATTGTAAGCAGAAATTTCAATACTACTTTGAAGTTCAAGTTCTGACAAACAAGAGAGGTTTGGTGAAATCCTAAAGCTTTCTATTGAAACTCCAAATGGCCATGCCTTAAAATATCAATTAAGGGTTAAAGGCTATTAGAAATAAAAAACACACATGAACAGATCTAATAGCAAACTGGAACTGTAGAATACAGGAGAGTCAACTTGAAGAAAGTTCAAATAAAGTATAGGGAGAAATGATTGAAAAAGATAAACATTCTCAGTGACCTCTGGGACATTATCAAGTGTGCGTATTTGGAGTCCCAAAAGGGGAGGAGAAAAAGAAAAAATATTTCAAAGACTTTTATTCAGAAATTCAGTGTGTCAAAGAATTAAATGAAAGTCTATAGTAGGGCTTCATAGCTGCTCTTGTACTTTTTTTTTGAAGTGTATGTGCAATGTAAAGTTTGCATAGAGACTTAGTCTCTGTGGGCAGCCACAACTGGGACATGGAGTTAAAATCCAATGATTTCTTGCTCCCTCCCCAACCCTCTATTTTTGTTCAACAGTTTATAATGTTCTTTATATTCCACAAATGAGTGAGATCATGTGGTATTTATCTTTCACTGACTAGGAGGGTGAGAAGGTAAGAGACCAACCAAAGGACTTGTATACATGCATATAAGTACAACCAAGAGATGCAAGACACTGGAGCTGTGGGTAGGGGAGGTCAGTGGGGGGGAAAAAAGGAGACATATGTACTAATATTTATTGTTTATTTTAAACAATAAAATAAAATAAAAAGAATGTACCCAATAATATACTTACAGGATATATAAATCTAATGATTTCTAGGCCCATGTCAGCCCAATGCAGAGGGCCAGTCCCACTGTGATGGAACTTCAGTAACAGAGCATAACAGGCCAGGAAACAAAAGAACAGAAACAGATGTAGGCACTAGGGTACAAAATTTAAGGGAGAACTCATTGTCAAGGTACAATTCCAGCACATTGCTATCTGTTTAGGGAAGTCTAGATAAAATCTCTCAAAGGAATGCAATATGACTATAGCATTGGAGATTATGATCCAATGAACAGACTTTGGATTTATAAATTGATAATCACTAGCACATTAATATACACTTAACAAAGTATTTTATCATTTCATATCCTCACATGACCTTTGTTGTAGAGCAGAGAACCAGTATTATCATGTTCCTCTCTTTACAGTGGGAAAACTAAGGATCAGGGAAGGTGATGGTTTTGATCTCAGATGGTTAATAACTAAGCCAAGACTTATACTTAAGTCTTTTCAGTCTAAATCTGTTATTAAAGCACCCAGTTAGAAGAGAAAGTAATCTACTCAATAATTAATTTAGCTCCACTTCTTTTTGTGCAAAATTCCCATTTTTAAAAATTAGAGTTGATGTATAATATTATGTTAGTTTCAGTTGTACAACCCAGTGATTAGACATTTGTATAACTTAGAAAGTGATCACTTTGATAAATTCAGTAGCCAAGTGATGCCATACATAGTTATTATATTACTTGTGGCCCAGTGCATTAAATTTGTGCACATTAAAAGGGAATTAATTAGAGGAAATATTTTAATATTGCTATTTGCCTTTTCTCTATAAAGAAGTGTCAGAAATGAAAGAAAATTAGTAAAATGTTTTTGAAAATCTTCCTCCTGTCAGAGTCTGGGGCATGCCAGGGGATCCAGAACCAAGTCACCTGCCTCAAAATTGCACAAGACTCACACCTGGATGGCTCCACCCTCATTGGGTGAGATCCAGACCTGGCTGGCCCAACCCCACCAAGCCCTGCAGGGTGCGCAGCCTCAGGTGCCCCAGCCCAGCGGTGGAAGGGAGGTGCAGCCTTAGGTCCTCCAGTGCATGCCAGGCAAGGGGCACAGCCTGAGGTCCCCCGACCTGGCACCAGGGTGAGGGGTGTGTTCTGAAGTCCCCCATCAAGTCCTGCTGGGTGGGGGCCTTGGCCTGAGGTCCCCTGGCCTGGTGCCTGGGTGGGGGGCATGGCCTGAAGTCCTCTGCCCCAGCCTGGTGCCACACAGCCTTAGGTCCCTGCTGATTGCTCGTTATGGGAACCCCGCCTTCGCTTTGTGTGCAGACATCTTGTGTTACAGGAACCCCACCTCCACTGTGGGCACAACCATCTTGTGACACCATGAAAGTTAATTTGTATATTACCTCTTTATTACATAGGATCATTGACTATTCCCTATGCTGTACTTTACATCCCTAAGATTATTCTCTAAGTACCAATTTGTGCTTCTTAATCCCTTAACCTTTTCAACCACTCCCCTAACCCCCTTCCACTTGGAAACTGTTAAATGTTATCTGTATCTTTGAGTCTGTTTCTGTTCTGTTATTCATTTATGTTGTATGTTTTTTAGATTTCACATATAAGTGAAATAATATGGCATTTGTCTTTCTCTGTCTGACTTATTTCACTCAGTATAATACTCTCTAGGTACATCCATGTTGTTACAGATGGCAAGATTTCATTCTTTTAGCCCTAACTGGTTTGGCTCAGTGGATAGAGTGTTGGCCTGTGGACTGAAGGATCCCAGGTTCAATTCCAGTCAAGGGCATGGATCTTGGGTGCAGGCACATTCCCAGTAGAGGATGTGCAAGAGGCAGCTGATCGATATTTCTAACTTTATCCCTCTCCCTTTCTCTCTGTAAAAATCAATAATATCCTACCTAATAAAAGAGTAATATGCAAATTGACCATACCTCCACTACACTAGCAAGCCACGCCCACCAGCCATGCCCACCAGCCAGAGTGAGCATGCAAATTAACCCAACCAAGATGATGGTTAATTTGCATATCCTGGTGCAGATCAAAGACTGAAGACAGTGTAGAAGGAAGCCAAGTGCTGCAGAAGGGAAGGAAGCTGCAAGAAGCAAGCAAGTGGGGTGGTGGAGAAGGGAGGGAAGCAGATGGGGGGGGAGGAGAAAGGAGGAAAGCTGGTGGGGCAGCAGAGACTGCAGCAGGAAGCCCTATTTCAGGAATCTTCAATATTGGCTGAGTCATATTCCATTTAATATATGCACTACTTCTTCATTATCTATTCATCTATTGATGGACACATAAGTTGTTTCCATAACTTGGCTATTATAAATAGTGCTGCATTGAACATATGAATGTATATATCTTTGGTTTAGTGTTTTAGGGCTTTTTAGATAAATACCCAAAAGTGAAATTGCTGGGTCCTTCTTTGTCTCTTGTTATAGCTTTTTTTTTTTTTAAATTGATCTTTAGGATCAAAAAAATGGTAGCAGAATAGACAGACGTGTCCTGAGCCGTGTCCTGGAGCAGATAGAAAGAACAGCTGAGGGTTACACGGGGAGTGTTTGTTGGTGAGTTGAGGGACAGCTATACTCCAGGAGATGGTAGAGGACTGCTGGATGGGGCTACACTGACCAGGCAGCCCCCACTACTGCTGGGTTATCTCCCGGAGCCACCAGCTTACATGCAGAGACTGTGCCATCTTGAAGGGGAAAGTGGATGTTATCAGAAGCCTGATAATCTACAATTACAGCAGCCACCAAACAGCTGTGAACCCCAGAACACCGGTTCCCAATTGGTGCAAACACATGGATTCAGAGGAGTTCTACACTCCACTATGAAAAGGTCAGATTTCACCTGGGATAAGGTGAGGTCTCTGGTTCCAGCAAGAGAGGGAAACACTGAGGGAGCTGGAGGACAGGGGAAGTCTGTGCCTAGAAAAATCCATGGCTGCAGGGGCTGGTGTGATCTGTGAATGTGGAAGGGGATCCTCATTTTGATCTGACGCAAAAGAACAGCCTACAATTTTTAAAAGTGTGCCGGCTGCTTAGACCCAAGGCAGAAAAAAAAAGACTGTATAGACTTACATGCAGCCCTGGAGTTAACACACTTATGCTGGTTCTTTTTCTTTTTTCCTCTTTAAATCTTTGCTTCTGTTTACTGAGACTGCAGGGGAAAGTTGTTTTTCTGGAACCTGGGGATCAGAGCAGGAAATAACCATCAGAGAACAAGCTCTGGGGCAACCCATTCCCTCAAACTGGTATTGAGTACCACAGGAGAAGCAGGATCTGGCTAGAGGGAACCTATAGACCCAGAGGTCAATCCAGAAACACTGCCACCCAGGGGTTGAATCCCAAATTGACGCTTGTGTAAACACAAATAAAGGAATACAAGAAATTAAACATCAGGAGTGGCTTACAACACTGAGGAACAGTGGAATGCAGGGAACTGCAATACTGTCCTGACTAGGAAACAGGCATATTAAACAGAACAGTAGAAGAAGTGAATGACCTTCACTACTGCACATTTTTATTTTTATTTTGTCATCTTTTATTTAAGAAACTATTTTTTCTTTTTTCCTCCCTTGATTTTACCTTTGATTACATTTTTATTTTTAATCAGTATTATTACTACTATTCTCCTGCTTTTTTTTTTAAAGTATCATTTTATTTTCTCTTTATTTTACTTTGGGATTAGTATTCTACATTCTATTTTCATCTTTCCTTTAGTATCATTTTACTCTATCTCAACTCTACCTTTTTGCTATCACTCTCTTCCTAACTTTTCCCCTTTTGTCATCCTGTTTATTTTATCCTTTTCCTGCTTTAGATTTTCTTTATTCTTTTTTAACTATTTTATTGATTTTTTTTTTACAGAGAGGAAGGGTAAGGGATAGAGTTAGAAACATTGACGAGAGAGAAACATCGATCAGCTACCTCCAACACACTCCCCACCAGGAATGCCCACAACCAAGGTACATGCCCTTAACCAGAATCAAACCTAGGACCCTTCAATCTGCAGGCTGATGCTCTATCCACTGAGCCAAACCAGTTAGGTTTATTCTTTCTTTTTACCTGCTGTTAAAATTTCACCTTACTTATATATCTAATTTCCAATCCCTTGCTCCAAATCCATACACATCTCTCTCTTCTCTGTCTTCACTATCCAAAAAATTGTTTTTCTCTCTGTCCTTTTGTTGTTTGCTTGATTGTTGATTATATCAATATTTTATGCTTATATGTGAGATTGTTTTGATTATTCTTTTTTTCATTTTTTTTGTTTTATTTATTTATTTATTTATTTATTGCTTCTGTTTTCCCTTACCTCACTTGATATTAGTTGTTGCTTGTAGTTTGTATTCATCTGCAGGTACTTATTGAGGCATTTGTTGGGATTAGTGGCTGTTCTATTGGAGTTTTCTCCCCATATATAATTTGTTCCCCTTTTCCTTCTTATTCTTTCTTTTCTCTCTTATTTTTTTCCTTTTCCCAATTTCAGTTTTGCATTCCTTTTTTTCCCTCTTTTATTTCTCTCTATCCTCTAATTTGCCTTTCTCTGTTCGTCACCTTTATTTGGGGTTATTAATATCATGAATACATTTCTATTCAGTGCCTTGTGTGTTGTACCTGGTTGTGTTATATTTAGTGCCTTTAAATCAACGCAGGAGAGAGAGAACTACAAAACCAGACACCCAGAGAAGAGAGACCATGGGCAGACAAAGAAACAGCCCACATATGAAAGAAAAACAGGCATCAACAGAAAAGGAAGTAAAGGAAATGGAGGCAAGAAACCTGTCAGAGAAAGAATTTAGAGAAATGGTCATAATGTGGCTGAAAAGAATGGAAGACAAATTTGACAATATGTGTAAGAACCAAGAGGAAATGAAGAAGAACCAAGAAGAAATGAAAAATGACATCGCTGCTGTAAAGCACTCAATAGGAAGCATCAAGAGTAGAATAGAAGAGCCGAGACCGGTTTGGCTCAGTGGATAGAGTGTTGGCTTGTGGACTGGAGGGTCCTGGGTTCGAATCCGGTCGGGGGCATGTACCTTGCTTGTGGGCACATCTCCACTGTGGGGCGTGCAGGAGGTGGCTGATCGATGTCTCTCTCTCATCGATGTTTCTGACTTTCTATCTCTCTCCCTTCCTCTCTGTAAAAAATCAATAAAATATATATAAAAAAAGAGTAGACTAGAAGAGGCAGAGGGCCACATCAGTGAGCTATAAGACAAGGCAGGAAAAATACACAAGTAGAGAAGCTTCTAGAAAAATAAATTAAAAAGCAGAAGGAGAGCCCAAGTGAACTTTGGGACAACATCTGCATAAGAAGGGTTCCAGGAGAGGAAACTGAGCAAGGAATAGAAAATCTGTTTGAAGAAATGACAGAAAACTTCCCTGATAAAGGGAAGAAAAAATCCACACAAATCTAAGAAGCTCAGAGACCTAACCAAAAAAACCCCAAAAGACTGACACCAAGGTACATTATAATTAAATTGGCAAACACCAATGACAAAGTAAGAATCTTAAAAGTGGCCAGAGAGAGACAGAAAATTACCTACAAAAGAACCCCCATCAGACTAGCAACTGATTTCTCAACAGAAACTCATCAGGCCAGAAGGGAATAGAATGAAATATACAAAGTCATGTAAAGTCAGGGTCTGAATCCAAGAATACTGTACCCCGTAAGGCTATCAATCAAAATTAAAGGTGAAATCAGGAGCTTCACAGACAAAAAAGGACTAAGGGAATTTATTACTACCAAACCAGCAATGCAAGAAATGCTAAAGGGTCTGCTATAGAAAAAAGAAATAGAAAGCAAAGAAGGAACACAGAGGTAAAGAATAAAAATGGTGACAAATAAGTACCTATCAATAATAACTTTAAATGTAAATCGATTAAATTTCCCAATCAAAACACATAGGGTAACAGATTGGATAAAAAAACACGACCCATATATCTGCTGTCTACAAGAAACCCACCTCAGAAAAAAAGACACAAACAGACTAAAGGTGAAGGGATAGAAAAAGATTTTTCAGGTGAATGGAAATGAAAAAAAAAAAAGGTAGGGTAGCAATGCTCATATCTGACAAATTAAATCTCAAAGTGAAGGACATAACAAGAGATAAGGAAAGCCACTTCATAATACTAAAGGAGTGGTTTTCAACCTTTCTAATGCCACAACCTTTAATACAGTTCCTCATGTTGTGGTGACCCCCAACCATAAAATTATTTTTGTTGCTACTTCAAAACTATAATCTTGCTACTGTTAATGAATTGTAATGTAAATACCTGTGTTTTCTGATGATCTTAGGCTCTACAGCAGTGGTTCTTAACCTGTGGGTCATCACAGGTTGAGAACTGCTAGCAAGGTCAATTAAGACCATCGGAAAACACAGATATTTACATTACAATTCATAACAGTAGCAAAATTATAATTCACCGTAGCTAATATTTGGAAACAGCCTAAATGCCCATCAGCAGTTGAATGGATTAGAAAACCATGGTACATCTACACCATGGGATACTACTATTTGCAGCAGCATAGATGGACCTGGAGAGCATTATGTTAAGTGAAATGAACCAGGCAATGAAAGAAAAATACCACATGATCTCACTCATTTATGGAAAATAAAGAACATTATAACCTAATGAATGAAAAGATAGATACATAGGCAGTAAAGCACCGAACAGACTGTCAAATTACAGTGGGAAGGCTGGGGAGTGTTGGGGAGGGAGGGAAATAGATCAACCAAAGGACTTGTATGTATGCATATAAGCACACCAATGGACAGAAGACACTTGGGGCGGGGGGGTGGGGAGGGAGTGGGATGAAGGCATGGAACAGGAGGTAGGGGAGGTTGGGGGAAAGTCAATGGGGAAAAAAAGGAGATATATGTACTAATATATATAATTCTTTAAACAAAAATATTAAAATAAATAAATAAATTAAAACAAACAAAAAAAATGAATCCTTATTCTTGAGATTGTTACAGATGTCCCTCTTTTTACATCCCATAGCTTCCCTTCACCTAGTTCTCACCCAACCCCAGACCCTCACCACCTTATTGTCTGTGTTCATATTTAGCCTTTTTATTTTTAAAATCTGTTTTGTTTGGTATAAGTATTGTTACCCCAGCCTTCATTTTTTCCCCCATTTCCATAAAATACCTTTTTTATTTCCTTACTTTCAGTCTTTTGATTGGAAATGAGTATCTTGTAGACAGCATATGTTATGGCCATTTTTGTTATCCATTCAGCCACCTTAGATGGCCAATATATTTTTTATTGGAGCATTTTCATCCATTTACATTTAAGTTAATTGTTGATAGATATGCATTTATTGCTATTTTATTATTCATATTTTTAATTTCTTCTTCCTCTTAATAAAGACCTTTTAATATTTGTTGTAATTTTGATTTCATGGTGTTGAACTCCTTTAGCTTTCTTTAGTCTGGGAAGCCCTTTTTTGTTGGTGTTGTTAATCCTCATCCAAGGATATTTTTCCATTGATTTTTAGAGAGAGAGGAAAGGAGGGAGAGAGAGGGCAGTAGAGAGAGATCTGAGAGAGACACTTTGATTAGTTCCCTCTGCCCCCCATTGGCTTGGGGATCAAACCTGAAACCCAGGCACGTGCTCTTAGCTAGGAATTAAAACCACAACACCTTTGTGTGTGTGTGCGCGCGCACGTGTGTGTGTGAGTGTGTGTGTGTGTGTGTGTTTGTAATGATGATGATACTTTAACCAGTGAGTAATACCAGCCAGGGCTGGGAAGCTCTTTAAACCTTTGATTCTAAATAATAGCTTTGATTTTTAAAAATGGTTGCAGAGTAGGAGGATGCTGCATGGACATGCTTCCAGACAAGCTGGAATTACAGCTGAAATACAGAAAGGTTTTCTGACTAATGAATGGAAAACTCACAGGAGAGAACCCTGATACCCAAAGACAAAAGGTGGAGATGACTTAGAGACTGGTAGGAGGGGTGGAGACACAAGAGGGCTGGCCGGGCACCCACAGACAGCAACTGAACCTCTGGAGAAATATTTTAACTGTTGTGGGGTTGGGTGCCACCGAGAACTCTTGGATCTAATCCTGAAGCTTGACTCCCTAGCAGAGATCACCAAATTGAAAAGAGTATCTACATAATATATAGCTGTAAAAAGGAGTGGGGTGCTGTCTGCCAGGGAGTGACAGCTGAAAGTTTGGGCACCCTCTTAAAGGCCCAATGCACAAAAGTTCCCCATGGAGCCACCCACCTTGTGCTCTGGCAGAGAGAGGGTAAAGTGGACTGGAACTGTGAGTGAAGAACCAAGGACTGGGGACTATGGAGGCTAGAGCTCAGAAGGCATATTATCTCAAGTTTTCTGGGCTGAGTCATTCCCTCACAGAGCATGGACATCTTTCCCACATAGACATCTGCCTTACCTTAGGGAAAGAGAGTCGACACACCCTATTGGAAACACCTTACTCTGCCACTTAAGAGATTAAAACTAACAATTAGGCTCCAGGCAGAAGCAACTGCCCTGCCCTGTTGAAAAAATTCCCGCCACACTTGAGCATGATTGCCTGGGCTCAAGTCAAGTCATAATCCTATTAGTTTGTAGACAGAGGCAGTCTCTGGAGGCTTTGAGTCTTTGCCTGATCCAATTAGTCAGAAACAGCCTTTAACACTGTACTGCACTAGAGACTGAGAGGGATAGAGGACCTACCTAAAACATAGTCACAAACCCAAACACACAACCAAAATGAGGAAACAAAGAAATAACCTCCAAATGGAAGAACTAGCGAATTTTCCAGAAGCAGAGATAAATGAAGCAGAGATAAGAAACTTATCTGAAACAAGTTCAGAGTAATGATATTAAAAATGATCAATAGTGTGAAAAGAGATATAGTAACTATGAAAAAAGAACAGTCTGAGATAAAGAACAACATAACACAAATGAACACATTGGAAGGAATTCACAGCAGATTAGGGGAACTAAAGATAGAATCAGTGAATTAGAAGACAGAGTTGAAAATATCACTCAATTAGAGAACCACAAAGAAAAAAACAATAAAAAAAAAGCTTAAAGGAGCTGTGAGACAACATGGAACATAACAATATTAGAATAGTAAGTGTGCCAGAGAGGTAGAAAGGAATAGAGAAGATGTTTGAAGAAATAATGGTATAAAACTTCCCTAACCTGGTAAAGAAAAAAGTCACACAAGTTCAGGAGTCACAGAGAATCCCAAACAAGAAGAACCTAAACAGATCTTGGTTGTAGGTTCTTGCTTTCTATTACTTTGAATATTTCATGCCAATTCCTTCTGCCCTGCAACGTTTCTGTTGTGAAATCAGCTGACAGTCTTATAGGAGCTTCCTTATAGGCAACTAACTGCTTTTCTCTTGCTGCTTTCAAGACTGTCTTTAATTTTTGGCATTTTACTTATGATGCGTCTTGGTGTGGGCCTCTTTGGGTTCATCTTATTTGGAACTCTTTGCACTTCCTGGACTTGTGTGTCTATTTTCTTTACCAGGTTAGAGAAGTTTTCATAATTATTTTTTCAAATAGGCTTTTAATTCCTTGCTCTTTCTCTTATCCTCTGGTACCTGCATGGTGCAGATGCTAGTATTCTTAAAGCTGTTCCAGAGATATTTTAAACTATCCTCATTTTTATAGATACTTTTCTTTTCTGATTGGGTATTTTCTGCTTCCTTCTCTTCCTCTGATTCACCTGTTTTACTTTTGATTCCCTGTATTGATTCTTCAGTTCAGTTACAGTATTCTTCATTTTGACTGGTTCTTTTTTATGTTTTCTATTTCTATTTTTATGTTTCCTATTTTTTTGTTGAAGTTTTCACTAAGTTCCTCTACCCTCTCCCTAAGTTCACTGAGCATCCTTATAACCAGTGTTTTGAACTCTGCATGTGTAGATTGCTTGTCTTCATTTTGTTTAGTTCTTTTTTTCTGGAGTTTTGTTTTGTTCTTTAACTTGGGACATGCTTCTTTGTCTCCTCATTTTGGCTGCCTCCTTGTGATTGTTTCTATATATTAGGTAGAGCTGCTACATCTCCTGGTCTTGGTAGAGTGGCCTTATATAGTAGATGTCCTGTAGGCCCCAGTGGCACAGCCTCCCTAGTTACTTGAGCTGAATGTTCCAGGTGTGCTCCCCCATCCCATTTGAACTGTGTGCACCCTCCGATTGTAGCAGAGCCTTGATTGCTGTTGATATGTAATTGGAGGGATTTATCCCCATCTGATTGGTTGCAAAGACTGTGCAGGGGCCAAACCTACAGTTCAGCTAGATTTCAGTCAGTTTGCTTCAGCAGGACTCTGGTGCTTGCTTAGTCATTCTTTGAATTTGTTGCTTGTGGAGGTGGTAGGGTAGTGCTTTAGTGTGATCTGAAGTTGCCCACTGTGTGTGCCAGCCATGAGGTTTTCTGGGAAGTGCAGGCTAAGATCATCTGTGTCTCTGTCCTGCCTGGGGGCCACCCAACATGAACTACAAAGTGATCCACAGATGGCTGCTACTTGCCCTGGGCTTAGAGTTGCCCAGGGGAGGCCAAGTTGTTCACCAAGGTTTTCTATGGCTAGTTCTAGGTCTGAGCCATTTAGCAAGAGGCCCAGATGCTGCTTGTTTGAGAGATTTTAGAAAAGTCCTCAGAAAGATCTAAGACAGGCCATTTGTATGGAAAAACCATTGGAAACAGCTTGGGTGAGTAGAGTCTCAGGGAATCACCAAGGTGGGGGAACAATTTTAGCTATGTTGATGGAGATTCAGAATGGTGCTTGCCTGCTGGCTCTGTTAGGGAAGGACTCAGCAAAGGAACAATGGTTTCTGCCAGCACTCTGTCTGTGAGAAAGCTTCCCCTCCAGTCCTTTCTCTGATACCAATGTCCCTGGCACATTTTCAGCTGCTGTCCCAGTGCTGGAGCTCAGAACAAGTGAGTCCAAGTAAATCCATGTGTGGGCCCTTTCAGAAGAACTGCCTGGAACTCTAGCAAACCTCTGTCTCACTCAGCCATATTCCACATTGATTTCCACAGCCACAAGTTATGTGGACTTCTATTCCCATCTCTGGAATCATGTCCTCGGGGGTCTGATGTTGGACTGGAACCCTGTGAATTACATAGCAATAATTCTTAAATTTGGATGTTATTGGACAGCTGAGCTATCCATCCCAATTTAAAAAATATGTTTTTATTGATTTTTAGAAAGAGGAAGGGAGAGGAAGAAGGGAGAGAGAGATAGAAACATCAGTGAGAGAGAGAGAGACATTGATTGGTTGCCTCCTGCATGCCCCCTACTGGGGGTTAAGCCCACAACCTGGGCATGTTTCCTGACTGGAAATTGAACCAACAACCTTTTGGTGCATGGACCAATGCTCAACCACTGAGCCATACCAGCCAGGGCTTCCTCCCAATTTTTAGCCACCATACATAGGTGTGAGGCTAGTACTCATCTCAGCCCCTCCTACTAGTCTCCATGTGGCTTCTTCTTTAGATCCTTTGTTATAGGACTTCTGTTCATCTAGATTTCACTTAGTTCTGAATGATGGTTGATCTATAGTTTAGATGTAATTAAAAAGAACATTCTTATTTATTTTTAGAGAGGAAGGGAGAAGAAGAGAGAAAGAGAAACATCAATGCAAAAGTGGAATATTGATCAGCTACCTTCTACATGCATACCACCAGGGACTGAGTCCACAACACAGGCATGTTCTAGGACCAGGAATCGAACCAGCAGCCTCCCTCTGCACTGGACAACACCCAACCAACTAAGCCATACTGGCCAAGGCTAGTTGTAATTTTGATGTGGTTGTGGGAGAATGCAAGTATTGCATTGACCTATTCTGCCATCTTCCAAAATTTCTGTTCTTGCTCTACCTCAAATCTTGACTAATTATGTGGTCTGATGGTTGACCTGAATTATTGAGATTAAAATAAGTAAATTATGATAATAGGGGTAACTATTGGCAAATAAAAGTGATAGAGTAAGTCAATATATTATTACAAAACACTCATAAAATTGCCTTTTTCTAGAGATTCAAAGCATTATAAGAAGTATTACAATGGAACAACTTTCAGAGTATATTTATAGAAAATAACTTTAGGACAAAAAACATTGAGGAAAAGAATGAAAAGAACAGTAAATTATGTTGCTACATTAGAGTAGTTATGTGAATTACATAGCAATAATTCTTAAATTTGGATGTTATTGGATATATTAATAAAATTAATACATTATTGAAAGTGATATTTACATGAATTACCTCAAAATATTATTAAAAGTTAGAGGTATTTCATGGGGTAACATTTTAAAGAATTTGATAATCATTCCAGATACACTTCACTACTTACAAGATCTGAGCACCATATTGGTGTTAGTTGGCATTCCAAAGTGTCTTTGTTATGAGCATGCAGTAGTATTGGTAAAATTGTAACTCCCTACAACATCTGGCTTTGGAGTATTCTGGCTAAGGGAAAAGTGCCTCTGGTCTAGTGGTGGGCATTGTGGTGATGGCAGAGGTGGCAGTAATTATGAAGGTGGTGGTGGTAGTGTGTTAAATGAATGAGGGAGACAAAGAAGCCTTCTGGAAGTCTTAAATCTATCACAGGGGAATTTGTTGTTAGAACACCAAAGATTCAAATAAGTTAGATAAACTAGAAAGAAAAAACATTCCAGAGGGAGAGGGTGAAAGGAATAAGGAACTGGCCTACTTGTGGTGTTCTCTTTTCTGTTGTTGAGAAGCTGAGCACTGAGCCTGGGGCCTGTTGCCAAGTTTAGTGGCTGTAGGCAAGGGAGGCTGGGAGGCATTGCCTCAGATGGTTCCTGACTCTCCCAGGGGCAATGTAGAGATAGGCTCCAGCTTGTTGATTCCCTTTGCAGGTAAACACCTATGGGAACCAGTTCAGTCTGGCTGAGGCTGTTCTGAAAAGTATTTGTGTTTTTATACAGACTGCTCCTTGCTTTAGGGGCAGGGGTAAGTTACCAATGGAGACCACATACCATATATTTAAATGTTTTAAAATTGTAATTCAAACAATTAATAGTTAAATAAAACATGTTATACCCCTTTTCTCTGCATGAACTATACTTTCAAACTGACCTGGAAGGCTAGGTTCAAATGTGGAATTCTCAGACTCCTTGGAGTTCCAGAACATGGTGAAGTAGGGAGAGACAGCCCCCACTATAGCCAATCCCTCTTCTCTTCCCACTCTCAGCTCTTTCCTCCACTGTGAAATCTCACCTTCACACTCAATTGTGATTTCAAATCTGTTTATATTCCTCAAAAGAGTCCTTTTAGTTACATGGAAGCCTAGGGAAATGCACACCCTAGTGGCAATATGCGACACCTCAGGATGATAGACCTGGGGAAGAGAGACCAATACAGACCCAACCTGGAAATGGGCTTGGATATTTGGGCATGGAGCTCCGGAGTTCTTAGAGCTGGGGCATCGATTAGAATAGGAGTCAGTAAAATATGGTTCACGAGCAAATCTGGGCCTTCCACCTATTTTTATAAGTAAAATTTTATTTGAATACTAGAGGCTCAGTGCATGAAATTTGTGCACGGGGAAGGTGGGGAGAGGTTATCACTCAGCCCAGTCTGCACCCTTTTCAATCTGGGATTCCTTGAGGGATGTCTGACTGCCTGTTTAGGATCAGTCCTAAACGGGCAATCAGACATTCCTCTCACAATCCAGGACTGCTGGCTCCCAACTGCTAACCTGCCTGCCTTCCTCATTGCCCCTAACCGCTTCTGCCTGCCAGCCTGATCACTCCCTAACCACTCCCCTGCCAGCCTGTTTGCCCCCAACTGCCCTCCTTTGCAGGCCTGGTCCCTCCCAACTGCTCTCCTGTGCTGGCCTGATCACCCACAACTGTCCTCCCTTGCAGGCATAGTCCCTCCCAACTTCCCTCCCTGCTGGTTATCTTGTGGTGGCCATTTTGTGTCCACATGGGGGCTGGAGGAAAATTGGAGCTGGAAGCCAAGGAAAGGACCACATGGGGGCAGCTATCTTGTGTGTCAGAGTGATGGTCAATCTGCATACTACTCTTTTATTAGATAAGACAGAGGCCTGGTGCATGGGTGGTGGCCAGCTGGTTTGCCCTGAAGGGTGTCCTGGATTAGGGTGGGGGTTCACTTGGAGCATGGGTTGGCCTGGGTGAGGGGCCTGTGGTGGTTTTCAGGCTGGCCATGCCCCCTGACAACCCAAGTGGAGGCCCTAGTAGCTGGGATTTATTTATCTTCTACAATTGAAAGTTTGTAGCCTGGAGTGGAGCCAAGCCTGCTTGCTCCATGGCAGCAGTCATTTCTGTTGGGATTTATTTATCTTCTATAATTGAAACTTTGTAGCCTGGATTAGAGGCCTGGGCTGGCGAAGGTGTGCGGAAAGCTTGGCTTCCTCTATTGCCGGGGAAACCCAAGCCTCCCTCCTGCTCTCTCTGTGGCCATAGCCATTTTGGTTGTGTTAATTTGCATACTTGCTCCTGATTGGCTGGTGTGTGTGAATTGTGGGCATGACTTGCGGGTGTAAGAGTGATTGTTAATTTGCATATTACTCTTTTATTAGATAGGATAGCCACACTCATTCATCTACATATTACCTATGGCTACTTTCTTGCTACAATAGCAGAGTTGAGTAGTTGTGTCAGAGATCATATGGCTTGCAAAGCCTAAAATATTTACTCTTTGGTTCTTTAATGAAAAAGTTTGCTGACCTCTGGTCTGGAAGGGGGAGTGGCAGGCTCCAGTGGGCTTGCTTCTTTGGCTCTAGGCTTTAGAAAATGCAGCTAGAGGAAGGCCAGAGTGAAGTTTCCCAAGTGAAGGGCCTCAAACCTGAATCTGACCATTAGGAAACATCAGATAAATCTGAGTTTGAAGAACATTCTTTTATAACAAGGCCTGTACTCTTCAAAATGCCCATCCTATGAAAGATGCAACAAGGGCAAGGAATTACACTGTATTCCCAATTAAAGAAGACCAAAGAGACATGATAACTAAAAGCATTGAGACAACTAAAAGATTGCATGTGGGTCCAGGAAAAAATATGCTATAAAAAACAACAATGGGACACCTGGCAAAATTTTCAAAGGCCTGTTAATTAGGTAATAGCATTGTATTAATGTTAATTCCCAACTTGAGAATTATACTCTGATTATGTAAGTAGATGTCTCATTTTTAGGAAACACACAATAAAGTATCTTACCTAATAATAGACAAACTTGTAAATCGACCACACCTCTGCTACACCCACAGCCAATCATAGTGAGTATGCAAATTAGAAGGCCAAAGATGGCGGCCGCCCAGCTGCTCCAGGTGTGGAGTGGCCAGGCCGGGCAGGATGTATACTATGAGTGGGAGGGCAGGGGGCAAAGGGATCTATAGGAGCAGAATGCCACAGTGAAGACAGACAACACTGCAGACTGTGAAGTCTTCAGCGAAGACAAAGATGGCATACTCTGGCCAGAGTGAAGCCTGGGTCCGAGTGGTGGAGGAATATTGGAGCTGGAAGCCAAGGAAAGGAAGGCCTATTGCACGAATCTCTTCGAGCAAATGGTCGTCATGCCCTCATACTCTCATGTTGGGGCTGGGGGAACTGAGGCTGCACTGGGGGACATGAGGCTGTGCTCCTCACCCAGCGGGGCTTGACGGGGGACTTGAGGCTATGCCTCCCACCTCAGTTCTGGGGCCGGGGGACCTGAGGCTGCACACCCCACTCTGGTGCCATGGCTCGGTGACCTGAGGTTGCACTGGGGGACCTGAGGCCACATATCCCACCTGGTGGGGCTAGTCAGGGGACTTGAGGCTATGCCTCCTGCTCGGCGGGGCTTTATGGGGAACCTGAGGCTGCACTCCCTGCCCTGCAGGGCTTGATGTGGGTGGGCCTGGCTGAGTCTGGCTCTTGTGTGATTTTGTGGCATGAGCAGGTGGGAGGGGACTTGATTCTGGGTCTCAAGGCATACCCCAGACTCTGTCAGGAGGGAAATTTTCATATACATTTTACCAATTTTCTTTCAGCTCTGACACTTCTATTATAGAGAAAGGGCAAATAGCAATATTAAAATACTTTCTCTAATTAATTCCCTTTTAATGTGCATGAATTTTATGCACTGGGCCACTAGTTTAAGAATAAAGGGATATGATGGCTGAAACTTACTCTTAAATAATAATAGTAAAAATAATACACAGTTATGTAGAGAGAAAATAAAAGTAAAGCAAATGTGGCAAAATGTTAACAATTGGTAAATCTCTGTCAAGCCTTTCTGGGAGTTCTTCATATTTTTTTGCAACTTTTCTGTAAGTTTGAAAGATCCTATATAATAAAAGGCTAATATGCAAATTGACCAAACTACAGAATGACCAGTCACTATGATGCACCCTGACCACCAGGGGGTAGATGCTCAGTGCAGGAGCTACCCTGTGGTGGTCAGTGTGCTCCCACAGGGGGAGTGCCGCTCAGCCAGAAGCCTCTGCAGCAGCACTAAGGACATCCAAATGCTGGCTTAGATCCATTCCCCATGGCGAGCAGGCCTAAGTCAGCATTTGGACATCCCCTGAGGACTCCTGGACTGCAAGAGGGCACAGGCTGGGCTGACAGACCCCTCTTCTGAGCACACAAATTTCGTGCATTGGGTCTCTAGTTTCATAATAAAAAGTGAAAAAATAGCCCTAGCTGGTTTTGCTCAGTGGATAGTGTTGGCCTGCAGATGAAAGGGTCCCAGGTTCAATTTCAGTGCTATGGGGTCGATCCCACTAGTGGGTGTACAGGAGGCAGCCAATTAATAATTCTCTCTCATCACTGATGTTTCTATCTCTCTCTCCCTTCTCCATTCTCTCTGAAATCAATAAAAAAATATTTTTAAAAAGTGAGAAAATAGAGGAGGAATCCAAGATGGTGGCATAGGTAAACACCTACACTGCTGCCTCGCACAACAATTTCAAAACTACAACTAAAAGACAGAACGGACATCATCCAGAACCACAGGAAAGCTGGCTGAGTGGAAGTTCTACAGCTAGAGGGAAAGAGAGGGGCTCACGGAGACTCAGAGGAGCTGCAAAAAGCTGAGGTATGGAGACACGCGCGGTGAGAGCGGGTGCCGGAATACCTGGCTGGTTTTCTCTGGCAGGAGTGAAACGGAGACTCTCAAAGACATTGAACCCCTTATCTTACGACACTAAACCCCAGATCCAGCCAAAACTCATATGGGGGGAGTTTGGACTGTGAAAAGGGAGAGGTGCACAGAGGTTTGGGGGAGTCGCAAAGTATCGGAGGTCTGCGCATGGCGCTGTGCAGAGGACAGATTGCTGATTGTGCCGCTGGCTTTCAAGAGTGGGCAGGAGGCGGACCCTCCCAACTGTGCCACTTCTGACTCCACTAAGCCCCTGTTTTGGGTGAAACCCTGGGGACCTAGACTCGTGTGGTCCTGAAGCGCAGGGGAGCTGGAAAGGCAGCGGTCTGGGGGCACTGCAGGCGTACGCGCACAAGGACCGTTCCAGCGATTACCCTGTCATGTGAGACTCAGGGGCCGTGTAGGGCGGGGCCGACTGGAAGGCAAGGCGGTCCCTTAAGCCCTGAGACTCCACCCATCCCATGCTCAACAGAGGCTTCTTCGGTTTTGCAAGTCTGGTATCATAAGGCGGAATCCAACACAGAAGTTCTCCAGGCATAGTGAAAATGCCAAGATAAGGGAAGGGATCACAAACAAAAGAAATGGAGGAAAACAAACAACTGGATGTAGAGTTCAAAACCACGCTTATAAGGTTTTTCAAGAATATCCTAGAAAAGTTGGATAAAGTTAGCGAGAGCCAAGAGGAGATGAAAAAGGACCAACTAGAGATGCAACAGATCCAACAAGAGATGGAAAAGGTCCATCTAGAGATGAAAAAGGACCAACTAGAAATTAAACATACACTGACTGAAATAAAAAATATTATACAGAGTCCTAACAGCAGACTAGAGAAAGGCAAGAATCAAGTCAAAAATTTGAAATACAGTGGTACCTCAAGATACGAGTGTCCTAACATACGAGTATTTTGAGATACGAGCTGTTGAACGAGCGATTTTTGCTTTGAAATACGAGCAACATTTGACATAGGAGTAATCGGCCGGCTGCACACGACCCACCAGTTTACTGAGACTCGAGCGTCTCATAGCTTCCTAAACTCGTATCTCGAGGTATCACTGTATAAAGAAGCAGAAAACACTCAACTGGAAAAGCAAGAAGAGAAAAGAATCCAAAAATGTGAAGATAATGTAAAGAGCCTCTGGGACAGCTTCAAGTGTACCAACATCAGAATTGTAGGGGTGCCAGAAGAAGAAGAGAGAGAGCAAGATACTGAAAACCTATTTAAAAAAATAATGACTGAAAACTTCCCACATCTGGTAAAAGAAACAGACTTACAAGTCCAGGAAGCACACAGAACCCCATATAAAAGGAATTCAAAGAGGACCACACCAAGACACATCATAATTAAAATACCAAGAGCAAAAGACAAAGAGAGAATATTAAAAGCAGCAAGAGAAAAACAGTTAATTACCTACAAGGGAGCACCCATACGACTGTCAGCTGATTTCTCAACAGAAATGATGCAGGCCAGGCGGGAGTGGCAAGAAATATTCAACGTGATGAATAGGAAGAACCTACAACCAAGAATAATCTATCCAGCAAAGCTATCGTTCAGAATTGAAGGGCAGATAAAGAGCTTCACAGATAAGAGAAAGCTAAAGGAGTTCATCAACTCCAAACCAGTATTATATGAAATGCTGAAAGGTACTCTTTTAGAAGAGGAAGAAGAAAAAGGTAAAAGCCAAAATATTATGAACAACAAATACATATCTATCAACAAGTGACTCTAAAAATTAAGTGAATTAAAAATTTGATCAACAGAATAAACTGGTGAATATAATAGAATCAGGAGCACAGAAAGGGAGTGGACTGATAATTCTCAGGGGGAAAGGGGTGAGGGGTATACAGGGAGAGACTGGACAAAAATCATACACCTATGGATGAGATCAATGGGAGGGAGGTAAGGGTAGAGAGAAGGGTGGGAGTTGGATGGAGGGGTGCTATGGAGGGGAAAAAAAGAGAAACAAATGTAATAATCTGAATAATAAAGATTTAATTAAAAAATTTGGTTCTCAAAAGAAATTTCAATCGTTGTACTGTTGATGTTTGGCTCTGTTGACTAATGAGTTTGCTGACCACTGTCTTATGTGACCAGCCCTAACTGGTTTGGCTCAGTGGATAGAGCATCAACCTGTGGACTGAAGGATTCCAGGTTCGATTCTGGTCAAGGGCACATGCCTGGGTTGCAGATTCGATCCCCAGTAGAGGGAATGCAGAAGGCAGCCAATCATTGATTCTCTCTCATCATTGATGTTTCCCTTTCTGTCCTCTCTCCCTTCCTCTCTGAAGCAATAATATGTATATATATATATCCTACATGACTGAAATAGTCTTTGGTTATCTGTCTTTATAATGCCCCCTTTATTATGAAAATTCTAGGCATTTTACATCAAACAATATCACATGATAGCTTTTAGCAAAACAAAAAATACAGTGACATTTCTTTAATTTTTTTTAGATGAAGTGTCTTTCCCCTATATACCATGTATAAATCAAAGGTCTTTATCTAGGCTGAAAGTATAGTTTAGGCCTTTAAAATGACTCATTGCTTTAAAAATTTTATCTGGCACTTTAGCATGTTTTCATTCCCACCAATTTTTCACTAGATGGCAGCAGAGGATACCAGTCTGGCTCTAATGTGGCCTTAAATTCACACAAGTATTCTATCTATAGCTTTCATCAGACTAGGGTTGGCCTGGGATTAATACACATGAAGAGCTTTCCTTAACCTTTTATTGGTGACTTGGAATCCTATTAAACTGTTTTCATTGTAGCTCTGCATGGACCTTCTGGCCACCACACAGACATTTGTCTGCCTTTGTCCTCTATTCTATTGGGTACTCTCCAACATTTCCCCATATAAAGTTTGAATGGAGTAGGAGTCAGCATGGTAGTTCACCTGCTTTATTCGGTGGCAGTCCCATCACAAGCATGGGATCTTTGGGTTCATGCTCTTGTTTTCACAGCCCTCATCTAACACCTACTCACCAGCCATTAATTCATTCCTGATGCCCAGCTGCAGCTGGGTTTCTGGCCAGGTCCCTTCATGAACAGTGAGCAGTTTCTCCTCAGTATGAATTTGGTTTTACTGCGACCTGCATCTGATCCAAAGGGGATGATTTATCCTTCTATATACTGCAGAGTTTTCAACATCAGTGAATGGTTAACTGGACTCACCCACCCAGGTATTCAGTACCTTGTCAGCATTTCTTTCCTCATTCCTTTATTTCATAGTCCATTGGTCAAATTGAATTAAGGGCGGGAAGGCTACCCTACTGCTGCCACCATTCTGGAATGCCCATAGAAGGATCTTCTTAGATTCCACTAAGCATTTAGATTCACAAGGCTATAGGAGGCCACACAGGACACTGGCCTGTTTAGAAGAACATAGGACAGGAAGCCCTTATGCCCACAAGTGTCAGATATTCCTAGAGGTAGGAATCTTTATAAGTAGTTTACTTATCAGACCTCTCAGATGCAAGAAGACAAATTTTTTTTCCTACTGGCTGCTTGAAGATGGGCCACGAACTTGAATAACACAGTTAACTATCCAGACCAGGAAGCTTATAACCAAGAGGTTACTTCTGCAGAAAAAAATGGTTGCTGACATTCTTCACCCTGGGAAAGCAATAGCACCTTAGATAAATTCAGAGAAAACTAGCCAAAATGTGTAAAACCACACCAGATATCATCTTTGTATTTGGATTCAGAACCCATTTTGGTGGTGGCAAGACAGCTAGCCTTGGCATAATTTATGATTCCTTGGATTACACAAAGACAAATGAACCCAAACATAGTCTTGCAAGACCTGCCCTGAATGAGAAGAAGACATCAAGAAAACAGAAAGCAGTGCAAGAAAAGAATGAAGAAAATTAGGAACCTCAAAGGACAATGCTGGCGCTGCAAAGTGTGAGCTGGAGATTGGATAACATAAGGAGTAAAGTTTCTTCAGTGACTTTATCTATGGTGACTGTGCACTTTTCATGGAGGGATTAATAAACCAATAACTTAAAAAAAAAGGCCTACATTGGGCAGATGCACAAATTGCCCTGATTTCATGCTGTGAAGCAACCAATGTCGCTGGTAACAAATCCATAAGCATGGCTTCTAGGGTTCCCCAAAGGGACTTGAAGATTAGAAAAGGAACCCAAGGCTATGGTGACTGCCAGTCCAGATACAAACCAGTTACAAACCAGGGGTCATTTTTATTACAAGCAATGTTGTGTAGTAACAGTTGACATACATTACTTTATCTGTTTAAAGGAAAACATAGTTAGAAAATTAACCAAAAGTCAGATATTCATACAAAGGAAGAAAGGTTTTAATACTTTACTCACAACCTAGAAATTCAAAGAATAAAATGAAAAACTATTAAAATGAATAAAGGAGTTCAGCAAGATACCCAGATTTTTTAAAAGCCCATATATGTACCAGTAATAATTAAGAGTATAATAGGATCAACATTTCTTTTATAATAGTAATAGAAACTATAATTACTTAATATACATTATATATATAATATGCCCAAAATATTCAAGGCCTAAGTGAAGAATACTAAAAACTTGATTGAAAATTCCTGAATAAATGAACCATGTTAATTAGATAGAAAGAGTCAATATTGTAGAGATGTAAGTGCTATTCAAATAAGCTACAAATATGGCATAAGCCCAATTAATGGCATTAGGGAAATTGGACAGATATATGCAAAAAATGAAACTAGACCAACAGCTTACACCATACACAAGAATAAACTCAAAATAGATAAAAGACTTAAATATACATTGTGAAACCATAAAGACCCTAGAAGAAACCATAGATAGCAAAATAGCAGACATGTCTCACAACAATATGTTTATAAATACATCTTCTAAGGCAAAGGAAATTAAGGAGAAAATAAACAAATGGGACTACATCAAATAAAAAGCTTCTGCACAGCAAAAGGAACTATCAACAAAATGAAAAGGGAGCCCACTGTGTGGGAGAAGATATTTGTCAATGATACATCTGATAAAGGGTTAATATCCAAAATATATAAGGAACTCATATAACTTAATAAAAGAAAGACAAGCAATCCAATTAAAAAAATGGAAAAGGACCTAAATAGACACTTCTCCAAAGGGGACGTACAGATGGCTAAGAGACATATGCAAAAAATGCTCAAAGTCACTGATCCTCAGAGAGATGCAAATTAAAATGACAATGAAGTATCACCTCACACCTGTCAAATGGCTACCATCAACAAATCAACAAATGACAAGTGCTGACAAGGATGTGGAGAAAAGGGAACCCTAGTACATTGCTGGTGGACATGCAGACTGGTGCATCCATTCTCAAAAAAAGTATGGAATATCTTTAAAAAATGAAATATGGAACTGCCATTTGATCCAGTGATCCCACTTCTAGGAATATAACCTAAGAAACCAGAAACACCAATCAGAAAGAATGTATGCAACCCTATGTTCATAGTAGCGCAATTTACAACAGCTAAGATCTGAAAATAGCCCAAGTAACTATTAGTAGATGAATGGGTAAAGAAGCTGTGGTGCATTTATACCATGAAATACTATGCAGCAGTAAAAAAAAAAGAAGTATCTCTTACCCTTTTAGAGAGCATGGAGGGACCCGGAGAGTATCATGCTGAGTGAAATAAGTCAATCAGGTAAAGACAAGTATCAGATGATTGCACTCATATGTGGAACCTAATTAACAAAACAAACTGATAAATGGAGTGGGTCCAGAGACATGGAAGCATGAAACAGTGTGTGAAATCTCAGTGAGAAGGTGGGTGAGGGTGGGTGAGAGGTAATCAACCAATGATCTTGTATGTAATATACATAATCCATGGACACAGACAATAGGGTGATGAAGGCTTTGGGGGCAATCAATCAATGACCTTGTATGTATATATACATAGCCCATGCACATAGACAATAGGGTGATGAAGGTGAGGGTGGCCTGGAGGGCATCAATGTGGGGAAAAAGAGGACATATGTAATACTTTCAACAATAAAGAATTATTTTAAAAAACAACAAAAAATCCCAAAATGATAGCTTCTTTATTTTGTTTTGTTAATCTTCACTTGGGGATATTTTTTCCCATTACTTGTTAGAGAGAGTTGAAGGGAGGGGGAGAGACACACAGAGAGAAACATTGATATGAGAGAGACACATGTAAGGGAGACACATTGATTGGTTGCCTCCCTCACACTCCAACTGGGACAAGGGATCTATCCTGAAATTGAGGTAGGTGCATTTGACCAGAATTGAACTTGTGACCCTTCAGTTTGTGTGTAGATGTTCTAATCACTATGCCAAACTGGCAAGAGCTCAAAATGATAGCTTTTCTGGTTAGAGTAATCTTGGTCATAGGTTCTTGTTTTTCATAACTTTTAATATTGTGCCAGTCCCTTTTGGCCTGCAATGTTTCTATTAAGAAATTAACTGACAGTCTTATGAGAACTCTCTTGTAGATAACTGCTTTTCTCTTGCTGCTTTTAAGATTTTTATCTTTGGCAGCATAGGTAAATGCAGTACTTGCTATTTCCCACAACACAACAAAATTTACAACTAGAAAAGATGGCAACCAGCAAGAAGGTAGGGAGGGAAAGTGTGTGACAGAGTGAAGGAGTTATAGAGAAGTGTGGACGTGGTGTGTGTGTGTGTATGTGTGTGTGTGTGTGTGTGTGTGTGTGTGAGCTAGGGACAGTTAGATCCTGCATTTCTTCTAAGGGGCTGCCAAACTGGGCAGTCAGCCTGCTGCCACTGCAGACACTCTAGGGGCAGCCAGCAAAGGCACAGAGACCATGCCATCTTGAAAAACAGAACTGCTTGAGACTAGGATCCTAGCCTCACAACCACCCAATCTGGTCTCAGATGCAAACCAGGACCCTACAGCCACTAGGGTTAAAGACCTGTGACCACAGCTGCAGAACCACAGACACCAAGAATCTAGACATCCCAGATGCAGATTTCTGTGAGTATAGGGCCCCTCCTACTCCCCATAGGCTCACTGAAGCACCATAGGAACTGCTGGACCTGCCCTGAGCAAGCAGGCCTCCTGCTCACACAGGGCGGCTCTGGCTCTGCAGCCTGAATTTGAGTTCTGGGCACATGGACACTGAGAATCTGTTTCCCGCAGCATGCAATCATGTGATCAGACCCCATGGCCACACAGGGTGGCTGTGCTACAATTTGAGCCTGGGTGCATGGACACTGGGAGGCTGTTTCCCACAGATGCACCCCAATGACCAGACCCCACACCCACACAGGGCGGCAATGCGATCTGAGTTTGATTCTGAACAAGTGCACAAAGAAGTAGTGTAGGAGTGGACCTCCTGCCAACACAAGGCGGCTATGCAACCCAGTCCCCCAAGAAGACCAGGGACCCTGGTTCTCTGTGCAAGAGGCAGCACTGAACACCAATGACTTGACTCTGTTTCTCATCATGTGTGTCTTAGGTCCCTGGCACACACACTAAGAGCCAGTGACTTTAATTCTCAATGCATGCACACACAAGGACTCTGGTTCTTGGCGCAAGTCTGCACAAAGCAACAGAGACTCTGATACTCGATTCTTGGCACAGGCACAGGGGGACTCTGACTCCTGGCATGCACTATGGGACTCTGATTTTTGGCATATGCCAGCAGGGTCTCTTTTTCAGCCCAGTGCAGATGGGGTCCCTGATTCTAAATGCACACACAAGGCTGCACTGAGTACCAGTGACTCTGATCCTGGGAGAGCGTGGCTCCCACCAACCCATGGCAGCCACACGTTTTGATGTCTGAGCTCTTCAGTGACACTCAGGTGGTGCAAAGCTTCTACTGCACAGGGCCCAGGCCCCCGCAACTTGGTGTTTGAACCTTCTGGTGGTAGTTAGAATGAGGAGACAATGAAACAATCTTCAGAGGAAAGCAAAAGAGGAATCGCCAAGAAAGGAAATAAGTGAATGGAGGCATGCAACATGACAGAAAAAGAATTCAGAGTAATGGTCATACAGTTCATACACTGGATGGTTGAAAAAATCAACAACTTATGCAATAATCAGGAAGAAATAAAAAAAATGATATAGCTACAATCAAAAACAACATGGAAGGTTTCAACAGACTAGAAAAAGCAGAGGATCAAATTAGTGAGTTAGAAGATAAAATAGAGAAACAAGCCCAATCTGAACAGCAACTGGAGAAAAATATTAAAAAGCAGGAGGAGAGCCTAAGGGAGCTTTGGGGCAACACAAAATGAAGTAACACATATAATAGGGCTGCCAGAGGACAAGAAGAGCAGCAAGGATTAGAAAATGTATTTGAAGCCAAGACTGGTTTGGCTCAGTGGATAGAGCATCGGCTTGCAGACTGAAAGGTCCCAGGTTCAATTCCAGTTGGGGGCATGTATCTTGCTTGTGGGCACATCTCCACTGTGGGGTGTGCAGGAGGCGGCTGATCGATGTCTCTCTCTCATCGATGTTTCTGACTTTCTATCTCTCTCCCTTCCTCTCTGTAAAAAAATCAATAAAATATATTTTTAAAAAATTTAGAAAATGTATTTGAAGAAATAATGACAGAAAACGTCCCTGATATGGGGAAGAAAAAAAGTTACACAAGTATAGAGAGTCCCAAGCAAGATAAATTCCAAAAGAACCAAACCAAGAAAGGTCATAATTACAATGGCAAATATTAAAGACAGAGAGAGAATCTTAAAGGCTGCAAGAGACAGAGAGTTACCTATAAAGGATCTCCTATCAGATTATCAAATTATTTCTCAACAGAAACACATCAAGCTAGAAGGGAATGGAAGGAAGTATATAAAGTGATGCAAAACAAAGGAAGAAGTCCAAGAATACTCTATCCAGCAAGACTATCAATCAAAATTGAAGGAGAAATCAGGAGCTTTACAGACAAAAAAAGGCTAAGGGAATTTATCACTACCAAGCTGCAATGCAAGAAATGCTAAAAGGATTGCTATAAAAAGAAGAAATAGAAAAGGAGGAAGGAGCACGGGAATGAAGTACAGAACTGGCTACAAACAAGTAACTATCAATAATAACATCAAACATAAATGGATTAAATGATCCAATCAAAAGAAATCAAGTGACTGAATGGATAAGAAAACATGACCCATATATATGCTGGCTACAGGAGACCCACCTCAGAGCAAGGACTCACATACACTGAAAGTGAAGAGATGGAAAAATATCTATAAGGTAGATGGAAAAAAAAAAAAGCTGGGGCAGCCATGTTTATATCTGACAAAATAGACCTCAAAGCTAAGACTATAACAAGAGACAAGAAAGTCCACTTCATAATTCTAAAGGGATCGATACAACAAGAGGATATAACTCTGGTAAACATGTATGCACCCAATGCAGGAGCACCCAAATACATAAAGAAACTTCTGGAGGTGAAATCAAGATGGCGGCATAGGTGAACACCTAAACTGCTGCCTCGCACAACGATTTCAAAACTACAACTAAAAGACAGAATGGGCATCATCCAGAACCACAGGAAAGCTGGCTGAGTGGAAATTCTACAACTAGAAGGAAAGAGAGGGACTCATGGATACTCAGAGGAGCTGCAAAAAGCTGAGGCATGGAGACATGCATGTGGAGAGGATGGGCAGTGGAATGCCTGGCCAGTTTCCTCTAGTGGGAGGGAGACTGAAACTCCTGACTACACTGGACCCCAGATCCAACTGCACTGAACCCCAGTTCTGGGCGAGATTCATATGGGGGGAATCTGGACTGTCATGAAAAGGGAAGAGTGCATGGAAACTTAAGGGAGCTGCACAAAGGCAGAGGTCTGACTGCTGATTGTGCCATTGGCTTTCTCTAGTGGGAGGGAGACAGAACCTCCCAACTGTGCTGAAATCTACTTCTGACTGGACTGAACCCCAATTTCAGGCGAGACTTTGGGCACCCACACTCATACGGGTCTCTGGAGTGCATGGAAACTCAGGGGAGCTGGAAAGGCAGAGGTCTGGAGGTGTGCGCTAAAGACAGAGGTCTGGAGAGGTGTGTGTGCATGTGCTCAGAGAGGGCTGCAGTGATTACCCAGGGACACTGAGACCCAGGAGCCACATAGGGCAGGGTTTATGGGAAGCCAAGGCTGTCTCTGCCCTGCCCTGAGACTCTGCCCCATACAAGCTGAACACAGAGGCTTTTGAAGTTTTGCAAGTCTTGTATCATAAGGCTGACTCCAGCACAGAAGTTCTCCCAGTGGCATAGACACAGCTGATTCTCACAACCAATTGGCTTGGAGGTCAATTCCCCCCAGTGATACCAACAGCAATCAAGACCTAACCTCAACAAGTCTGTACACACCATCCACAAAGGGGTGCACCAAGAGAGTCCACCTCAGGTAACTGGGGAGGCGGAGCTACTGGGCCATATAGGACTCCTAGCACACACTGCTACTCTACTGACTCAGGAAAGCAGCAAAAATGCAGAGACAAAGGAACAGATCACAAACAAAAGAAATGTAGGAAAACAAATGACTGGATATAGAGTTCAAAACCACGGTTATAAGGTTTTTTTTAAGAATTTCATAGAAAAGATGGATATATTTAGTGATACCCAAGAGGAGATGAAAAAAGACCAACTAGAGATGAAAAAGGACCAAATAGAAATTAAACATATACTGACTGAAATAAAAAAACATTATACAGGAATCCAAGATAGCGGCATAGGTAAACACCTACACTGCTGCCTCGCACAACAATTTCAAAACTACAACTAAAAGACAGAACGGACATCATCCAGAACCACAGGAAAGCTGGCTGAGTGGAAGTTCTACAACTAGAGGGAAAGAGAGGGGCTCACGGAGACCCAGAGGAGCTGCAAAAAGCTGAGAAGGCGGAGAACTGCTGGAAGGGGCTCTCCCGGCCAGGCAGCCCCACTGCCACGGGGTTTTTGTAGGCCGGAGCCACCAGCGCGAACATGGAGACCACACCATCTTGCAGAGGGAGGTGGATGTCTGCGGCTGTCTGAAGCCTTTGGCTGGGCACCCATTGAGCAGCCGGGGACCCGGGGACCCAGAACTCTGCTCTCCAATCGGCGCAGACACGCGGCGGAATCAGAGATCCACAGAGCACACAGAAAGGTCAGATTGCACCTGAGTTAAGGGGGAGGTGGATGTCTGCGGAGGTCTGAAAGCTGCGGCTGACGGAGGCACCCACAGAGCAGCCGGGGACCCAGAGCACGGCTTCCCAGGCGGTATGGACATGCAGGCAGCGGAAGGGTCAGATTTCGCCTGGGTCAGGGTGAGGTCTCCTACCCCTGCACAACAAAGACGGGCACACTGTGGGAGCCGGGCTGCGGGAAAGCTGCCTCTGGAGAGGTCCGCAGATGTGGTCAGGGCGTGATCCCTGAGTGTGAAGGCAAACCCTCTGAGCTGTTGACAGAGGAGAGCTCTGGAAAACGACTCGTTTTTTTTTTTTTCTGGGGCAGAGGGACAGCCTGGGAGTTATTACAGTGTCCTGGCTGCAAAACCCCCACAAACTGGCTTTGAGACATAACCACAAAAGAATAAAGAGATTAAAACACCAAGAGGGGAACACAGGGAACTGCAATACCTTCCCTACTGGGAAACAGGAGTGCCAACAATTTCAAAACAGAATAATAGTGGAAGTGAAGGACCATTCTATTTTTCTTCTTTTTTTTTTCCTTTTTTCTTTTTTTTCATTTTTCATTTTCACATATTTTAATTAAAAGAATATATTTTTCTTTCCGCCTCAATTGATCTTACTTTTATAATTATTACATTTTTGTTTTAAACTAGTATTATTAATTACTACTAGTACTTAACCGTTTTGGAAAAAAAAACAAGTGTCATTTTGTTTTCTCTTTATTTTATTTCGGGATTAGAGTTCTACATTCTATTTTCATCTTTCCTTTAGCATAATTTTACTCCAACTCAACTCTACCTTTATGCCAACACTTTCCTCCTAACTTTCCTCATTTTGTTGTCTTGTTTCTCTTTCCCTTTTCCAACATTAGATTCTCCCTATTTTTCTCTTTACCTGGTTAAAATTTCACCCCATTTATATATCTAAATTCAAATCCCCTATTACAAGTCCACACAAACCTCTCTCTTCTTGTCTTCACTAGCCAAAAAGTTGTTTTTTCTCTATGTCCTTTTGTTGCTATTTGCCTGAAAAGTGATTATATCGATTTTTTGAAATTTTTTTGTGAGATTGTTTTAGTTTATTCTGCTTTATTTTGCTTTTTGCTTGCTTTGTTTTCTATCTCTCTTTTCCCTCACCTCCCTTGATACCAGTTGCTATTTGCAATTTGCCTTAATCTCTAGGTATTGGTTGCTGGCCTTTATTGGGATTAGTGACTGTTCTATTGGAGTTGTCTCCTGACATCTATATTTTGTTCCTCTTTTCTCTCTTATACACTTTCTTTTCTCTCTGACTTTTTTCTCTTCCTCTTTCCTTTCCCTTCTTCTCCTTTTTATTTTCTTATTTTATTGTTCATTTATTTATCTTTTTTTCCTCTCCCAATTTGATTTTGGCATTTCTTTCTTTTCTTTTTTCCTCATTTTCCTCTTCTTCTTTCTCTATTTACCCCTAATTTGTCCTTCATTGGTGGTCACCTTATTTGTGATTATTAACATCTTGAATACATTTCTACTCAGTGCCTTGTGTGCTGTACCTGGTCGTGTTGTAGTTTGTGCCTTTCAATCAACGTAGGAGAGAGAACTACATAACCAGACACCCGGAGAAGAAAGACCATGGGCAGAAAAAGAAACAGCCCACATAAGACAGAAAGGCAGGTTTCATCAGAAAAGGAAGTAAGCGAAATAGAACCAGAAATAAGCCTACCAGAGAAAGAGTTCAGAGAAATGATCATAATGTGGTTGAAAGGAATAGAAGACAAATTTGACAATATGAGTAAGAGCCAAGAGGAAATGAAGAAGACGCAAGAAGAGATGAAGAAGCAGCAAGAAGAAATGCAGAAGAACCTAGAGGAGGTGCAGAATAATCAAGAAGAAATGAAAAATGACATCACTGCTATAAAGAACTCAATAGAAAGCATCAAAAGTAGACTAGAAGAAGCAGAGGACCGCATCAGTGAGCTAGAAGACATGGTAGGAAAAAATACCCAAGTACAGCAGCTTCTAGAAAAAAAAGTTAAAAAGCAAGAGGAGAGTCTAAGGGAACTTTGGGATAACATGAAACAAAACAACATCCGCATAATTGGGGTTCCAGAAAGAGTGGAAACTGAACAAGGATTAGAGAACGTGTTTGAAGAAATAATGACAGAAAATTTTCCCAATATAGAAAAGAAAAAACCCACACAAATTCAAGAAGCTCACAGAGTCCCAAGCAAAATGAACCCCAACAAACCGACACCAAGGCACATTATAATTAAATTGGCAAACACCGACGACAAAGTAAGAATCTTAAAAGCAGCCAGAGAGAAACAGAAAGTTACCTACAAAGGAACCCCCATAAGACTAGCTACTGACTTCTCAACAGAAACTCGTCAGGCCAGAAGGGAATGGAATGAAATATACAAAGTCATGCAAAGGAAGGGTCTGAATCCAAGAATACTGTACCCTGCAAGACTCTCAATCAAAATTGAAGGTGAAATCAAAAGCTTCATAGACAAAAAAGGACTAAGGGAATATATTACCACCAAACCAGCAATGCAAGAAATGTTAAAAGGTCTGCTGTAATAAAAAGAAAGAGGAAGCGAAGAAGGAACTCGGGGGTAAAGACTAAAAATGGCAACAGATAAGTACTTATCAATAATAACTTTAAATGTAAACAGATTAAGTGCTCCAATCAAAAGACATAGGGTAACCGATTGGATAAGAAAACATGATCCATATATCTGCTGTCTGCAAGAAACCTATCTTAGGAAAAGCGATGCACACAGATTGAGGGTAAAGGGATGGAACATGGTATTTCAGGCAAATGGAAATGAAAAAAAAGCTGGGGTTGCAATACTTATATCTGACAAATTAGATCTCAAAGTGAAGGACATAACAAGAGATAAAGAAGGCCACTTCATAATACTAAAGGGAACAATCCAACAAGAAGAAATAACTCTGGTAAACATATATGCACCCAATATAGGAGCACCTAAATACATGAAAAAACTCTTGGAGGATATTAAGGGAGAGATTGACAGCAATACAATCATAGTAGGAGACTTTAATACCCCACTGTCACCATTGGACAAATCCTCTAAACAAAAAATCAGCAAAGAAACATCAATCCTAAATGACTCACTAGACCAGATGGAATTAATTGACATCTTCAGAACATTTCACCCCAAAGCCACAGAATATACATTCTTCTCCAGTGCACATGGGTCATTTTCAAAGATAGATCATATGTTGGGTCATAAGAAAAGTCTCTTTAAATTCAAGAAGATAGAAATTATATCAAGCATTTTCTCAGACCACAGTGGCATAAAACTGGAAATCAACTATAATAAAAACAATAGAAAGAAATCAAACACATGGAGACTAAACAGCATGCTATTAAACAACAACTGGGTAATCAGAGAGATCAAGGAAGAAATAGAAAACATCATGGCAACAAATGACAATGACAACACAACAATACAAAATGTATGGGACACAGTGAAAGCAGTCTTGAGAGGGAAGTTCATAGCCCTACAAACCTACTGCAAAAAACAGGAAACAATGGTAATAAATTACCTAAACCTACAACTCAAAGAGCTAGAACGAGAGCAACAAGAAAAGCCCGGTGTACTCAGAAGGAAGGAAATAGTGAAGATCAGAGCGGAGATATACAACTTGGAGACCAAAGAAACAATTTAAAAGATCAACAAAACAAAGAGCTGGTTCTTTGAAAGGATAAACAAGATTGATGGACCCCTAGCCAGGCTCACCAAGAAGCAAAGAGAGAAGACCCAAATAAACAAAATCAGAAATGAAAGAGGAGAAATAACAACAGACCCTGTGGAAATACAAAGGATTGTTAAAAAATACTATGAACAAATCTATTCCAACAAATTGGACAACCTGCAAGAAATGGACATTTTCCTAGAAAAATATAACCTCCCAAAACTCAAGGAGGAGAAAACCAAGCATCTGAATAGTCCAATAACTATGGAAGAAATTGAAGCAGTAATCAAAAAGCTTCCAGCAAATAAAAGCCCGGGTCCAGATGGCTACACAGGAGAGTTTTACCAAACATTCAAGGAAGAATTAAAACCTATCCTCAGACTATTCAAAAACATTCAAGAAGAGGGAACACTTCCAAACACCTTCTATGAAGCCAGCATCACCCTAATACCAAAACCAGATAAAGACAACACAATGAAAGAGAATTATAGGCCAATATCTCTCATGAACATAGATGCCAAAATCCTCAACAAAATTCTAGCAAACCAGATCCAGCAGTACATCAGAAAGATCATACACCATGACCAAGCAGGATTCATCCCAGGAATGCAGGGATGGTACAATATCCGCAAATCAATAAATGTGATACATCACATAAACAAATTGAGAGATAAAAATCACATAGTCATATCAATTGATGCAGAAAAAGCATTTGACAAAATCCAACACCCTTTCTTGATAAAAACTCTCAGCAAAGTGGGAATAGAAGGATCATACCTCAACATAATAAAAGCTATATATGATAAACCCACAGCTAACATCATACTCAATGGGAAAAAACTAAAACCATTTCCCCTAAGAACAGGAACAAGACAGGGATGCCCATTCTCACCTCTCCTGTTCGACATAGTACTGGAAGTATTAGCCATTGCAATTAGACAAGAAGAAGAAATAAAAGGTATCCAAGTTGGAAAAGAAGAAGTAAAGCTGTCCTTATTTGTAGATGACATGATATTGTACATAAAAAACCCAAAGAACTCCATTCCAAAACTAATTGACTTAATTAATGAATTCAGCAATGTAGCAGGATACAAAATTAATGCTAAGAAGTCTGTGGCATTTCTATACACTAATAGTGAAATTATAGAAAGAGAAACTAAAAAAGCAATCCCATTTACCATCGCACCAAAAAAATTAAGATACCTAGGAATAAACCTAACTAAAGAGGTAAAAGACCTTTATGCAGAAAACTATAGGACACTGAAAAAAGAGATAGAGGAAGATGTTAACAGATGGAAGAGCATACCATGCTCATGGATTGGGAGAATCAACATCATTAAAATGTCCATACTACCCAAAGCAATCTACAGATTCAACACACTACCCATTAAAATACCAACGACATATTTCACAGACCTAGAAAGAATTCTTCATAGATTCATGTGGAACAAAAAAAGACCACGGATAGCTACAGCAATTCTGAGAAGCAAGAATAAAGTAGGTGGGATCTCAATACCAGACTTCAAGCTATACTACAAAGCAACTGTTCTCAAAACAGCCTGGTACTGGCACAAGAACAGACATATAGACCAATGGAATAGAATAGAGAACCCAGATATCCACCCAAACCACTATGCTCAATTAATATTTGACAACGGAGGCATGAACATTCAATGGAGCCAAGATAGCCTCTTCAATAAATGGCGTTGGGAAAATTGGACAGATACATGCAAAAAATTGAAACTGGACCACCAACTTACACCAAATACAAAAATAAACTCAAAATGGATATAGGACTTAAACATTAGAAGGGAAACCATAAAAATACTAGAGGAATCCACAGGCAGTACAATCTCAGATATATGCCAAAACAACTTCTTCACTGATACTGCTCCAAAGGCAATGGAAGCTAAAGAAAAAATAAACAAATGGGACTACATCAAAATAAAAAGCTTTTGCACAGCAAAAGAAACCATCAACAAAACAACAAGAAATATCAATGTATGGGAGAACATATTTGCAAATGTTATCACTGATAAAGGTTTAATCTCCAAAATCTACAGCCAACTTATACAACTTAATAAAAGGAAGATGAAGGATCCAATAAAAAAAATGGGCAACGGACCTAAATAGAACCTTTTCAAAAGACGACAGAAGGAAGGCCAAGAGACACATGAAAACATGTTCAAAGTCATTAATCATCCAAGAGATGCAAATCAAAACGACAATGCGATACCATCTTACACCTGTCAGAATGGCAATCATCAACAGATCAACAAACGACAAGTGTTGGCGAGGATGCGGAGAAAAATGAACCCTTGTGCACTGTTGGTGGGAATGCAGACTGGTGCAGCCACTGTGGAGAACAGTATGGAGTTTCCTCAAAAAACTAAAAATGGATCTTCCATTTGACCCTGTAATCTCACTCTTAGGAATTTATCCTAAGAAACCACAAACACCAATCAGAAAGGATTTATGCACCCCTATGTTCATAGCAGCACAATTTACAATAGCTACAATTTGGAAACAGCCTAGATGCCCATCAGCAGATGAGTGGATCAGAAAACTGTGGTACATCTACACAATGGAATTCTATGCTGCTATTAAAAAGAAGGAATTCTTACCATTTGCAACAACCTGGTTGGAACTGGAGAGCCTTATGCTTAGTGAAATAAGCCAGTCAATGAAGAAGAAGCATCACATGATCGCACTCACTGGGGGATAATAAAGAACATTATAAACTGATGAACAAAAGGATAGATACAGAGACAGTAAAGCTTCAAACAGACTGAAATTACAGCAGGAAGATTAAAGTTAGGTGAGGTAGATAAGAGATCAATCAAAGGACTTGTATGCATGCATATAAGCATAACCAATGAACATAGACACTGGGGGGTTGGGGTATGCCTGGGAGGGAGGGGGGGCAATGGGGAGATATGTATAAAAATTAATAAAAAAAACAAAAACAAAAAAACATTATACAAAGGCCTAACAGCAGACTAGAGAATGTAAGAATCAAGTCAAAGATTTGAAATACAAAGAGGCAGGAAACACTGCACTGGAAAAGCAAAAAGCAAAAAGGAACCCAAAAATTTGAAGATAGTGTAAGGAGCCTCTGGGACAACTTCAAGTGTACCAACATCAGAATTATGGGGGTGCCAGAAGAAGAGAGAAAGAGCAAGATACTGAAAACCTATTTGAAGAAATAATTACTAAAACCTTCCTCCACCTGGTGAAAGAAATAGACTTACAAGTCCAGGAAGTGCACAGAACCCCAAACAAAAGGAATCCAAAGAGGACCACACCAAGACACATCATAATTCAATTACCAAGAGCAAAAGACAAAGAGAGAATATTAAAAGCAGCAAGAGAAAAACAGTTAATTACTTACAAGGGAGCACCCATGCTATTGTCAGCTGATTTCTCAATGGAAACTATGCAGGCCAGATGGGAGTGGCAAGAAATTTTCCAAGTGATGAATAGCAAGAACCTACAACCAAGATTACTCTACCTAGCAAAACTATCATTCAGAATTGAAGGTCAGATAAAGAGCTTCACAAATAACAAAAAGCTAAAGGAATTCATCACCACCAAACCAACATTATATGAAATGCTGAAAGGTATTCTTTAAGAAGAGAAAGAAGAAGAAAAAGGTAAAGATAAAAATTATGAACAACAAATACATATCAATAAACAAGTGAATCTAAAAATCAAGTGAATAAAAAATCTGATGAAAAGAATAAAGTGGTGAATATAATAGAATCTAGGCCATACAAAGGGAGTAGACTGACAATTCTCAGGGGAAAAGAGGTGAGGGGGATGGAGGGAGAGACTGGACAAAAATCATACACCTTTGGATGAGGACAATGTGGGGTGAGGGTAAGGACAGAGGGAGGGGTGGGAGCCGGGTGGAGGGGAGTTATGGGGGGAAAAAAGAGGAACAAATGTAATAATCTGAAAAATAAAGATTTATGTAAAAAAAAAAAAGAAAGTCTGGAAAATATTAGGGGAGAGATTGACAGCAACACAATCATAGTAGGAGACTTTAATATCTCATTAACATCACTGGATAAATCATCTAGACAAAAAATTAGCAAAGAAACATCAATTCTAAATGGCTAACTAGATCAGATGGACTTAATCAACATCTTTAGGACATTCCACCCCAAAAGTACAGAATATGCATTCTTCTCAAGCACACATGGGACATTTTCTAAGACAGACCACATATTTGCAAAGTCTCTCCAATTCAAGAGGATTGAAATCATATCAAGCATCTTCTCAGATCACAATGGCATAAAATTAGAAATAAACTACAGTAAAGCAATAACAAAGATCCAAACACTTGGAGGCTGAATAGCATACTGTTAAACAATGATTGAGTTACAAAGAGATCAAAGAAGAAATAAAAAACATCCTATAAACAAACGACAATGAAAACACAACAATCCAAAACCTTTGGGACATAGTGAAAGCAATCCTGAAAGGGAAATTCATAGCATTACAGGCCTACCTCAAAAAAAAAACAAAAACAAAAAAAGAAAAACTGGTAATAAATCATCTAACTCTGCAACTTGAAGAATTAAAAAGAGAGCAACAAGAAAAGCTTAGTGTGAGCAGAAGGAAGGAAATAATAATGATGAGAGCAGAAATAAATGACATACAGGCCAAAAACAAAAACAATACAAAAGGTCAATGAAACCAAGATCTGGTTCTTTGAAAGGATAAACAAGATTGATGAACCTCTAGCTAGGCTCACCAAAAAGCAAAGAGAGAGGACCCAAATAAACAAAATCAGAATTGGAGGAGGTGAAATAAGAACATACCCCACAGAAATACAAAGAATCCTTCCAAAACACAACGAGGAGGAATAAAAAGATCTGAATAGACCAATAACTATGGGGCAAATTGAAGCAATAATAAAAAAAACTTTCAACAAACTAAAGCCCTGGACCAGTCAGCTTCACAGGGAGTTTTATCAAACATTCAAAGAAGAAATAAAACCTATCTTCCTTAGACTATTCCAAAAAATTCAAGACGAAGATCTTTCTACAAAGCCAGCATTACCCTAATCCAGTGGTTCTCAACCTTTCTAATGCCACAACCCTTTAATACAGTTCCTCATGTTGTGGTGATCCCCAACCATAAAATTATTTTCATTGCTACTTCATAACTGTAATTTTGTTACTGTTAATGAATCATAATGTAAATATTTGTGTTTTCCAGTGGTCTTAAGTGACTCTGATAGTGATTCTCAACATGTGGGTCACAGCATTAGAAAGGTTGAGAACCGCTGCATCCCAAAACCAGATAAAGACAATACAAAGAAAGAGAATTACAGGCCAATATTCTTCATGAACATAGACACCAAAATCCTTAACAAAATTTTAGCAAATTGGATCCATCAGTACATCAAAAAGATCATATACCATGACCAAGTGGGATTTATACAAGGGATGCAAGGATGGTACAATATCTGCAAATCAATAAATGTGATACATCACATAAACAAACTGAGAGATAAAAACCATATAATCATATCCATTGATGGAGAAAAAGCATTTGACAAAATCCAATACCATTTCTTGATAAAAATTCTCAGCCAGGTTGGAATAGAAGGATCATACCTCAACATAGTAAAATCCATATATGACAAACCCATAGCCAACATTTTACTCAATGTGCAAAATCTAAAACCATTTCCTCTAAGAACAGGAACAAGAAGGGATGCCCACCCCCACCACTCTTGTTTGATATAATACTGAAAGTACTAGCCATTGAGATCAGACCAGAAGAAGAAATAAAAGGCATCCAAGTTGGAAAAGAAGAAGTAAAACTCTTTATTCATAAATGACATGATATTGTACATAGAAAACCCCAAAGATTCCATAAAAAAACTACTAGACTTAATAAATGAATTCAGCAATGTAGCAGGATACAAAATTAACTCCCAGAAGTCTATGGCTTTTATATACACCAATAATGAACTCACAGAAATGGAAATTAAAAAAGCAATCCCATTTACCATTACAACAAAAAAATTAAGATGCCTAGGAATAAACTTAACCAAGGAAACAAATGACTTATAGTCAAAAAATTTCAGGATGCTAAAAGAAGAGATAGAGGAAGACATAAACAAATGAAAGAATATACCATGTTTATGGATTGGTAGAATCAACATCATTAAAATGTACATACTACCCAAAGCAATCTATAAATTCAAAACAATCCCCATCAAAATACCAACAGCATACTTCAAAGACCTAGAACAAATTTTCCAACAATTCGTCTGGAATGAAAAAAGACCCAGAATAGCTGCAGCCATCTTGAGAAAGAACAACGTAGTTGGAGGGATCACAATATCAAATATCAAGCTATGCTACAAAGCCACTGTTCTCAAAACTGCCAGTACGGGCAAAAGGACAGACATATAGACCAGTGGAAAAGAACAGAGAATCCAGAAATCATCACAAGCCAATATGCTCAATTAATATTTGACAAAGGAGGCAAGAGCATACAATGGAGATAAGACAGTCTCTTCAATAATTGGTGTTGGAAAAACTGGACAGATATGTGCAAAAAATGAAACTAGACCACAAATTTACATCATACACACAAAAAACCCCCTCAAAATGGATGAAGGACTTAAATGTTATATGGGAAATCTTAGAAGAAGTCATAGGCAGCAAAATAGCAGACATTTGTTGTAGCAATATCTTTACCAATATTGCTCCAAGGGCAATGGAAACTAAAGAGAAAATAAACAAATGGGACTACATCAAAATAAAAAGCTTCTGCACAGCAAAAGAAACCATCAACAAAACAAGAAAGCCCACTACATGGGAGAACATATTTGCCAATGTTATCTCTAATAAGGGTTTAATCTCCAATATTTACAGGGAACTCATACAACTTAACAAAAGAAAGATAAACAATCCAATCAATAAATGTACAAAGGACCTAAATATACACTTTTCAAAAGTGGGCACTCAGAAAGCCAAGAGACATATGAAAACATGCTCAAAGTCACTAATCATCTGAGAGATGCAAATCAAAACAACAGTGAGGCACCATCTCACACCTGTCAGAATAGCTATCATCAACAAATCAACAAATGACAAGTGCTGGAAAGGATGTGGAGTAAAAGGAACCCTCATGCCCTGCTGGTGGGAATGCAGACTGGTGCAGGGGACATTTATAATGCTCTCAACAATAAAGGTTTTTAAAAAAGTTTCTCTCTTTGACTTTAACCTTTGATATTTTAATTATAATGTGTCTCTGTGGATCTCTTTGGTTTTATCTAGTTTGGGACTCTGTACTTCCTGGACTTGTATGTCTATTACCAGGTTATGGAAGTTCTCCCATTTTTTCAGATAAGTTTGCAATTCTTAGCTCTCTTTCTTCTCCATCTGGCACCCCCATAATGCAAATGTTTGTACACTTGAAGTGTTCTAGTGGTTTCTCAAACTATCTTTATTTTGGGGGATTCATTTTTTCTTTTTACTGTTTGGATTGGGTGTTTTCTGCTTCTTTTCTAAATTACTGATATGATCCTCTGCTTCATCTACTCTATTGTTGATTCCCTATAATGTATTTATTTCCATTATTGTATTCTTAATTTCTGACTGGTTATTTTTTATGTTTTCAATATTCATTTTTATGTTTCTTATCACTTTGTTGAAGTTCTCACTAAGTTCTTCTACCCTTCTCCTAGGTTCATTGAGCATCCTTATAACCAGTGCTTTGAATTCTGCATCTGTAGATTGCTTGTCTCCATTTCGTTTAGCTCTTTTTCTGGAGTTTTGTTTTATTCTTTCATTTGGAACATGCTTCTTTGTCTCCTCATTTTGGTTTATTCCCTGTGATGGTTTTTATGTATTAAGTAGAGTTTCTACATCTTCTGGTCTTGGTAAAGTGGCCTTATGTAGTAGGAGTCTGGTAGGGCCAGTGGCACAGCCTTCTCTTACTCAAGCTGAGTGTTCCAGGTATGATCCTGTGTGGGCTCTGTGCACCCTCCTGTTGTAGTGAGGCTTGATTTCTGTTAACACACCAATGGTAGGGATTTATTTCCACCTGACTGGCTACAAAGACTGGCCACTACCACTGTGGAGGATCTGTTGTTCAGGGCCAAACCCACAAAGCAGGATTTGCTTGCTTCATTGGGGCTCTGGTGCCTGCTTAGTTGTCCTTTGAGTTTGTTGCTTGTGGAGGTGGTTGGGTGGTGATTCAGCAAGGTCTGAAGCTGTCCACTGGGTGTGCTGATCCTGAGGTCTCTTGGGGTACCCAGCATGAGCTACAAAGTATTACTTTTATTGGGCTTGGAGGTGCTCATTGTAGGCCAGCTGCCAACCAAGGCTGGTTACCATTATTGCAGGGTCTGGGGCCACTTAACAAGAGGTATGGGACACATTGAAGCCAGATGATACTTGTTTGGGGTTTGTGAGTATTTGGGAGATTTTAGGTTAGTCCACAGCATGAGCCAACATAGGCTGTTTGTATGGAAAAACCATGGAAATGGCTTGGGTGAACCTGCAACTTGGGTGAGGTGGGTCTCAGAGAGTCACAAGGTTGATGGAGACTTAGATATGGTGGAGGCCTGCCAGCTCTGTTGGGGAAGGGCTTAGCAGAGGAATGATGGTCTCTGCCAGCACTTCTTCTTGAGAGAAAGCTGGCCCCCCAGTCCTCACTCTGAAGCCAGACAATTTCTTCTATGTCTTTGACAAACTTTTTGAGCATCTGCCCCAGTTCTGGAGCTGAGAACAGGTGAGTCTGAGTAAGTATGTGTATGGGGCCCTTTAAAAGGAAAGCCCTCTATCTCATCCAGCCACAATCTCCACTAGTTTTCACAGCCAAGGGTTATGGGAGCCCTAGTGTAGCGCTGGGACTTCATGCTTCTCAGGGGTATCTCTGCAGCCAAAATATCCCTCCTGATTTTTAACCACCACTTGTAGGTGTGGGACTAGCAGTTCCGTATCTCTGCCTCTCTTACCAGCTAGATGTGGCTTTTTCTGTACATCCTTACTTATAGGACTTACGTTTGGCTAGATTTTAGGTATTTCTCAACGTTGATTGTTTTGTGTTTAGTTATAATTTTGATGTGGTTGTGGGAGGATGTGAGTACCACCTTTAACTATCTGCATCTTGACTTGAAGCCAAATCTTTTTTTTTTTAAAGAAACATCACCATTAGCTTGGTAATGATATTTGTTTATTTTAAAGAGTTGAAATAATATAGATTTATTAATAACATTTATTAATAACATTTATTAATAACTTTATTAATAACATTTGAAAAATGTATAACCCTCCCCACACTCCCAGAAATAACCCCCATTGACATTAAATGAGTATCATATCAGACACACACATGTACACATTCTTTCCTTCAACACTCAGAAGACATTTGTTTCTGGCTATGAATGTTGCTGTGGAGAAGTCTGAGGTCATCCTTATTCTTCTACTTGGTACCTGGAGAAATCTTAATGATTGAAGTTTAGTGACTTTATAGAATATTGAGCTCTTTATATAAATTTCTTATATGATGCATTCTTTCAATATGCAGGCTTGTTTTCTAATTCAGGGGGATTATCTTGTGTTTTGTCTTTGAAAACTTCTGTGGCATTGGTTGGGTTTTTCAGTGCAGTGATCATCCTAACATATGATCATCTTCACCTGATTTCCATAGCTGGTTCACTGTAATTGCTTTAATTTTTTTTGACATTTAAATCTTTGTTCACTCCTATTCCTATAAATCATTCTCGCCTCTCCCTCCCTCTGCCCTGCCCCATTTGTCAATTTGATCATCAGCTGTTTTAGTCTATTTCTTGCTGTTTCTAATGTCTCAATTAGTTCTGTAATGTTGTTTGGGTCCTCAATTTTTTTAAGTCTACAATCTTCATTTTTCATAACTTTCTGTTGTTTCTCATTTTGTCCTTGAGCTTTACTGAATTAATTTTCTTTTTGATTTGTTATAGCGAGAAGCAGTTGTGGAGAACTGTTCCTGTGTTCTTCAAGTTAGTTTTCTTCAGGGTTAGTTTTGTATACTACATTCCTGGGATTGTGTTTGCATATTGCATGATGTTTCCTTTCAACCTGCTCATGCTTGGGCAGCTCAGTGTTTGTGTAGGCTTGCCTAACCACTATTGAGGTGTCTCAAGATAATTGACTTCTTCACAGTCTTTATATAGTATCTGGGCAATTTGTTTCCTTCATGAGCCACAGAATGAGGGCTGGATATTTCCTGAACTATCCATTTATTTTTGTGCTGTGAAGAAGTAACAGAGGAGAGTGGCATGAAGGTGTGAGTGAGGGGATTGCTCAGTTGAGAGCTTGGCCTGCAAACAAGGCTAGCCATATAGTTTGTGGGGCCCGGTGCAAAATGAAATGTGGGGCCTTAGTTCAGAAAGCAGGAAAAATGGATCACTACAGTACCAAAATATAAAGTTTTTATTTCTTTAAAATCTTTCTATTACTCACCAAACCTAATTATGAGTAATAGTGGTAAATGAGTAACAACATAAACTTACAAATTGCATAAAATATTTTTGGTATCATAATTTTTAATCACTTAAAATTTGAGATAGAAATTTCTTTGATGTAATGGTCACTAGAACTGTTAAGAATAGTTTATAGGCTGGGACATCCAGGAATAGCTGCATAATTTGCAAGGCCCAATAGAAATTGATAACATGGGGATCTGTGTTAAAAAAAAAAGTAGAACAAAAGTACCATTAAAGGTACTAAAATATAACACTTTTTTCTTTCATAGTTTCTTGTCATGGTGTTGTTTTGTATGTTTTTTTTTGTTTTGTTTGTTAGATATTTAATATCATATTAAATGAAGAAAAATTAAAAGTTTAAATTATTAGCATGATTTTACTGTTGACCTTTATATTGTACAATGCTACTTTTAAATGCATATGTACAAACATTTCATGTGGGATTACAAAAATTTTACAATATATATTTTATAGCTGGTGCCTTTATATGTACTGGTATTTTGTTCTGACCTGAACAGTGGAAAAACTGCATAAAACCAACTGAACTGTTTTATTTCACTTATTTATATGTGTACATTCTACCAACACTCCCTGAAGGTTGCTTATTAGTAAAAAAGGGCCGAGAGGAAAAGGAATTTCCGATTGCCTTATTTTTTAATTTCTCTATGTCATTATTTCCAGCATAAATGGTTGGCTAACATAGGGCAATGACACAGATAAAAAGGTTAAAGTAAGGTTTCTTGATCATTAGTGTTTCTTAGACCATCATTGCCTTCTTTCTGCAATGTAAGCAAGTTCTGGCTTGAATGGAGAGTTGGGCCTTTTGGGATTATCAGTATTCCTGCTTGCCCAGTTATAGAAGTAACATACCTTGTACTTGCTTTGACTCTCACTAAATTCTCAAACATTATGGAATATCATGAACACTATTTGCAAAAGAAGAGCAAGATATGGGGGCAAGCATGTTGTATTACCTCCTCTGTTCATGCATATGCTCAATTGTCCCTTCTAACTTTACTTTCAAAGTCTTGAAACTTTTAAGATGGTAACAACAGAGCATTAAACTGAACTTGGAGCCCTTCTGAGCATGGGCCCCATGAATCTCATGAAACCTTCCCTGACTAATGGTATTCTGCTTTTTTATGTCCATAGCCTACCAGCTTTTGAAGTTATTGTGGTATATTAGGTGACTACATTATGTTATATTAGGAACCTGTATCTGTTTGTTTCCTGATTGAGAATATGATTACTGGTTTTTAGGAGTTTTCATTTTTTTGGTTAGATATTGAGAGAGGAAGATTGGGCAATGTAGTTTCAATCTACCAACGTAATGCTTTCTTCTTTTACTTTCCACTTCTCTTAGTTAACTCATCACACAAGTTGCAGCTTAAATTTTATATCATCATCATCTCAATCAAAATGAAAAAATACATAGAATTGAATAAAAATGAAAACACAACGTATCAAAACATATGAACTGTAGCTAAAGCAGTGCTAAGAAGGAAATTTATAGTACTAAATGCTGGAGAAGAGTAAATATTTCAAACTAATAATCTAAGTTTCTATCATAAGAAACTAGATAAAGAGAAAAATAAATCCAAAGCAAGTAGAATTAAGAAAATAATAAAAGAGCAGAAATCAATGAAACTGAAAATAGGAATTATGGAGAAAATTTATGGAATGAAAAACTGGGTCTTCAAAAAAATCAATAAAATTAATAAATTCCAAGGAAGACTGGCAAAGAAAAAAGAAAGGAGACACAAATCACTAATATAAAGAATGAAATTGAATATTAGTACAGATCATGCACTCATTAAAATGATAATAAAAGAATACTACAAATAATGTCATAAATTCAATGACTTAGAATAAATGAACCAATTCTTCAGAAACCACAAGTTTAAATAAATAACCTGAATAGTCCTATAAACCATGAAATAAATTAAATTTGTACTTAAAAAGTTCCCACAAGAGAAATCTCTAGGCCCAGATGATTTTAATAGAGAATTCTACCAAGCACTTAAAAAAGAATTGACACCTGGTGTGCAATCTCTTTCAGAAAATGGAAGAAGAGGGAATGCTTTTAACTCATTTATGAAGTTAGGATTGCCTGATGCCCAAATCAGATACTCACTAAAAGTAAAACTATAGACTAATATTTTTTATTAATTTAAATAGAAAAGTCCTCTACAAAATACTAGGAAATTTAATCCAGCAATATGTGAAGAGAGGAGAAACCAAGATGGAGGCATTGATAAACATCTAAACTGCTACCCTGCACAACAGTTTCAAAACTACAACTAAAAGACAGAAAGGGCATCATCCAGAACTACAGGAAAGCTGGCTGAGTGGAAATTCTACAACTAGAAGGAAAGAGAGGGGCTCACGGAGACTCAGAGGAACTGCAAAATGCTGAGGTATGGAGACACACACAAAGAACCCCAAACAAAAGGAATCCAAAGAAGACCACACCAAGACATATCATAATTAAAATGCCAAGAGCAAAATAAAAAGAGAGAATATTAAAAGCAGCAAGAGAAAAAACAGTTAATCACCTACAAGGGAGCACCCATACAATTGTCAGCTGATTTCTCAACAGAAACTATATAGGCCAGAAGGGAGTGGCAAGAAATATTCAAAGTGATGAATAGCAAGAACCTACAACCAAGATTACTCTACCCAGCAAAGCTATCATTCAGAATTGAAGGTCAGATAAAGAGCTTAACAGATAAGAAAAAGCTAAAGGAGTTCATCAACACAAGACCAGTATTATATGAAATGCTGAAAGGTACTCTTTAAGAAGGGGAAGAAGAAGAAAAAGGTAAAGATAAAAATTATGAACACAAATACATATCAACAAGTGAATCTAAAAATCAAGTGAATTAAAAATTCTGATGAACAGAATAAACTGGTGAATATAATAAAATCAGAGATACAGAAAGGGAGTGGACTGACAATTCTCAGGGGGAAAAGGGTGAGGCGGGTGCAAGGAGAGTGGACAAAAATCATATACATAAGGACAATGAGTGGGGAGGTAAGGGCCGAGGGAGTGGTGGGAGTTGAGTAAAGGGGAGATATGGGGGCAAAACAGAGGAACAAATATAATAACCTGAACAATAAAGACATTAAGTAAAAAAAATACATATGTGAAAAGAATTGCACACCATGACCAACTGAAATTATTCCAGATATGGAAGACTGGTTCAACATTTGAAAATGAGTCAGTATAATCCATCATGCAAACAAGCCAAAGGATAAAACCATATGCTCACATCACTTGACACAAAAAGTATCTGGCAAAGTGAGACTCATTATTGATAAAAACTGGCAAACTAGGAATAGAAAGCATCCTGAACTCAAAAACATGTACAGAAAGCTAGAGCTAACAAATACTTAACGGCAAAAGACAGAATGCTTTCTTTTAAAGATCAAGAACAAGCTAGTATGTGTACTTTCACTACTCTTATTAACACAGTACTGAAAGTTCTAGCTACTGCACTAAGGCAAAAACAAAACAAAACACACACACACACAAAACACACACAAAATAAAACTTATTACAGATTGAAAAGGAAGATTGTCTTTATTTGCAGATGACATGATTATATACATAGGTAATATCAAGAAATCTAGAAAATAAAACCTAGAACTAGTAAATAAGTTCAGGAAGATCACAAGATACAAGTTCAACACACAAACATTAATTGTGTTTCTATATACTAAGGATGTGGGAACCAAAATTAAAAGCACAATTATATTACAGTTTCTCCAAAGAAAATGAAATGCTTAGATGTAAATTTAATAAAACATGTACAGGATTTGTATGCTGGAGATTGCAAAAGGTTGATAAAGTAAATAAAAAAAGATCTAAATAAATTAAGAGACATATTGTGTTCATAGATTGGAGCACAGTAGAGATATAAATTCTCCTTAAATTGACCTATAAGGTTAATGTAAGTCCTATTACAATCCCAGCAAAGAATTTTATAGATGTAGCTAATTTTATTATAAAATTTATGTGGAAAGCCACAGGCCCTAGACTCACTAAAACAATTTTTAAAAAAAATTTGAAAGAATAACCCTAACCCAGTATTAAGATCTACTCTACATCTACAATATTCAAGACAGTAGACTATCAGAGGAGGGATGGACACATAGGTCAATGGAACAGAATATAAAACCCCAAAATAGAACCATGCAAATATATACTAAACTTAATTCCAGCAAAGGTACAAAAACAATTCAATGGAGGAAAAATAGCTTTTCAACAAACAGTTGGACCAACTGGACATTCATAAACAGAAAATGAATCTCGACCTACAACCCAAAATGTACAATGAAAAGCTATAAAGCTTTTAGGAAAAAGCCTTAGGAGAAAAATGTTTAGGATCTGGAACTAGGTAGTTTCTAGACTTGATACCAAATTATGATCCATAGAAGGAAAAATGATATATTGGATTTCTTTTTTTTAAATTAAATAAACCTTTATTGTTCAGATTATTACAATTGTTCCTCT
>JAAGEH010000452.1:30451683-30479055 GCA_011751065.1 Lasiurus cinereus | reverse complement strand
TATATATATATATATATATATATATATATATATATATATATGCCCTTGACCAGAATCAAACATGGGACCCTTCAGTCTGCAGGCCAACACTCTATCTACTGAGCCAAATTGGTTAGAGCCAGACTAATATTCTTGTTGAACCCTGACCTTTTCTTTTGGAACACTTGTTATGGTTTTGTAATTGTTTGAGTGGTTATTAGTTTAATGCCTCGTTCTCCCACTAGGCTGCAAAGTCTATACTACTGCATCTCCAACTCTGAAACAATGCTCAAATATTTACTGAATGACTGAGTTAATGTGTTGCAGAATTATTGAAAAGTTTGAAATTGCTTTGTATTTGGAAAATACTTTAAGTCCATCGTCTCCCACTTTATTTTCTTTTGAAAAATGAATACCTATCTTCTTCCTAGGGCACTTTCCTCATACCTTGAGCCTCCTGGCTGAGCCCTGCACCATTAGCAATCTCTGTACAACATCTGCTGCTCTTCTGGACTCTTCAAGTTGGACAGCTGCCAAAAATATTTGCCCTCTTGATCTCTTGAGGGCTGAGTTAACCCAGTAACCAATCCCATTATTCTGTGTTGGAGTTTTAGAAAGCTCTTATTATTCACTGAATAACAACATCTAAATTGATTCAATTTTCAGTGAAAATGACATTTCTAGGCCTGGTTATAACAACTGTTCAAATATTTTGACTTACTACCAAAAAGAATTGAAGTGCCTTCAACTTTTTCAAATGACAAGTTATTTTGAGAAAATATACTGAAGGGAATCTCTGTGACCGATGAGACCTTATAATGAAGTGACTCATTTGACAGGAAAAGTTAGTTTTAGAATTCTGTTTGAATTCTAAGCAGTGTTTTCCTGAGAAAGAAAGGTGACTTTGGGTGCTTATAGGTAGCATCGTTCCTGTGCGCTGATCTTGAATCAGTCTTGTTGGGATGAAGTCAGCAGAACTTTCTTAGGCAGTCTGACTTTGCTCAGCATGTTTCAAGTATATACCTATTCTGAAGACAACAGAGAAATCTCACTTTATGATTGTAGAAATAATATATACTCAATGTAGGAGACTTAGAAAAAATAAACCCTCCCAAATACCAATACCAAGAGATAATAACTGTTTTGAAATTTTGAAATAATTTTAATCCTAGAGATAACTTGCAAATATAGTTGTGGTAGGAAAAATTAGTCCCCAAAGATATTCATGCCCTAATCTCAGAAGCCTCTGAATATATTATGCTATATGGCAAAGGAGACTTTGCAGATGTATTTAAAATTACAAACCTTAAAATATAAAGATGAGGTGAGAACAATCTAATCACATGAACATTTAATTGCTGTGAACTTTCTCTGGCTGAAGTCAGAGAGATTCAAGCATGAAGACTCAACACACTTTCACTGGCTGTGAGTTGGAAGGGGCCATGTGGGAAAATCAGAGAGAGGCATCTGGGAGATAAGGCTGGCCCCTGGCTGACAGCCAGCAAGGAAATGGAACATCCTTCTATAATTTGCATAGACCTGAATCCTGTCAACAACCTGAGTGAGCTTGCAGGAGGACCCTCAGTCCCAGAGAAGAACTAAGCTTCCCTGGATACCTTGATTTTAGCCTGGTGAGACTCAGAGCAGAGGCTGTAGCAATGCATGCCAGACCTCTGCAAGACAATACAGTCAATACAGATTTTTTTAAAAAGCTGCAAAATTTGTGGTAATTTATGCAGTGATAAAAAACTAATACAAAAACACAAAGAATTCCTGTATATCCTCTATACAGGTTCTCTTAATGTTAACATTTTACATACCATGGTACAATGATCAAAACCAAGACAATGAAGTTGGTGGCATAGGTAAACACCTGAACTTGCTGCCTCGCACAACCACTTCAAAACTACAACTAAAAGACAAAATGGATATCATCCAGAACCACGGGAAGGCTGGCTGAGTGAAAATTACACAATTACAAGGAAAGAGAAAAGCACACTGAAACTTGGAGAAGGTACGTAGGTGCAGAAGTGAAATGCATAGGTATAGAGGCACGTGCGCAGAAAGGGGTTGGCAACTGAATACACTGTTGTCTTTTTCAATCAAGAGGGATACATAAGCTCCCAACTGCTCTGAACTCCAGTTCTGGGCAAGACTCTGGGGACCCAGACTCATATGGGGAGAAACTGGACTGTCTGGCATCAAGCCAGAACAAGAGAACGGCTTTCTCTCAGAGGTGCTTGCAGCAATCATTGTTCCTGCACAGTGCCTCGGGACACAGAGATCCCAAAACCTCTTTGGGGCAGGGCAGATGGTCAGCCATTGCAATTTCCTCTACCCTGGTGATTCCCTGAGACCCCCACCCCACCCAATTTACAATCCTATCTAAGCTGTATAAAGAGGCTTTTGCATATGAATGACCTGGCCCTTTGCAATCTGAAACCTAATATACTGCACCTGGGTCAGAGAGCCCCAAAGCCTCCAAAAGAAGGCCCAAGGCTTGACAGCAGCTTGCATTGCTTCATAGCTGGGCCTCATCTGGGCACCTCCAAATCCAATACAAAGAGGAGGAATCTACAGTTCTCTTTGTAGTTCCTGCTGGCTGACTGTAGTTCCAGTGGCTGACTTTGTACCTCCTTAGATATCCAAGAGCCAGTGTACCCAGTGGTTAGAGTGAGACCATTCAGATTACACCTCTTCAGATCCATAAGAGACACACTAAGGGGGCAGACTCAATGAGTGCCAAAACCCCACTGAAGCAACTCTTGTCCCATAAGAGTATCTCCAGCACAGAAGTTCTTCCACTGTAGACACAAGTGATTCTCACAGCCAATTGGCCTGGAGGTCAATTCCTCCCAGTGATACCAGCAACAATCAAGGCTTAACAATAACAAGACTGTGTACACAGCCCACAAAGGGGTGCACCAAGAGTGTCCACCTCAGGTAACTGGGGAGGCTGAGCCACTGGGCCCTATAGGACACCTAGCACACAAAGTCACTCTATAAACACAGGGAAGCATCCAAAATGCAGAGGCAAAGAAACAGGTCACAAATGAAATAAATGGAGGAAAGCAAACCACAGGATATAGAGTTCAAAACCACGGTTATAAGGTTTTTCAAGAATTTTCTAGAAAGGGCCAATAAATTTAGCAAGACCCTTGAGGATATGAAAAAGGGCCAACTAGAAATTAAGCATACACTGACTGAAATAAAAAATAATATACAGAGATTCAACAGTAGACTAGAGGATCCCAAGAATCAAGTCAAAGATTTGAAATATGAAGAAGCAAAAAACAACCAGAAAAGAAAAAAGAATCCAAAAATATGAAGATAGTGTAAGGAACCTCTGGGACAACTTCAAGCATACTAACATCAGAATTATGGGGGTGCCAGAAGAAGAGAGAAAGAGCAAGATATTATTTGAAGAAATAATAACTGAAAACTTCTCTCACCTGGTGAAAGAAATAGATTTACAAGTCCAGGAAGTGCACAGAACCCCAAACAAGAGGAATCCAAAGAGGACCACACCAAGACACATCATAATTAAAATACCAAGAACAAAAGACAAAGAGAGAATATTAAAAGCAGCAAGAGAAAAACAGTTCATTATCTACAAGGGAGCACCCATACGATTGGCAGCTGATTTCTCAATAGAAACTATGCAGGCCAGATGGGAGTGGCAAGAAATATTCAAAGTGATGAATAGCAAGAACCTACAGCCTATATTATTCTACCCGGCAAAGCTATCATTCAGAATTGAAGGTCAGATAAAGAGCTTCACAGATAAGAAAAAGTTACAGGAGTTCATCACCAACAAACCAATATATGAAATGCTGAAGGGTATTCTTTAAGAAGAGGAAGAAGAAGAAAAAGGTAAATATAAAACTTATGAATAACAAAGTGACAACAATATGTATCTATCAACAAGTGAATCTAAAAATCAAGTGAATAAAAAGTCTGATTACTGTGCCACCCCATCCCTTCCCTCCCTTCCCCGCCCCCCTGCCCATGCACAAATTGCATGCATTGGGCTTCTAGTTTGTTATTATCTGCCTTATATTTTGGAATGGTCAGTTTTTATAAATGCTGCATGTGAACAAAAAGAATATGTATTTTTGCCAAAAACAGTTTGGCTCAGTGTATAGAGTGTAGGCCAGTGGACTGAAAGGTCCCAGGTTCAATTCTGTTCAAGGGCATGTACCTTGGTTGTGGGCACATCCCCAGTAGGGGGTGTGCAGGAGGCAGCTAATTGATGTTTCTCTCTCATAAATGTTTCTAACTATCCGTCTCCCTTCCTCTCTGTAAAAAAATCAATAAAATATATTTTAAAAAAGAATATGTATTCTTTAGTTATTGGTTCATTAAATCAAGCTGTTGTTCAAATTTTCCTTCTAAATCTTTATTAAATTTTGTTTTCTTGATTATAGATTGCTAAAAGATGCATGTTAAACTCTCCTACTATAATTGTGGATTCATCAGTTCCTCCTTGTAATTCTTTATTTTTTTGCTTTTTATATTGTATGCCACATTATTAGGTGTATGCAAGGTTAAAATTGCATCTTTTATTATTGTGTGGTGATCTGCTTTATCTCATATACCAGCTAATAATGGTGGATTTTGTAATAAAAGAAAACATGATAATTTCAAGAGAAACATAAAAAATGCTTTATTCAAAGTAATGTCCATCACTAGCTATACATTCCCCATTTTTCAGGTGATTTGTGGATACTGTCCCAATAGAACTTTCCTTGTTTTGAGGCTAACCATTCAGAGACCCAATTTTCCACTTCTTTGAATGTTTTGAACTGCTGCTCAGAAAGTGCATGTGCTAATAGGAACAAGTGGTAATCTGAAGGAACAAGGTCAGGTGAATATGGTGGGTGGATTAATACTTCCCAGGGAAGATCTTTTAACGTGTCTTTAAATGGTTTTGAAGTTGTGATGGTGCATCATCATGAAGCAAAATTGCCTTGCTGTGTCTTCTGGCACATTCTGTCGTTTCATGATCAAAAAATGGTTCAAATTGATTATTTGTTGTTGGTAGCAATCAATATTAATGGTTTCACCTGGTTTTAGAAGCACATAATACACCATACCTTGTCTTCTTTCCAAAGTGATTTGGCTTTGCAGGCAATGTTGATGGTTGACCTGGACCAACCCATGATTTTGTGCATTTGGAATTCTCAAAATAAATCCACTTTTCATCGCCAGTCACAATTTAATGAGAAAAAGACTTTCTTTTGTGCCATTGGAGCAACATTTTACTGATGACTTTTCCATTTGTCTTTTGTTCAATTGATATGGCATCCATTTTTCTTCCTTTAAATCTTTCCCATTGCTTGTAAATGATCGGAAATTGTTTGCTGAGCAACATTTAATCTTTCTGCAAGTTGTTTTTTGAGTTTGCTGTGCATCTTCATCCAATAATGCTTGTAATTGTGTGGGAACCTCTTTCCACGTCCCTCGTGGTTCAGGGTTCCCGGGTCAGGGTTCGGGTTCTGAAGGAGGCCGCACGCAAACGAAATGAGAGACTAGAAAGCATAAATTTGGCGATATTGGGGGGCCAGGCGGGAGCCTTCCTCTAGTGGAAAGGACTGCCCCTTGCTCTGGCCTTTTTCTCCCTTTTATTAAGGCTTTGGGACACACCCCTAGCCTTTAGGCAGGAAATAACAAAAACAGAAATTAACAAGAAACAAACATAGAGGTTGCTTCAACCAATAATGTTTCAACAAAACAGTGAGTAATTAGCTCTGACCTTTCAGAGCAATTAAGGTTGACCAGCCTTCTGGCTTCCTGTTTACATCCATTTAGTGAGAACAATATTTGGTTTCCGACATCTCCCCCGTTTTCTTTTCCTCTAAAAAATCTTGCACCTACAGACTAGAAATAAATATTAAGAACAAAAAATAAGACAAGCAACAATGGCTATGCTAAGAGGTGAATGAATAAGTCTATAGTATCTTTCTTTCTGGACCAACAGTCCTTTGAGTCCCAGTTTCAATGTCCAACAGTTTTTTGAATGTACATATTAGCAATGATATTTCAATTCTGGATGGTGGACAAATGGTGGCAATGCAGGTCCGACCCTCTCTGGTTTGGTCCTGGGCAACCTGCATCGATGCACAGCTGCTGACTGTTAGGATGGCAAGGTGTCATCAGCATCTTCCATCTCTGGACTGCTTCTCCTCTTGTCTTCATAGCTGGAGCATTCTCTGTTGTAGGAATTCACATGGTCTTGGAGCTGTTTTTCTGAAAATATATAAACATTCTCGACCAAAAGTTAGTAAAGGAATTTTTCTATAAATTTGACTTTGGATCCTTTTTATTTTTGCCCAAATGATTTTCCTTTGGCTTATTTTAATACTATGTATGTTTTTCATGGGTGTCTTGCTATTAAGTAAAAAAATTTTTTAGGTGTAATTTGCTTACAGGATGCTTTTTCCTTACATAATATTACTGTACTATCCCCCCTTTTTTATGTAATTATGATGCTTTTGGAAAATTTTTATAATGCAATTATGACTGCTTTATGTTTATTGCATGTTAAGTAATTTTACCATGCAATGAACTACCAATAGAAATTTAAGTTAATACTTTAGGAACAACTGTTTTCCAGTACAATTAAATTTTCTTGAATATTCACCTATTTCAATTAACCAATTAAATTAAATTGAAAATTTAACTACTATTTTATTATTAAATTTAATATTCTAACAACAATCTTAGTTTTATCCTGTAAATATTAGTGGAAAGGAGTATTTGCATTCTTGAGTAGGCCCTGAGCATCCCTGGTGTTAAGTTGGATTTAGAATATAGGGCAGCTGTCAGCCAAGTCTGTCTGTTGCTGGGTCCCGATCTGAGCTGCACCAAATCTCTGTCTGTCATTTGTGTCCCGAATGGAGCTGGGCCAAGTCTCTGTTTTGTCACCTGGGTCCCGATCGGAACTGGACGTGGGAAGTGAAGCAGCCATGGGGCAGGAGACCTCCCTCTGCAATGTTGGGGGGTGAGGATCAACCTCTGTTGATCCCCAAGTTTCTTCCTGATGGCCCCTCTGCGACTGTGCCTGTCTTAGGTCAGGAACTTCCATACGGTACCAACCCACCTTACCCGTCATTGGAAAGCAGGGCGGCATAAGGCCCAGTTCCTGGCTTAGGCGGTGGTCGGTGTAACGTATAAGTTCCAGTTGCCCGTCTCTGGCTAACCAGCCATCCTCTGGGGCCAAGCAGGTTGATGTGAGGTTCATTCAGGTCCATCTCCTTGGATGCTGATGCCCTTGTGGCCTCCACGCCCAGTACCTGCCTTGGGATCCCCTCGCCTGCTGGCAGGGTCCCAGCACTGATCACATATCTTGGGGAACCCAGGTTTCTTCTCCAGAAAGGGCCCAGCTCACACCACTGGGTGAGAGACAGATTCATGGTACCAGCCAACACTAGGCTTCAACCTCAGCATGAACAGAAAGCTCAGGCGACAGCTGTGGGAGGGTCCTTCTTGGCAAAAAGAGCAAGAAAAGCCAATATAGAATGCTCAAGTGCCTTCTCACTGCCTTAATTCCTTTTATGTTATTTATTTATTTATTTATTTATTTATTTTTTAAATTGCTACCAAATATTCAGAGAATTAGATTGTAAGTTTGTTTGGGATATTTGTCAAAAAAATTATAATGACATTGTAGAATAATATTATGTAAGGAAATTCTTTTGTTCTAGGCCATGGCAATTCAATTTTAAACTGGCTATCAATTTCTTTTTTGTATAGAGAAGATCTTAGTTACTTTATTAGAATATTTAATCAAATTGCTTACAAAAATATTGGCTCTTTATTTAGCTGAAAACTTTGATTTTTATTTAAAAAGCTAATTTATTAATTAAAGTAGGTATCTCAATTTTAAGCAAAAGAAATTTAGTAAATGGTTATGTCTGATTCACAAGCCACAAATGTTGCCCCGCCTCTAGCTTAAGAATACAGGTGGCTTTGGGCTTTTTGTCATTTTAAATTCTAATGTTGGAATTTTAAGAAATATTTATTTAATTTTGCCCTTCTTAGAGACTACAAGAAACAGGGGAATCAGTATACCTAACGGTTCTTACCCATGAAGGGTCAGGAATAAAAGTCAAAAATACTTCCCCATGTGCCCCAGGAAATATTACCGTACAGCTGGTAACTGTATTGCAAGAAATACGTTCTTAGGTGTCTGTACCGTCCTCTTTACCATGCTCCTGCGGCCTTCAGGCTGTTTGTTGTTCTGCTTGTCCTCCTCCTGCTCCTCTTCTTCAGTGGATTGCTTGGAGTCGCTGCTCTCTGTGGCTGAGGTAGCTGATTGTCTGCAGTTGCATGGTGTGGCTCCAGGTGCAAAGTGTTCTTTAGTCTGACTAGTTTCTCTCTTGGATCCCTGTTGCAGTTTAATATTTCTAGCAGGAATCCACACGGGTTTGGAAAAATTTTCTGGAAATATATAAGCATACCCTCTCCCAAAGGTTAATAATGGATCGGGTCCCTTCCATAAACCAGATTCGGGATCTTTCCATTTAACTAAACCATTTTCTTTTGTTTTATCCTGACACCAGTGTAGCTCCATAGGTGTCTGTCCATTAGCATCACAAGTGAAAAAGTTTAAAGTAATTAAGGCTTGGTGCAGCCTACCCACAGGTGATTTCTCCATCATCCCCCTTTTTGTTTTTCAAGTTGGGATTTTAGTCACTGATGCTGTCGTTCAATAATGGCCTGTCCTTGAGAATTATATGGTATTCCTGTAATGTGCTGTATTTTCCACCTTTTACAAAATTCCTGGAATTTACAGCTTATGTAATCAGGCCCATTATCAGTTTTAATAATTTTTGGAACTCCCATGACGGCAAAAGCAGCTAGACAATGATTAATAACCTGTTTTGCCGTTTTTCCTGTAGATGCAGTAGCCCATATTACTTTTGAAATTTTGATTTACACTGTCTTGCCCAATGGTTACCTCTCTGACATCTAGGACACCTAGAGACTGGATCTCTCAGAGGCTGAGTGTTTATGCCTCTCCCTAGAGTGCTACCTTGTGTCCTTCTTAGAGGCTAAAACCTTCACAACATTTAAAATATAGTTATTAATTCTTATTTGATAAAGCTTTCCATGAAATTTCAAGTATATTAGATCGGTTAAATTTAAGAAGATGTCCTTTAAAAAAGAGAGAGAACAAATTTCTTGTATTACTCTGGGCCCATGGAGCTTTACAAGAATCTTCTCTGTTAAAGCCTTGAAATTTTAACATGGAAAAAAACCATCAAATATATATATATTCATATACGACTTAAAGATTATAATATTTTTATAATTATCTTAAGATATCAATTATATTTTTAAACTGTCAGTTGGGAATCACAGAATTAATCCTTTTTTATTAGACCAATCAACAATGTATTTTGAATTCCTAATTATTAGAGAAATTTTATTTTCTCCCAATTTAATTTGCATTTAGCTGAAAACCTTGATTAATAACACAAAATCATCTCCTTTTGGTTCCTTTACGCCATTTTTCTTAAAAAATAAAGACCAGTTCTGGTTTTTCTTTTTCTGCAGCTTTTGCGGAGAGATTCCAGCTTAAAACCCTGTCTAATATGTCCAAAAAGGTGGACAATTGCGCGCATTTCTTTTTAATCCGGGCTTCTCTCCTCACGAGTACAGAAATTCCAGACACATCTCTAAATTTTTAAAACTTTTTCATGGCGAGAAAGGAGACTTTAGATTAGTATACTGGGAGAGTGGACTTTCATACTGATTGCCACAGTGTCTCTCTCCCTCCACATCCTGCTTACTTCAGGGGAAAGCATCTCTAACAGATCTGGCCTAATTTCTTTTCATGCTTAAAAGATAAAGACAGATCTTAAATTTTTTCTTTCTTTTTCGCTTTCCGAAGTAATAACTAGCACCTAATTTGGCCAAGATTAGCATTTCCCTGCGATTTCTCTTATAACTTTTAAATGAAACCTTCAGTAATCTCATTGCAGGAGAGCAGGGAGCCTTGCCCTCTCCTGCCACCTTTGAATTTCTCCGCACCAGAAGTGGTTTCAGCACTGGAGTTTCACTTATTACAGATTTCAGATTCCAAATGAAAACTAAGATTTTAATTTGAACAAGAAACCACATTATTTAAGCTTGCAAACCAAAAGTCTATAATACAGTTTACTTTATATTTATAACCGAATTCTTCCCTATTAGCCTGGCTGCAAAAGACGTTCCCACCCTACTTACAGATCGCGACTCTGTAGTTAATCCGTGGGCTTTGCGTACGTTGAATTCCCCTCACCTTTTCCTAGGTGAATCTTCCCTCACCATTTTCCTTGGTGAATTTTCCTTCCTTCGCTCTTAGGCGAATAATACCTTCTCCTCCAGACGTCCCGCGGTCAGGCGCCAGATGTGGGCACCTTTTTCCGCAGTCCCTGATGGGCGCCAGATGTGGGAACCTCTTTCCACGTCCCGCGTGGTTCAGGGTTCCCGGGTCAGGGTTCGGGTTCTGAAGGAGGCCGCACGCAAACGAAATGAGAGACTAGAAAGCATAAATTTGGCGATATTGGGGGGCCAGGCGGGAGCCTTCCTCTAGTGGAAAGGACTGCCCCTTGCTCTGGCCTTTTTCTCCCTTTTATTAAGGCTTTGGGACACACCCCTAGCCTTTAGGCAGGAAATAACAAAAACAGAAATTAACAAGAAACAAACATAGAGGTTGCTTCAACCAATAATGTTTCAACAAAACAGTGAGTAATTAGCTCTGACCTTTCAGAGCAATTAAGGTTGACCAGCCTTCTGGCTTCCTGTTTACATCCATTTAGTGAGAACAATATTTGGTTTCCGACATAATTGTAGGTTTTTAAACTTTTTTGGTTGACCTGGACATTCTTTGTCTTTCACATTGAAATAATCACTTTTAAAGCATTTAAATCAGCATTCACAAGTATCTTGAGATAGAGCATGTTCACCATAAGCTTTCCAAAATATTCAGCAGCACTTTTCTTCAAAATAAAGTAACGAATTAAAACTTCCTGCAAATGCTCTATTTTTTTTGGGGGGGGGGCCCGACGGGGCACGAAATGCGACATTTTTAAGTGTAAAAATATCTATGATGTTAACACCTTCAGCAAATTTGACATATAAAGTTTTGAAGCTTGTTGTCAATACAACAAAATAGCATACATATCAAATCACATATATATCAACATATGTGTAACTCCACCTATTGAAAAAAATCTGCATTATTAACTGGTACATCTAGTAATGTTTCTTGCCTTCATTGTTATTCAGCTTTAGTTTATGCTCCTCACTCTGGTTTCCTTTTTGTCTCTGGTATGTTGGAATTCCACCCTTCCCTTTTTTTCCTGTTGAACTTTATTATAGATGAATCTACCCACTCCTACTTTGTCTAGCATGTCTTTGTGTGTGTGTGTGTGTGTGTGTGTGTGTGTGTGTGTGTGTGTGGTGTGTTTGCAGTTTGCAGTTCCTGGGACTGGCTACATGAAGTCTGTTTAGTCTGGCTCCACAGTCCATGAGGGTCTCTCTAGAGTCTCTCCATCATGGTTCCTAATCTTCCTCCCAGATGGAGCCTATTAAGTTAGGTTGGGAAATGGTTCTGAAATTGACGGCAAGGCAAAATAAAAAAGCAGAGCATGGAAAACAGACTTTTGTGATATTTTATGTAAGAGAAGTCTTGCCTGTCTAGGGCTAGTGAGGTTTGCAGTCTTATTTTATGGCTATTCTGATCTTGAGGACCTGTCCAAATGTGGGAAGAACTACCATTTGAAATAGTAGGATCTATTATTCACTTCAACTTTAAGGACCTCTGGGAGCAAATCTTGTATATTCATCTCATTTACTTGTTTATCAGCATCCCTGATAAGTGATAGGAGATTCACCAACCTTAAATCACAGAATGATAGGTGATAAGAGTTTGAAGGAATCTCAAGAATGCCCTCCAGGCCTCTCACTTTACCATAACATAACTGAGCTCTAGAGAAGGGAAGTGGCTAGCCCATTGGTCGGCAAACTCATTAGTCAACAGAGCCAAATATCAACAGTACAATGATTGAAATTTCTTTTGAGAGCCACATTTTTAAAACTAAAACTTCTTCTAATGCCACTTCTTCAAAATAGACTCGCCCACGCAGTGGTATTTTGTGGAAGAGCCACACTCAAGGGGCCAAAGAGCCTCATGTGGCTCGTGAGCCGCGGTTTGCCGACCACTGGGTTAGCCCAAAATCTCACATCTGGTAGCAGAGAAAGGCCACCTTCCTCTTATTGTACTCTCCTTAAAGGAAGAGCACTACACCATACTTAAAGTTTTAATATTGTTTTGTCAGAGTTGATTTAGAATTTGCAGTGACAGGGATGTCTAGAAAGTGCAGAGTTGTAATCCATTGATGTGTAATTGTAATGACTTGAGTCGGGGTGGGACCCATGCACAGAATCTTTGGTGTGAGAAATTACATATGCTGCTCCAGGCCTTGTGTTTTCTCACCTGGTTTAGAGTGAGGACTATGGAACCCCACATCTTGTTCTTTTATGGGTTTCCCTTTGTCATTCTTTCTTTGGTCTGTTGCCTGCCTTCAGTTCCTTCTTCCCCTATTTTCTTATATACCATTAACCCCTCGTTTCTGTAATCTTTGTTTCTTTCCCTACTAACCTCTGATATAAAGTATTAATTTTTGACATTTTCCCCCCTTTTCTTTGAAGTTCTCCCTATGGCTACAAAAACTTCCAATTAAGTTTTTTAAATAAAAGATAGAAGTTAAAAGCAACTGCTGCCTGGGGATAGCAGGATAGAAACTTGTAGTTGCTTGAAGCTGTACTTCAAAAAGAGAAAACTCAATTTTAAAAGGATAGAAGTTTATTCACAAAATATATCGTGTTAAAAAAACGACTCTGTGGATACTGCAGGCTGTAGGGGAGCCAACTGCAAATTACCTATTCTGTTATGTTTATTTATAGAATACCAGAGGCCTGGTGCACAGGATTTGTACACGGGGGGATGGGAGGGGGAATGGCCTGCAGGGATCAGCTGGCTGTGGGAGCATTGCTCATCCCAGTCGGCCAAGGAGCACTCCTATGTGGGAGCACACTGACAACCAGGGGGCAGCTCCTGCATTGAGCATTTGCCCCCTGGTGGTCAGTGCGCATCATAGTGACTGGTCGACGGTTGTTCTGGTCATTTTGCCATTCGGTCACTGGGCTTTTATTATATAGGATTCTTCTATGTAATGTTTTTATTCTAAATAAAGGGAAAAATTTAAGCAACTGGATCTTTGTTTATTCTGTTCTCGTTCATGTTAATTAACTTAATATTGAGATTCTCATCTTTATTAACTAATGAACATTTACAGAATTCTTACATCTATTTAATTTATGTGCAATTGCATACATACAAAAAATATATGAATGTATCTCAAACTTCTCTCTCTCTTTTAAAAAAAATATTTTTATTGATTTCAGAGAGAAAGGGAGAGGGAGAGAAAGACAGAAACATCAATGATGAGAGCATCATTAATGGGCTACTTCCTATACACCTGCAACCTGGGCATGTGCCCTGACTGGGAATTGAATTGAGGACCTTTTGGTCTGCAGGCTGATGCTCTGTTCACTGAGCCAAACTGGATAGAGCTCTCTCTTTTTCTCTCTTTATAGTACTTCTTTTATTTCTAAACTCCACTTATAATAGACTGTCCAGGAAGTGTGGATGTATTCTGAGAGGAGTCATGGGCCAAAGGAGTCAGTGGGGTCCTGTGAGTGCCCCTGGTTACCAGTAGGTGCTGTTATCCTCTAGTTCAGGGCTATTCTAGCCAAGAACTTGTATCCAGTCCTTTAATTCAGCATTTGGAGGCCACAGTAAACCAAGTGGGCTTCCTAGAAAATCTGGAGCTGATCAGCAACATGGATAAAAGAAGGGAAACTTCTGATAAGTCATTGCCCTCCCCCCCCCCCATTTTAGTCCTAAATCTAAGGAATAGTCAAGGAGTATAAAAATAAGAAATCATCACTAAATATCCTCAGGTGAGGATTAACAACAACAAAAAATGAGTCACATAAAATGAGTTTTGCTCTCAATAATATTTAAGCTTCTGGAAACATAACTACATGTGTGGTGTTTTTACATAACTGAACTCTTTTAATCCATTCTGGGTTTGAAAAACCTTTTGATATGAAAATATAGGATTTCTGAATACTCATTTTTCCAAATATATGTTGTTTGTGATTATTATAAAAATGCACTGTAAGCTGCAGATGAAACTAGCCAATATTTGGGAGCTTACTTCAGAATTAAAGTTTTTGATAAGAGTATACAGTGATATGTTTTGAGGCTCTGTTGATAGGTATTTATAAGGTCATATTATTTTTCTGGTGATTTATTTATTTATTAAAATTTAATAAATCTTTATTGTTCAGATTACTACAATTGTTCCTCATTTTTCCCCCCACGGCTCCCCTCCACCTGGTTCCCACCCCTCCCTCTGCCCTTACCTTCCCCTGCATTGTCCTCATCCATATGTGTATGATTTTTGTCCAGTGTCTCCCTTAATACCCTCAACCCTTTCCCCCTGAGAATTGTCAGTCCACTCCCTTTGTATGCCCCTGATTCTATTATATTCACCAGTTTATTCTGTTCATCAGATTTTTAATTCACTTGATTTTTAGATTCACTTGTTGATAGATATGAATTTGTCATTCATAATTGTTATCTTTACCTTTTTCTTCTTCTTCCTCTTCTTAAAGAATACCTTTTAGCATTTCATATAATACTGGTTTGATTGTGATGAACTCCTTTAGTTTTTTTTTTATCTGTGAAGCTCTTTATCTTCCCTTCAATTCTGAATGATAGCTTTGCTGGATAGAATGATCTTGGTTGTAGGTTCTTGCTATATTCATCACTGAATATTTCTTGCCACTCCCATATGGCCTGCATAGTTTCTGTTGAGAAATCAGATAATCATATGGGTGCTCCCTTCTAGGGAATTAACTGTTTTCTTTTGCTGCTTTTAATATTCTCTCTTTGTCTTTTGTTCTTGGTATTTTAATTATGATGTGTCTTGGTGTGGTCTTCTTTGGATTCCTTTTGTTTGGGGTTCTGTGTGCTTCCTGAACTTGTAAGTCTATTTCTTTCACCAGGTAGAGGAAGTTTTCAGTCATTTTTTCCAATAGGTTTTCAATATCTTGCTCTCTCTCTTCTGGCACCCCCATAATTCTGATGTTGATATGCTTGATGTTGTCCCAGAGGCAACACTGTCTTTAGATTTTTTTGGATTCTTTTTGCTTTTCAAGTTGAGTATTTTCTGCTTCTTTGTATTTCAAATCTTTGACTTGATTCTTGTGTTTCTCTAGTCTGCAGTTAGGTCTCTGTATAATAATTTATTTCAGTCAGTGTATGCTTAATTTCTACTTGGTCCTTTTTCATCTCCTTTTGGGTTTTGCTAAATTTATCCATCTTTTCTAAGAAATTTTTGAAAAACCTTTTAACCGTGATTTTGAGCTCTTTATCCAGTCATATGTTTTCCTCCATTTCTTTTGTTTGTGATCTGTTTCTTTGTTTTCACATTTTTGCTGCTTCCCTGAGTTGTTAGAGTAGCTTTGCTTGTTAGAAGTCCTATATGGCCTAGCAGCTCTGTCTCCCCAGTTACCTGAGGTGGACTCTCTTGATGCATCCCTTTGTGAACGGGGTGTACAGCCTTGGTGTAGTTAAGTCTTGATTGTTGTTGGTGTCACTGGGGGAATTGACCTACAAGCAAATTGGTTGTGAGGATCAGCTGTGTCTCTGTGGGGAGAACTTCTGTGCTGTAGTCAGCCTAATGATACAAGAGTTGCAAAATTGCAAAAGCCTCTGTATTCACCTTGGATGGGGCGGAGTCTCAGGGCTGAGCAGAAAGCCTTGGCTTCCTGTCAGTCCTACCCTAATAGGCCCCTGGGTCTCAGTGTACCTCGCTAATCACTGCAGCCTTCTCTGCATGCACATGCATGCACCTCCAGCCCTTTGCCTTTCGTGGCTCCCCTAAGTTTCAGTGGGCTCTGGGACCCATCCAGGGTCTCACCTGAAACTGCAGCTCTGTGCAGTCAGAACTGGATTTCAGCACAGTTGGGAGGTTCTGTCTTCCTCCTGCTTGAGAAAGCCAGTAGCACAATCAGCAATCAGTCCTGTCTGCAAGCACTTGCATGCGGACCTCCAGACCTCTGCCTTTCGTGGCTCCCCTGAGTTTCCATGTAGTCCTCCCTTTTCATGCAGTCCAGACTCCCCCTGTATAAGTCTTGCCTGGAACTGGGATTCAGTGCAGTCGGAACTGGGGTTCAGTGCAATCGGGAGTTTCCATCTCCCTCTTGCTAGAAGAAGCCAGCCAGGCACATTGCCGCCCATCCTCTCCAAGCATGTGTCTCTCTGTACCTCAGGTTTTTTCAGCTTTTCTGAGTCTCCTTGAGCCCCTCTCTTTCCTTCTAGTTGTAGAATTTTCACTTGGACACCTTTCCTGTGGTTCTGGATGATGTTCTTTCTGTCTTTTAGCTATAATTTTGAAATTGTTGTGTGAGGCAGCAGTTCAGGTGTTCACCTATGCTGCCATTTTGGTTTCTTCCTGGCGAATTTTTTTTTTAAGTAGTGACTATCTTTATCTTTAATAATGCTTTTTGCCTTGAATCCTATTTTGTTTTATGTTATACTAGCTGTATGTGGATATTTGGTTGACATTTCTCTTCCTGTCCCTTTACTTTCATTTGCTTTTTATATCCTTAGCTGTATCTCTCTCTCTTTAAAAATTAAGCCTTATTTATTTATTTTTAATACAGCCTTAGTTTTACAGAAATATTACAAAGATAATATAGAGAGTTCTCATATACTCTGTCCTGTGTATTTCACTGGACCCTTTTATTAGCATCCTATTATTAACTTCCTACAATTTTAGTATGGCACCTGTGTTATTAATGAACCATATTGATCATTATTATTAACTAAAGTTCATAGTTTTACCTAATGTCCTTTTTCTGACCCACATTACATTTACTTGTGACAATTTTTCAGACTTGCCTTGTTTTTGTTGACCTTGACAGTTTTGAGGACTCCTGGTCAGATATTTTGTAAAATATCCCTCAGTTGGGATTTTTCCTTTATTATGGGATTGTGGGTTTTAGGGAGGAAGATCATAGAGGTAAAGTGCCATTTTCATCACACAATATCAAGGGCCTATACCAGTGGTCAGTAAACTCAGTAGTCAACAGAGTCAGATATGAACAGTACAACAATTAAAATTTCTTTTCAGAGCCAAAATTTTTAAACTTAAACTTCTAACAACACTTCTTCAAAACAGACTTGCCCAGGCTGTGGTATTTTGTGGAAGAGCCACACTCAAGGGGCCAAAGAGCTGCATGTGGCTCATGAGCTACAGTTTTCTGACCAGGGGACTATACCATCAACATGATATCACTGCTGGTGTTGATCACCCAGATAAGGTATTTGTTTGTCAGGATTCTACACTATAAAATTTCTTAGCCCATCCTCATCCCGTCTTTCCATATTGCCCTCTCTGGAAGAAGGTCACTATATGAAGCCCAAGGAGAGAGAGGAGATGAGAGGAGAGGGATGGAATGTTATGCTCCCAACCCAAGGATGGAGTATCTATATAGATTATTTTAACTTCTGAATGGGAGATTCATCTCTTCTCCCAATTAGTTAATTAATTTTAATTATTTAAAAAATATTGATTTTTTTTTTTACAGAGAGGAAGGGTGAGGAATAGAGAGTTAGAAACATCAGTGAGAGAGAAACATTGATCAGCTGCTTGCTGCACACCTCCTACTGGGGATGTGCCCGCAACCAAAGTACATGCCCTTGACCAGAATCAAACCTCCCTTCAGTCCGCAGGCCGATGCTCTATCCACTGAGCCAAAACTGATTTTGGCTTAATTTTATTTTTTATTAATGTGTTACATGTGTACATATCTTCCCATTGCCCCCTTCCCATTCCCATGCATGCCCTAGGCCCCCCTCCTCCAGTGTCTTGTGTCCATTGGTTGTGCTTATATGTATACAAGTCTTTCGGTTGATCTCTTATCTACCTCACCTCTCCCTAACCTTACCACTTTAGTTTGACAGTCTGTTTGATGCTTTACTGACTCTGTATCTGTCTTTTTGTTCATCAGATTATAATGTTCTTTATTATTCATAAATGAATGAGATCATGTGGTATTTTTCTTTCATTGACTGGCTTATTTCACTTAGCATAATGCTCTCCAGTTCCATACAGGTTGCTGCAAGTGGTAAGAATTCATTCTTTTTTTTATGGCAGAATAGAATTCCATTGTGTAGATGTACCATAGTTTTTTGATCCAGTCATCTGCTGATGGGCACCTAGGCTGTTTCCAAATTGTAGCTATTGTAAATTGTGCTGCTATGAACATAGGGGTGAAAATATCCTTTCTAATTGGTGTTTCTAGTTTCTTAGGATATATTCCTAGAAGTGGGATGACTGGGTCAAACGGGAGTTCCATTTTTAGTTTTTTGAGGAAACTCTGTACTGTTCTCCACAGTGGCTGCACCAGTCTGCATTCCCACCAACAGTGCATGAGGGATCCTTTTTCTCTACATCCTCAACCAGCACTTCATTTGTTGATTTGTTGATGATTGCCATTCTGACAGGTGTGAGATGGTATCACAATGTCGTTTTGATTTGTATCTCTCAGTGACTTGGAGTATGTTTTCATGTGTCTTTTGGCCTTCCTTCTGTCTTCTTTCGAAAAGTCTCTATTTAGGTCCGTTGCCCATTATTTTTATTGGATCATTTATCTTTCTATTATTAAGTTGTATAAGTTGCCTGTAGATGTTAGTGATTAAACCTTTATCAGTGAACATTTGCAAATATGTTCACCCATACAGTGGGCTTTCTTGTTGTTTTGTTTTGATGGTTTCTTTTGCTGTGCAAAAGCTTTTTATTTTGATATAGTCCCATTTGTTTATTTTATCTTTAGCTTCTATTGCCCTAGGTGCAGTATCAGTGAAGAAATTCCTTTGGCATATGTCTGAGATTTTGCTTCCTGTGGATTCCTCTAGTATTTTTATGGTTTCCAGTCTTATGTTTAAGTCTTATATCCATTTTGAGTTTATTTTTGTGTATGGTGTAAGTTGGTGATCTAATTTCATTTTTTCGCATGTATCTGTTCAATTTTCCCAACACCATTCATTGAAGAGACTGTCTTGAGTTCATTTTATGTTCATGCCTACTTTGTCAAATATAAATTGAGCACAGTGGTTTGGGTCGAAATCTGGATTCTCTATTGTATTCCATTGGTCTATATGTCTGTTCTTGTGCCAGTACCAGGCAGTTTTGAGAACAATGGCTTTGTAATACAGCTTGAAATCTGGTATTGAGATCCCACTTACTTTATTCTTCTTTCTCAGAATTGCTGTGGCTATTTGGGGTCTTTTTTTGTTCCCGATGAATCTTTGGAGAGTTCGTTCTAGGTCTGCGAAAATGCCATTGGTATTTTAATTGGGAGTGCATTGAATCTATAGATTGCTTTGAGTAGTATGGACATTTTAATGATGTTGATTGTCCCAATCCATGAGCATGGTATGCTCTTCCATCTGTTTATGTCTTCCTCTACCTCCTTTTACAGTGTTCTGTAGTTTTCTCCCTTTAGGTCTTTTATCTCCTTACTTAAGTTTATTCCGAGGTATCTTAATTTTTTTGGTGCGATGGTAAATGGGATTGCTTTTTTAGTCTCTCTTTCTGTAAGTTCACTATTAGTGTTTAGAAGTGCCATAGATTTCTTGGCATTAATTTTGTATCCTGCTACATTGCTGAATTCATTTATTAAGTCTATTAGTTTTTGGATGGAGTCTTTTGGGGTTTTTATGTACAGTATCATGTCATCTGCAAATACGGACATATTTACTTCTTTTCCAATTTGGATGCCTTTTATTACTTCTTCTCGTCTAATTGCAATGGCTAATACTTCTAGTACTATGTCAAACAGAAGTGGTGAGAGTGGGCATCCCTGTCTTGCTCTTGTTCTTAGGGGAAATGCTTTCAGTTTTTGCCTATTGAGTGTGATGTTAGCTGTGGGTTTACCATATATGGCATTTATTATGTTGAGGTATGATCCTTTTATTCCCACCTTGTTGAGAATTTTTATCAAGAAAGGGTGTTGCATTTTGTCAAATGCCTGTTCTGCATCAATTGATATGACTGTGATTTTTATCTCTCAATTTGTTTATGTGATGTATCACATTTATTGATTTGCAGATATTGTACCATCCTTGCATTCCTGGGAGAAATCCAACTTGGTCATGGTTTATGATCTTTCTGAAGTATTGCTGGATCCGATTTGCTAGAATTTTGTTGAGGATTTTGGCATCTATGTTCATGAGGGATATTGGCCTGTAATTCTCTTTCATTGTGTTGTCTTTATTTGGTTTTGGTATTAGGGTGAGGCTGGCTTCATAGAAGGTGCTTGGAAGTGTTCCTCCCTCTTGAATTTTTTGGAATAATCTTAAGAAGATAGGTTTTAATCTTCCTTGAAAGTTTGATAAAACTCCCCTGTGTAGCTCTCTGGTCCTGGGCTTTTGTTTGCTGGAAGCTTTTTGATGATTGCTTCAATTTCTTCCATAGTTATTGGTCTATTGAGATGTTCAGATTCTTCTTGATTTAGTTTTGTAAGATTATATTTTCCCAGGAATATGTTCATTTCCTCCAGGTTGTTCAGTTTGTTGGAATAGAGTTGTTCACCATATATATATATATTTTAACAATCCTTTATATTTTGGTGGGGTCTCTTGTTATTTCACCTCTTTCATTTCTTATTTTATTTGAATCCTCTCTCTTTGCTTCTCTGAAACCAAGTGTTTGTGCTGATTGTGGAGTGGTGTTCTGGGTCTCAGAGCTGTTCAGTGGGTGCTGCAGCTGTAGCTTTTCAGGCTGTTTAGTGAGTGTTGCAGTTGTGGGTTTTCAGGCTGCTGTAAACATCCACCTGTCTCTTTAAGATGTCATGGTCTCCGCATCCGACCTGGCGGCTCAGGCAGAGAACCTGGCTGCAGTGGGAGTTGCCCAGCAAGGGAAGCCCCATCCCGCTGTCCCCCACCTTCTCCTGGAGTATAGTTTCCCTTAAATCGCCAACAAACATATCCTGTGCGACCCTCAGCTGTTCTCTCTGTCTGCTCAAGGAGAGGGCTTGGGACACGTCCGTCTATTCTGCCACTATTTTTTCACCTCTACCATAGTTTTTTAAACCACTCATCAGCTGAGGAACACTTGGGCTGTTTCCAAATCTTAGCTATGGTAAATTGTGCTGCTATGAACATAGGGGTGCATGTTTGAATGTTTTTTAAGTGTTGTTACTATTGATTTCTAATTTCTTTTCATTGTGATCTGAGAAGATGCTTGATATGATTTCAATCTTCTTGAACTTGTAGAGACTTGTCTTTTGTCCTAACAGTGGTCTGTTTTTGAGAATGACCCATGTGCTCTTAAGAAGAATGTATATTCTGCTGCTTTGGGATGAAATGTTCTATAAATGTCAATTAAATCCATTTGATTCAGTGTGTTCTTTAGAGTCACTGATTCTTTGTTAATTTTTATGTCTGGCAGATCTATCCAGTGATGTAAGTGGGGCACGGCCCCTACTATGACTCTATTGCTGTCTATTTCTCCCTTAAAGTCCTCCAGAATTTTTTAAAAGTATATTTAGGGGCTCCTCTATTGGGTTCATGAATATTTACCAGGGTTATATCCTATTGCTGGATTGATCCCTTTAGTATTATGTAGAGACCTTTATTATCTCTTGTGATGGCTTTCATTTTGAAGTCTATTTTATCAGCTATGAGTATTGCTACTCCAGATTTTTTTTCATTTCCATTTGCATGGAAATACTCATTTATGCATTTACTCCATCTCATGTAAGTCTTTTGTTCTAAGGTGGGTCTCTTGTCGACAGCATATATTTGAGTGATGTTTTGTATCCATTCAGCTACCCATGTCTTTTGATTAGAGCATTTACTCTACTTACATTTAAGGTTATTACTGGTAGGTACTTTATTTCTTTCCATTTTAGTTCTTTATGGCTATGTTTCTTTATATATATATTTCTTCTCATTACAGCAATCCTTTAGCATTTGGTTTGGTAGTGATATTGTCTTTAGCCTTTTTTTTTGGTCTGGGAAGCTCTTTGTTTTACCATCAATTTGGAATGATATCCTTGCTGGATATAGTAATCTTGGTTTCAGATCCTTGCTTTTCATTTTCTTGAATATTTTATGCTATTCCCTTCTGGCCTATTGGATTTTTGGTGAAAAATCAGTTGGCAGCCTTATGGAAGCTCCTTTGTAGGTAACAAATTGCTTTCTCTTGCTGCCTTTAAGATTTTCTCTGTGTCTTTAATTTTTGGCATTTTAATTACAATGTGTCTGGGTGTGGGCCTAACTCTCTGTGCCTCCTGAATCTGTGTGACTTTTTCCTTCACCAGGTTAGGAAAGTTTTCTGTCATTATTTCTTCAAACAGGTTCTCTATTCCTTGCTTACTTTCTTCCCTTTCTGGCACATCCATTATGCAGTATTGTTATATTTAACGTTGTCCCACAGGTCTCTTAAGCTCCTCCTATTTTTTAATTGTTTTTTGTTGTTGTTATTGCTGTTGTTCTGTGATCGAGTGATTTTTTTTATCCCTGTCTTCGATTTCACTGGTCCAATTCTCAGTGTCCCCTAATCTGCTGTGTATTCCTTCCACTGTGTTCTTTATTAGTGCTATATCATTCTTCATAGTTACTATATCTTTTCTCATGTGGTTGAGCATCCTTGCCATCATTATTCTGAACTCTACATCTGATAAATTTATTATCTCTATTTTATTTAGCTTTTTTGGAGAATTCTCTTGTTCTTTCATTTAGGACTTGTTTTTCTGTCTCCCCATTTTGGCTGCCTGTTTGGGTTTGTTTCTATATATTAGGTACATCTGCCATGACTCCCAATCTGTAGTGCAGGACAGTGTCAGACACTTTTTCCGAGCTATCAGCAAACCACATTTGTGGCCCCCTCTGCTGGGACTGGGTGCCTTTGGAAAGGACCAAGATGTGTTCTAAGGTCTGATTTTCCTAGCCCCGGGCCCTAGATTTGATCAGGCAAAGACTCAAAGCCTCCAGAGGCCTGGCTCTACCTGTAGTGTTATTGTTATTCAGTCTTGATTAGCCTCAGGCTATGGACTATAGGTGAGAGCTTTTCCAAAGGGTGGGGCAATTGCTTCTGCCAGCAGGTTGATTGTTATTCTCTGTTTCTTAATGTGCCTTACAAACTCCACAAAGTGGGGCAAAGGGTTATCCAAGAGGGTGGGGCAATTGCTCCCCTCCACCCCTGGACAAAAGCTGATTGGATGATAAGGGCCTGCAGGAGAAAGATGTCCTCTGCGGTCTGAGGGAATGACTCAGCACAGGAAACCAGGGTTTCTGCATTCAGAGCTTTAAACCGTGAGTCCCCAACCCTGGCTTCTGCTCATACAACTCTAGTACACTCTGCACATGAGATTTTAAGAAAATGCTCTTTAAGAAGGTGCCTGCATTTCCAGCCATCTCTCCTGCTGCTTTTCACAGCCAAATGTTCTGTGAGCATATTTCTTAGTTCTGGTGCTTTGGGCTTGGGGACACTGTTTTGGGTTTAGACCCCAGAGTTCTCATTTGGAAAACCCAGGGCAGAGATATCCCTCTGGAACTTCAGCTGCTGTCTGTGGGAACAGCTGTGGTTTATTTTCCAGCCCTTTTGCATCTCTGCATTTCCTACTGGTCTCTATGAGGTTTCCACTTTCCATCCTTGGTTATCAGGTTCTCTCTAGCTAGTTTTCAGTTGATTATTCAGGATGTTTTTTTTGTATTTTAGTTGTATTTGGGAGTGTGTCAGAGTAGCTTCAACTTACTCTCCTGACATTTTGGAATCCTCCATTGATTTTTAGAGAGAGTGGAAGGGAGGGGTGAGATACACAGAGAGAAACATTAATGTGAGAGAGACACATTGATTGGTTGCTTCCCACATGCATCCTGACTGGGGCTGGGGATCGAGCTTGCAACTGAGATACATGCCTTTGACCAGAATTGAATCCGTGACCCTTTAGTCCATATGCCAATGCTCTATACATTGAATCCAACTCGCTAGAGCTGTTGGAACAGCTTATAAATTCTGGATATTAATAATTTGTTATATATGATATAAGTATAGCTAGTTAGTTCATTATACATTGTGTTCAAACTTGGGTAACCAGTTTGTACAAATATACTTTCCACAGTGATCAGTGTAGCAGAAAGTTAAGAACATGACTTTTGGAGTCAAAATTCCAAAGCAATTTGTTACCTACAAAGGATCTCCCAAAAGACTGTCAACTGATTTTTTTCACCAAAAATCCCCCCGGCCAGGCTGGCTGGACCCCACCATAGCCACTTCCAATTTTCTAGCTCTATGATTTTGGAAAAATTACTAACCTTTGTATGTGTCATTTTCCTCTATAAAATAGGAATATGCCTAACTTATGAAGTTTTGGATGATTAAATGGGATAATTCTGGCAAAAGTATGTGTTAGTATATGATACATATTAAATGTTCAATAAATATTAGCCATAATTAATATTATTATCATTTCTTTCACAAACTTATATCAAATATTCTTTTTGTTGATGTTATTTTCATTAATTCTAATAAGCATCTTGTTTGTTAAGCCTTTATTAAGATGTTATAAATATACAATGAATAGAATACAGGAACAATTTGCTTAAAAGTGGCTCTTTCAAAAATGATGAAATTTAGGTAAATTATCTCTGAAGTATTAAAATATCTACAAATTCTAAGTCTTAGATGTGACAAAATAGCTATTTATGCTTATCTTATAAAGAGGGGATATATGCAAATTGACTGTGACTCCATGATAAAAATGACAGTACCCTCAGCCAATAAGGAGAGAATATGCAAATTGACTGTCATGCCATGACAAAAGATGGCAGTGGCTGGGCCAGGATGCTTGTGTGGTCGCCATGGCAATGACAGAAGTGTTTCTCCCCTCCCACCCCCCCTTACCACCACAGAAGGCCTCTGTGCCTGCTTCATCACTGCTGTCATGGGGGCCGGAGAAGCAGAGACACAAACTTGCATGGGGCGCCGACACCCAGCTGCCCCAAGCCCTGCAGCCCCAGCACTGCTGGAGGAGCAAAGATACAAGAGCACAGGGCGGCCGGCACCCAACAGCTCCAAGCCTCATGGCCTCAGTGGCATTGGAGCCACTGAGGCCACAGCAGACACAAATCCACAGGAAACCTGTGGAAAGGGAGATAAACTATCATAACTTTATCTCCCTTTCCATAAGATGAGAAAACTGACCCTGATTTATTTAGTGATATGGACCACACCTTTCTACAAGCCCAGGGTATGTTATGACCACTCCCAGGAAGGTCTGGTCAGAATAATGTCTCCAGGGAGTAATGCTACTGTGGCAAATCATCTAAGAGAGAAAAAAAGCTTTTGTTGGCTTTATTCTGAAGGTCAGAGAACATGCCACCCCAATATATGCCATGTTGTTAAATTGATGACTTTGAGCTGCAGATGCTTGAAAAACAGCAAAGGCAAGAATAGGCTTTCACTGAAGTCTCCTGATCTGCCTAAAATTGGACCCCCCAAAGGGGGGTACCCTCAATGGTAAAAATGTCATCAGACAGCAAAGACTGACTCCTATCACAGGACAGGAGAGTAGAAGTTGACATCACACCCAAACTTTGTTACAAACTATCCTCTCCCACCCTCATTTATCTTTCCTAAAAATCACCTGCTCTCCTCTAAGAGGCCTATATCTCCCATGCCCTTTTCCTAGAAAGAAGGTATTTAAATCTGGATCCTAAGCCACCTTAGGGAGTTATTCATTTTTCCCTGGGATCTCCCACATATACATGAGGTGTACATGTTAATGAACTTTTGTTTTTCTCTTGGTACTCTGTCTTTTATTACAAGGACTTCTGCTAAGAACTCATAAGGGTAGAGGAAAACTATTTTTCCTCCTCCATAATTCTATCTCAGGAAATCAATCCCCGGGCTGAATAGTGAGATTGGCTCAAGTGTCAAACAGTCCCAACTGAGGGGAGGGAAGCTACTAGGGGGAAATCAATGATAATGGTATTGGCATCAAAGTAGAATAGAGGGCATACACATGGTTGCTGGTGGGAATTTAAAGTGGTTCAACATTTAGAGGATTATTTGGCAAAATCGATAGAAATGTTCAAGTGCATCAAAGAGTCTTCTTCTAGAATCACATCTGCTGTGATTCTAGAAGCACGATTGCATAAACCCTGGTCAGAACCCAGGATACTACTGTGGACTCCCCTTCCATGATAGGAAAATCTGCTAACAACATGCATTTTTAGGACAAGGTGGAATCTAGACTAATAAAAGGGTAATATGCTAATTAGACTGAACATTTTCTGGATGACCTTCCAGACATCCTTCTGGACAAAGCCATTGAGGCGGGACTGAGGCAGAGGTGGTTAGAGGCATTCAGGCAGGCAGAGGAGAGCAGTTAGGAGGATCAGGCTGGAAGGGGAGAGCAATTAGGAGGATCAGGCTGGAAGGGGAGAGCAGTTAGGGGAATCAGGCCAGCAGGCAGTTGTGTGGTTAGGAGCCAGCAGTCCCAAGGGATCCCAGATTGGAGAGGGTGCAGGCTAGGCTGGGGACCCTCCTGTCCTATGCACAAATTTTGTGCACTGGGTCTTTAGTTATATATATCCAGGTTGAAAAGTAGGCACTGTAAACTCCATTTATGTGAGAAAACCTAAATGTTATTTCCCTGTCTTTAAAATAACCTCTTTCAATAAAATAAAATAACCTCTTTCAGAGTTTGTTTTTAGGTTAATGATAACAGTTTTACTCATATTTAAGTACTTTTTAAAATTTTTCTACTGATTTACTCAAGTAATTCCTGTATGTATAACTATTAAAACCTCCCCAAATTATGTTCTTGAAGTACATTTAGGCAGGAATAAATATAGAGATAGTCATTACCAACTGCTTTGTTAATGTTACTGTTTGTTATTTATAAAAGTTATCTCCTATGTTTAAAGACTTGTATAACATAACTGAGTGCCAGATTATTATGATCTCTGAATGCATAATAATCTGGCCACTCAGTGTATATACTATATAATAAAAGGCTAATATGCAAATTGTCCCCTCGACCAGGAATTCAACCAGCAGGCAGGCCGACCAACCACTCATGTCCCCTCCCTGTGGCCAGGCTGGCTGGACCCCACCCATGCACGAATTCATGCACCGGGCCACTTCTATGTAATATATATATATATATATATATATATACACACACACACACACACACACACACATACACACACACACACACACACACACACACACACACACACACACT
>JAAGEH010000452.1:30425903-30451583 GCA_011751065.1 Lasiurus cinereus | reverse complement strand
TATAGTATTACTCCTATTTTATTCTTGCTACCAAAATTAATAGAAATTTTCCTGTGGAAAAAAAATTGGTTTATTTTTCAGAAACAGTTAAACGTAGCTCCTGGAGAAAAATTCTCTGATATTAATTGGTTAAGATACCATTACTTAGTATTTTTAGGCACTGTCAGTAGGGATGGTGTCCACATATATCCCAGTAGAATCCTGTGGGATTTTGTGTTTTGATTTTTATAGCTAGAAATACAAGTTCCTGAAAATAATGGCTTTTATACTTAAGATAGGCTTTTCTTTTTCCTTATTGTATTGTCAATAAATATGCAATGATTTTAACACCAGAGGGCGATATTTTATAGTAGTTGCAAAATGTCCTCATACTCCATGTAACTAGTGGATTAAAAATGATGTCTTAGATATGGTTAGTGTTTGCAATTTAATGCACCTGGTCTTGGGAGTCATAATAAATCTAGAGTTTTATACACTGAAGACCTTTAAAGAAAATATTCTGTTTTGTGGAGTCAAACCTCCCTGAATTCATTTTCCCGCTAAGCTGCGCTGTTTCCAGGTTTAGTCAGTCAGGCAGGGTGAATGGCTTTCACACAACATTGAGTGCCCAGCCCAATCCCAAAGACAGATTTGTGGCCCCAGCAGACTTGGTTTAGCTTCAGGGATAGTCAGAATTTTGAATTTTGTTCCAAAAAACTATCCTGGTCTTACTGAGAAGAGAATGGCCTTTTAATCCAAAGATTTTATAAAATGTACTTAATGCAAATTTAGTTTTTGTTTTATTTTGTTTTGTTTTTTCAGTTTAAAAGGAACAGAATGGTGAAGACATTCTAGTATACATTTGGTCCCCCCCTCCTTTTTGCTCTCTAGTTTTCATTTAATATAACCATATATTGAACATTTCAAAATACTTTATTACTTTTTTCCTTGTTAAAACAGGAAAGCATAATTATATTGATCATGTTATTCCTATTTTCTCCTTTAAAAAGGTTTTTCCTGCTTGCTACATCTCTAGTACATATTTATTATAGAAAATAAATATGGCAGAAGAAGAAAGTAAAAAACACTTGTAATCTCACCTCATAAATAAGATTTTGTTATATGTACTCTCTGTTGTTTTCAAGTTATTTCTTTTCTTTTTTGTTAAAATATATTTTTATTGAATTTTTACAGAGAGGAAGAGAAAGGAATAGAGAGTTAGAAACATCGATGAGAGAGAGACATTGATCAGCTGCCTTCTGTACGCCCCTTACTGGGGAAGTGCCTGCAACCAAGGCACATGCCCCTGACCGGAATCGAACCTGGGACCTTTCAGTCCGCAGGGTGACACTCTATCCACTGAGCCAAACTGGTCTTGGCGGTTTTCAAGTTCTTTTCTTTTCTTTTTTTAAAATTCTCACCTGAGAATGTTTTTCATTGATTCTAAAGAGAGGATGGGGAAGAAAGAGAGAAACATTGATGTGAGAGGGAAACATGGATTGGTTGCTTCATTCATACATCCTGACCAGGGATTGAACCCACACCTGGGTATGTGTCCTGACTGGGAATCCAACCCGTGACCCTTTGGTGCACTAATCACTGAGCAACACTAGCCAGGGAAATTTATTTATTTTTTTAAAAAGCAGTGGAAACATACTGTACATATTTTATTGCTTTTTAAATTTTTTTCTTTTGTGCATGCTATTTTATACTTTGTAATTTTTACATAACAATACAATGATATTTTGCCACATTGCATACCATCACTTCTGATGATTATTTAGTATTTTATAGAACAATTATGAATCTATATGCTTCATTTAATCAGTTTACTCTCTTAGTATGTGAGAGGTTCTGGGTTATTCACATACTTGTCTACTGTGGATGTTATTATTATTATTTTTTAATATTTATTAATTTTTATTAATTTTATACATATCTCCCCATTGCTCCCCTTCCCTCACAGGCATACCCCAACCCCCCAGTGTCTGTGATCATTGGTTATGCTTATATGCATGCATACAAGTCCTTTGATTGATCACTTATCTACCTCACCTAACTTTAATCTTTCTGCTGTAATTTCACAGTCTGTTTGATGCTTTATGATTTTTGTCCTCCTGAGAATTATCAGTCTACTCCCTTTCTGTGCTCCTGATTCTATTATATTCACCAGTTTATTCTGTTGATCACATTTTTAATTCACTTAATTTTGAGATTCACTTGTTGATAGATATGTATTTGTTGTTCATAATTTTTTGTCTTTTCCCTTTTTCTTCTTCCTCTTCTAAAAGAGTACCTTTCAGCATTTCATATAATAGTGGTTTGGAGTTGATGAACTCCTTTAGCTTTTTCTTCTCTGTGAAGCTCTTTATCTGCCCTTCAATTCTGAATGATAGCTTTGCTGGATAGATTATTCTTGGTTGTAGGTTCTTGGTATTCATCACGTTGAATATTTCTTGCCACTCCCGTCTGGCCTGCATCGTTTCTGTTGAGAGATCAGCTGACAGTCGTATGGGTGCTCCCTTGTAGGTAATGAACTGTTTTTGTCTTGCTGCTTTTAATATTCTCTCTTTGTCTTTTGCTCTTGGTATTTTAATTATGATGTGTCTTGGTGTGGTCCTCTTTGGATTCCTTATATTTGGGGTTCTGTGTGCTTCCTGGACTTGTAAGTCTATTTCTTTTACCAGATGTGGGAAGTTTTCAGTCATTATTTCTTTAAATAGGTTTTCAGTATCTTGCTCTCTCTCTTCTTCTGGCACCCCCACGATTCTGATGTTGGTACGCTTGAAGCTGTCCCAGAGTCTCCTTACATTATCTCCATATTTTTGGATTCTTTCCTCTTCTTGCTTTTCCAGTTGAATGTTTTCTGCTTCTTTATATTTTAAATTTTTGACTTGATCCTTGCCTTTCTCTAGTCTGCTGTTAGGACTCTGTATAATAGTTTTTATTTCAGTCAGTGTATGTTTAATTTCTAGTTGGTCTTTTTTCATCTTTAGTTGGACCTTTTCCATCTCTAGTTGAATCTTTTGCATCTCTAGTTGGTCCTTTTTCATCTCCTCTTGGGTCTCACTAAATTTATCCAACTTTGTAGCATTTTCTTGAAAAACCTTATAATCGTGGTTTTGAACTCTATATCCAGTCATTTTTTTTCCTCCATTTCTTTTGTTTGTAATCCCTTCCCTTGTCTCGGCATTTTCACTATGCCAGGGAAACTTCTGTGTTGAATTCAGCTTTATGATACCAGACGTGCAAAGCCATAGAAGCCTCTGTTGAGCTTGGGATGGGTGGAGTCTCAGGGCTTAAGGGACTGCCTTGCTTTCCAGTCGGCCCCACACTCCATGGCCCCTGAGTCTCACGTGACTGGGTAATCCCTGGAGCGGTCCTTGTGCGGGCGTGCACCCGCAGTGCCTCTGACCGCTGCCTTCCTGGCTCCCCTGCGCACCAGGACCACACGAGTCTAGGTCTCCAGGGTTTTGTCCGAAACAGGGGGTTAGTGAAGTTAGAAGTGGCACAGTTGGGAGGGTCTGTCTGCCACCCACTCTCGAAAGCCAGCGGCACAATCAATCAGCAATCTGTCCTGCGCGCAGTGCCGTGCGCACCACCAGGCCTCTGATCTTTTGTGACTCCCCTAAATTTCCGTGCACTTCTCCCTTTTCACAGTCCAAACTCCCCCCGTATAAGTTTCGCTGGATCTGGGGTTTAGTGTTGTAAGAGAAGGGGTTCAATGCCGTTGGGAGTCTCCGTCTCCCTCCTGCCAGAGAAAGCCAGCCAGGTACTCTGCCACCCGTTCTCTCCTCGTGCGCGTCTCCATACCTCAGCTTTTTGCAGCTCCTCTGGGTCTCCGTGAGCCCCTCTCTTTCTCTCTAGTTGTAGAACTTTCACTCAGCTAGCTTTCCTGTGGTTCTGGATGATGTCCGTTCTGTCTTTTAGTTGTAGTTTTGAAATTGTTGTGCGAGGCAGCAGTGTAGGTGTTTACCTATGCCGCCATCTTGGATCCTCTCCGTTATTATTATTTTTAAAAAGCCCCAAACTTTGTTTAACTGCTGCATTCATTCATTCAACAGATATCCTATATAACAAAGAGATAATATGCAAATTGACCATCACTCCAACACACAAGATGGCTGCCCCAGTGTGGTCAAAGATGGCCACCCCCATGTGGACACAAGATGTCTGCCACAAGATGGCTGGCAGGGAAGGGCCGTTGTGGGCAACCAGGCCAGGGGAAGGCAGTTGGGAGGGACCAGGCCTTCAAGGGAGGGCATTTGAGGGTGATCAGGCCTGAAGGAGAGGGCAGTTAGGGGCAATCAGGCTGGCAGGGGAGCAATTAGGCATCAATCAGGCTGGCAGGGGAGTGGTTAGGGGGCGATCAGGCAGGCTGGCAGGCAGAAGCGCTTAGGGGCAACCAGGCAGGCAGATGAGTGGTTGGGAGTGAGCAGTCCTGGATTGTGAGAGGGATTCCTACTGCACTGGGATTGGGCCTAAATGGGCAGTTGGACATCCCTCAAGGGGTTCCAGATTCAAGAGGGTGCAGGCTAGGCTGAGGGACACACCTCCCTGTGCATAAATTTAGTGCTCCAGGCCTCTAGTATACATATATTGATTGAAAACCACATCCCAGGTTTTATTCTCAGTGCTTGGGATAGATTAGTGAAAAAGAACAATTCTTGCCCTCATGAAACTTTTATTCTAAGGTAGGAGACAAGCAGACATAATAAATGTATGTAATAAAAGAGTAAATTTAGTAATTCAGATAGCAATAAATGCCATAGAAAAAAATAACAGCAAGTAAGGGGATAGGAATGAAGAGGGTATAGTTTTAGAGAAGTCCAGATAAGCCTAATTGAGAAGGTGACATTGAAACACTTGATTGAAGTGACAGATACTTTATTTTGAAATTTATCTTTATTGTTGAAAGCATTACAGATGTCCTCCATTTTTCTTCCCATTGACCCTCTTCTCCCACTCTTGCACCCTCCCCAGCCCTTCACCAAACTTTTGACTGTGCCTATGAGTTATGCTTATTTATACTAATAATAGAGGGATATGCTAATTATCCAGAATGGCTGTCACAATAACAGTAACAGTAACGACCAAACAGCAGGCTGTGTGGGGCAATCAGGCCGGCAAGGTGGTTAGTGAGGGATGACCAGATGACTGAACAGCAGGCTGTGTGGGGTGACCCGGCTGGTGCAGGGAGCAGTTGGGGGTGACTAGGCCTGCAGGGGGGTAGGTGGGGACAACCAGGCTAGCAGGAGGGGCCTAGTTGGAGGTGACCAGGCTCATGGGGGGCAGTTAGGGGTGACCAGGCTGACAGGGTGGACAATAAGGGGCAACCAGGCCAGCGAGGGGGGGCAGTTAGGGGCAACTATACTGGTAGGTAGAGGTAGTTAGGGGTGATCAGACTGGCAGGGGTGGGGGGCAGTTAGGGGCGATCAGTCAGGCAGGCAAGTGAACAGTTAGGAGCCAGTGGTCCCAGATTGTGAGTGGGATCCCGGATTGGAGAGAGTTCAGGCTGGGCTGAGGTTACTCCCTACCCCTAACCCCATTCACAAATTTCATGCACTGGGCATCTAGTATACATATAAGTTCTTTGGTTTGTCAAATATTAATTGAGCATAGTGGTTTAGGTCAATATCTGGATTCTCTATTCTATTCCATTGGTTGATATGTATGTTCTGGTGCCAGTACTAGGCTGTTTTGAGAACAGTGGCTTTGTAATAGAGCTTGAAATCTGGTATTGAGATCCCACTTACTTTGTTCTTCTTTCTCAGGATTGCTGTAGCTATTTGGGGTCTTTTCTTATTCCAGATGAATTTTTGGAAAGTTCTTTCTAGATCTGTGAAATATGCAATTGGGCCGATAGTGGATAGAGCATCGGCCTGTGGACTGAAAGGTCCCAAGTTTGATTCCGGTCAAGGGCATGTATCCTGGTTGCAGGCACATCCCCAGTAGGGGGTGTGCAGGAGGCGGCTGATTGATGTCTCTCTCTCATGGATGTTTCTAACTCTCTATCCCTCTCCCTTTCCTCTCTGTAAAAAATCAATAAAATATATTTTAAAAATATGCCATTGGTATTTTAATGGGTATTGCATTGAATTTATAGATTGCTTTGCGTAGTATGGACATTTTGATTTTGTTGATTCTACCAATCCATAAACATGGTATGTTCTTCAATTTTTTTATATATCCCTCTCTTTTTTCAGTTTAGGTCTGTAGTTTTTTATATATAGGTCTTTTACCTCCTTAGTTAAATTTATTCCTAAGTATCTTAATTTTTTTTTTTTGGTATGATGGTAAATGGGATTGCTTTTTTAGTCTCTCTTTCTGTAAGTTCATTATTGGTGTATAGACATGCCATAGATTTCTTGGCATTAATTTGTACCCTGCTATCTTGCTAAATTAATTTAATAAATCTAATAATTTTTTGATGGAGTCTTTAGAGTTTTCTATGTACAGTATCATGTCATCCGCAAATACAAACAGTTTTACTTCTTCTTTTCCAATTTGGTTGCTTTTTATTCCTTCTTCTTGTCTAATTGCAATGGCTAATACTTCCAGTACTATGTCAAACAGGTGTGGTGAGAATGGGCATCCCTGTCTTGTTCCTGTTCTTAGGGGATATGGTTTTAGTTTTTGCCATTGAGTATGATGTTATCTGTGGGTTTGTCATATATGGCTTTTATTATGTTGAGATATGATCTTTCTATTCCCACCTTGTTGAGAGTTTTTGTCTAGAAAGGGGTGTTGGATTTTGTCAAATGCTTTTTCTGAATCAATTCATATGATTATGTGATTTTTATCTCTCATTTTGTTGATGTGATGTATCACATTTATGGATTTGCAAATATTATACCATCCTTGTATCCTCAGGATAAATCCTACTTGGTCAGGGTGTATTATCTTTTTAATGTATTGCTGGATACGATTTGTTAGCATTTTGTTGAGGATTTTGGCATCTATGTTCATGAGGGATATTGGTCTGTAATTTTCTTTCATTGTTTTATCTTTATCCAGTTTTGGTATTAGGGTGATGCTGGCTTCATAGAAAGAGCTTGGAAATATTCCTTCCTCTTGAATTTTTTTGAATAGTCTGAGGAGGATAAGTTTTAATTCTTCCTTGAATGTTTGATAAAACTCCCCTGTGAAGCCATCTGGACCAGGGCTTTTATTTGCTGGAAGCTTTTTCTTGACTGCTTCAATTTCTTCCATAGTTATAAACCTATTAATGTTTTTAGAATCTTCTTGAGTAAATTTTGGCAGGTTGTATTTTTCTAGGAATGTGTCCATTTCCTCCAGGTTTTCTAGTTTGTTAGAATAGAGTTGTTCATAGTATTTTAAAATAATCCTTTGTATTTCTGTAGGGTCTATTTTTATTTCTCCTCTTTATTTCTGATTTTATTTGGGTCCTCTCTCTTTGCCTCTTGGTAAGCTAGGCTAGAGGTTCATCAATCTTGTTTATCCTTTCAAAGAACCAGCTTTTGGTTTCATTGATCTTTTGTATTTTATTTTTATTTTTTGGTCTCTAGGTCATTCATTTCTGCTCTGATCTTTATTATTTTTTTCCTTCTGCTCACTCTGGGCTTTTCTTGAGCTCTCTTTCCAATTCTTTGAGTTGTTGAGTTAGATGATTTATTACTATTTCTTCTTCTTCTTCTTCTTCTTCTTCTTCTTCTTCTTCTTCTTCTTCTTCTTCTTCTTCTTTTTTAGATAGGCCTGTAGAGCTATGATTTTTCCTCTCAGGACTGCTTTCATTGTGTTCACAGTATTTGCATTATTGTGTTTTTATTGTTATTAGTCTTCAGGTTGTTTTTCAATTCTTCTTTGATCTCATTGGTAACCCAATCATTATTTAATAGCATGTTATTCAGCTTCCAAGTGTTTGAATTTTTTGGAATGTTTTTATTGTAGTTTATTTTTAATATTATACCATTGTGGTCTGACAAAAATGCTTGATATAATTTCAATCTTTTTGAATTTTGGGAGAGTTTGTTTGCTACCCAATATGTGGTCTATTTTTGAAAATGTCCCATGTGCACTTGAAAAAAATGTATATTCCATGGCTTTGCTCTGAAGATGTCAATTAGGTCCATCTGATCTAGTGAGTCATTTAAAATTGCTGTTTCTTTGCTGATTTTTTGTCTAGAGAATTTATCCAGTGATGTCAGTGGTGTATTAAAGTTCCCTCCTATGATTGTATTATTGTTGATCTCTCTCTTGATATCTTCCAGTTTTTTATGTATTTGGGTACTCCTGCATTGAGTGCATATATGTTTCTCAGAGTTATGTCCTCTTGTTGTATTGATCCCTTTATTATTATGAAATGGCCTTTCTTATATCTTCTTATGGCCTTTACTTTGAGATTTATTTTGTCAGTTATAACTACTGCTACCTCAGCTTTTCTTTCATTTCCATTTGCCTGAAAGATGTTTTTCCATCCCTTTCACTTTCAGTCTGTATGAGCCCCTTTTTACAAGGTGGGTCTCTTGTAGACACCATATATGTAGGCCGTTTTTTTTTTTAATCCATTCAGCCACTTGATGTCTTTTGATTGGAGCATTTAGTCCATTTACATTTAATATTATTATTGATAGGTACTTATAAGAAGTCATTTTTATTTTTTGTGTCTGTGTTCCTTCTTTCCTTTTTATGTCTTCTTTTTATACCAGTCCCTTTAGCATTTCCTGCATTTCTGGCTTGGTAGTGATAAACTCCCTTAGCGTTTTTTTTTTTTTTAACTTTCTTAGATAGAGTATTCTTGGATTCAGTCCCTGTTTTGCATCACTTCGTAAATTTCCTTCCATTCTTTTCTGGCCTGATGTATTTCTGTTGAGAAATCATTTGATAATCTAATGGGAGCTCCCTTATATGCAACTTTCTGTCTCTCTCTTGTAGCCTTTAAGATTCTCTCCTTGTCCTAAATATTTACCATTGTAATTATGATGTGTCTTGGTGTAGGTCATTTTGGGTTCATCCTGTTTGGGACTCTCTGTATTTGTGTTACTTTTTTCTTCACCACATCAGGGAAATTTTTCTGACATTATTTCTCCAAATAGGTCTTCTAACCCTTGTTCCTCTTTCCTGTTGTTCTGGCACTCCTATTATTCATATGTTGCTTTATTTCATGTTGTCCCATAGCTCCTTTAGACTCTCTTCCTGTTTTTTAATTTTTTTTCTCCAGTTGCAATTCAGTTTGGCTGTGTTTTGCTTTCCTGTCTTCTAATTCGGTCCTCTGCTTCTCCTAGTCTACTGTCAAAACTTTGTTGCAGCCATATCACTCTTCATTTCTTCTTGATTCTTACATAAGCTGTTGATTTTTTCATCCATTTCTTCTTGATTCTTACATAAGGTATTGATTTTTTTCTTCCATCTGGTTTATGAACGCTATGATCCTTATTCTGAATTCATTTTCTGACATATTGTATGCTTCTGTTTCACTTAGCTGCTTTTCTGGCAATTCCTTTCCTTTGGGGGTATCTTTTTCTACCCATTTTTGGTCTCACCGACTGATCCAGATGTTGAGCTGTGCAGGGGCTGATTCTTGGGTGGCAGTGGATCTCTGGATGCGGTTGCTCCTAGGGTGGTCATGGTAGCAACTGCTTCTCAGTTGACAGTGGCTCCTCTGGTGGGTGCTGTTCGCAGCAGTGGTGCTTCCCCTGCCTGGTGGAGGAGGCTGCTCGTATAGCTGCTGTTCCTTAGATGGGGGTGGGATGATTATGAGGTTGCTGTTCCTTGGATGGGGATAGATTGCTCATGTCTGCTGCTCCATGGACGGGGACCAGCTGCTCATTTGGCTGCTGCTCCTCGGACAGGGGTGGACTGCTCATGTGCTGCTGTTCTTTAGATGGGGGCTGGGTGCATGCTGCTGCTGTTATTCAGATAGGATGGGCCACTCGAGATGCTGCCACTCCTTGGACGGGGGCAGATTGCTTGCAGAGCTGCTGCTCCTCATATGAGTGCAGGTTGCTCATGCAGCTGCTTCTCCTCAGATGGGAGGCAGTCTGATTGTGCGGCTGCTGCTCCTCATGTGGGAGTGAGATACTCATGCTGTTGATGCTCCTCAAATAGGAACAAGATGTTCACCTGACTCCTTCTCATTGGGCAGGTGCAGGCTATGTGTGGGTACTGCTCCTTAGAATGCATAGGGCTGCTGCTCTTTGAATTGGGGGAGACTGCTCATGTGGCTGTTGCTCCTCAGAAGGGGGTGGGCTGCTCACACAGCTGCTGCTCCTCAGACCAGAGCAGGCTTTTGTACAGCTGCTGCTTCTTGGAAGGGAGCTGGCTGCTCGTGCAACCCAGCTGCTGCTTTTCGGACAGTTGCAGAGTGTGGACTGCGTGCAGCTGCTGCCCTTCAGAGGGGGGCGGGCTGGCACTCCTCAGTAGTGGGTGGGATGCTCAAGTAGTTGCTGCTCCTCAGATGGGGCAAGCTGCTCGTGTGGTTGCTGCTCTTCAGATGGGGGAACTGGCTGCTCATACAGCTACAATTCCTTGGATAGGGGCAGGTCACATAAAGCTGCTGCTTTTAGGCCTGTGGTGGGTTGCTCATGAGGCTGCTGCTCCTTGGATAGGAGTGGGCTGCTCACATGTCTGCTGTTCATGTGGTTACAGTGCCCTGGGCCAGCAACGAGGATTGGGGCAGTATTTGTAGAGGCTGAGCTTATATAGTGAAAATAAGATTAAGAATTGGATGAGAGAAACCAAGATGTCAGCATAGGTGAACACCTTAAACTGCAGCCTCACACAACAATTTCAAAACTACAGCTAAAAGACAGAACAGACATCATCCAGAAACACAGGAAAGCTGGCTGAGTGGAAATTCTACAATTAGAAGGAAAGAGGAGCTCACAGAGACTCAGAGGAGCTGCATAAAGCTGAGGTACGGAGACATGCGCGTGGAGAGGACGGGCGGCGGAATGCCTGGCTGGCTTCCTCTAGTGCAGTGGTTCTCAACCTTCCTAATGCTGCGGCCCTTTCATGCCATTCCTCATGTTGTGGTGACTCCCACCCATAAAATTATTTTCATTGCTACTTCATAACTGTAATTTTGCTACTGTTAAGAATCATAATGTAAATACCTGTGTTTTCCGATGGTCTTAGGCGACCCCTGTCAAAGGGTCATTCAACCCCCAAATGGGTCACGACCCACAGGTTGAGAACCACTGCTCTAGTGGGAGGGAGACGGAAACTCCAGACTGCACTGAGCCCCAGTTCCAATTGCAATGAACCCCAGTTCCAGGCGAGACTCATACAGGGGAATTTGGGCTGTCATGAAAAGGAAGGAGTGCATGGAAACTAAGGAGAGCCACAAAAGGCAGAGGTCTGGAGGCGTGCACGTGCAAGTCCACACAGAGAGGACTGACTTCTGATTGTGCCCTGGGCTTTCTCTAGTGGGAGGAAGATGAAACCTCCCACCTGTGCTGAACTCCAGTTTTGACTGCACTGAACCCCAGTCTCAGGCAAGACCCTGGGGACCCAGACTCATATGGGTCCCTGGAGTGCATGGAAACTCAGGGGAGCTGAAAAGGCAGAGGGTTAGAGGGGAAAAAAAAGGAACAAATGTAATAATCTGAACAATAAATATTTATTAAATTAAAAAATATATTGGATAATAATGGGGAGGACTTCAACTTAGTATTGAGGAAGTAGAAAGGGAACAAGTGGATGAGAAGAATAAGAATGAGAAGAAAACATAATAAATTTACAAAAAAATAAAATAATTGATTTTAAAAATGGTATAATAATTAAAAATAGTCAATAAAAATAGTGATGGAAAAATAATAGAAAAAGAAATAGAAAATAAAACAACAAACAAAAACTGAAAAATATAGAAGAAAAAAGGGATAATAAAAATTAAAAATAAAAATAAAAACAAAAGAGAAAAAGTGAATTGTCCTTCCTTAGGCTGGCTGTACTGTTTCTGTACTGTACTGTTTCTCAGTTTCAGGTTGCTGGAGCTAAAGATTTCTCTTTAGGCCAGTTCCTGTGACTTCAGGGAATATTCAGATTCCTTTGTATTATTCAAGGTGGGATCTGGATGTGGCTATATTGGTTGCCTGGAGAGTGGAGGGGAGGGGTTATCTCTCAATAGAAAATGGCGACTCAGGTATGACTCAGCATCAGACTCACTACCACCTCTCCTGGACCGCCACTTAACACTCCCCAGATTCCACAACTCCACACTTTCTCCCACTCCTTAGCCATGGATAAGTGTCTGTATCTGAAAAGTCCTATGAGCTAGGTTCAGTGGAGAAAGACACAGGCCCAAGCACAGGAGGGACTGCGTTCCTGCAAGCTCCTCTCTTGCAGGCACTGCATGGTCTGGCCACCCCTTCAGGGCTCCCTTTGAGCTCAGATCCAAAATCCAGATTCCAAGGTTCAAAATTCCCTACTTCCTGTAGTCCCATGGGACCCTTTTTTCACAAACACTTTGCCTTTCCTCAGGGACGAGACTTGGTGCCCTGTAGTTTCTCCCTGACCTTCTGGGCACAGAGGTCCAGCAGACTCTCTTGCCTAGATCCTTAATTTCACCTTTATCCAGGGGACCTCTGCCCTTCCAGGCTGCAAACTGTCTTACCAGCTGCATCTCCTTTGCCAATTTGGGCTGAATTCCACTCATTTCCGCTGCTCACTCTGTTTGCTCCGGGACAAGACACAGGACACATCCAACTATTCTGCTGTCATTTTGTCTCCTGCTTCCATCTCATCCTAATTTCTTTTGTAAAACATAGTTTTATTGACTTTTAGAGAGAGAAGAAGAGAGATATAGGGATAGAAACATCAATGAGAGAGGAACATCATCGATGGACTGTATCCTGCATGCCCCCTCTTGGGAATCAAGCCCACAATGCAGGCATGCCCCCTGACCAGGAATCAAACCCTGACCTCCTGGTTCCTGGGTCAATGCTCAAACACTGAGCCACATTGGCCAGGCCCATTTTTAATTTTTTAACTAAACTCTATACTGTTTTCTATAGTGGCTGCACCAGTGTGCATTTCCACCAGCAGTATACTAGGGTTCTCTTTTTTCCACATCCTTACCAGCATTTGTTTGTTGATTTATTGCTGGTAGCCATTCTGGCAGGTGTGAGGTGGTACCTCATTGTCATTTTAGTTTGCATCTCTCTAATGATTAGTGACATTAGGCATTTTTTTGGATGTCTGTTGGCCATTTGTTTGGAAGTGATAGATATTTTAATTTGTAGTTTTATTCTTACTAAGGCTAACCATTCTTTTATATTTATTCTTTTTTAAAATATATTTTATTGATTTTTTTCACAGGAAGGAAGGGAGAGGATAGAAAGTCAGAAACATCCATGAGAGAGAGTCATCCATCAGCCACCTCCTGCACGCCCCCTACTGGAGATGTGCCCGCAAGCAAGGTACATGCCCCTGACTGGAATCAAACCCGGGACCTTTCAGTCCGCAGCCCGACACTCTATCCACTGAGCCAAATCGGTCTCGGCTCATGTTTATTCTTAGGTACATTGCCTGTTCATGTCCCGTACTCATATTTCTCATTGGATTGTTAGTTTTTGTTTTGTTTTCATTTTTTTAAAATAAGTTTTTATTTGGAAATAATGTTACACTTACAGAAAAGTTGCAAGTGCAGATATAGACAAGGAACACCTGGACACACTCTTCCCAGATTCCCATATTATTAATATTTTGCCCATTTTTCTTTATTATCAATTCTCTATATATCTGATTCCCTCCTGAACCATTTGAATGTTGCTTACATTACAGCCATTTACTTCTAAATACTTTTGTGTATATTTCCTAAGAATAGAAATGTTCTTGTATGTTACCAAATTATTAAGTCAGTAAATTTCATAGTACTTTTAATTAATCTGTCAGCATCACAATATTATCAGTTGACCCAATAATATCCTTTATAACATTGTTTTCCTGCAAATTAAGATCCAGTCTAGATCAGACATTGCATTTAGATGTCTTGTCTCTTTAGGCTCCTTTAATCTGGAACATTTCCACAGCTTTTTTCTTTTACAACATTGACATTTTAAAAGAATATTATCTTAGTTCTATTGAGCTGCTCTAACAGTCTGGAAGCTAGAAATCCAAGGTCAGGGTGCCAGCATGGTGGGGTCTGGTGAAGGCCCTCTTCTGGGCTGCAGAATTGTTCACCGGGTCCTCACATGGTGGAAGGGATGAGGGAGATCTGCCAGCCCTCTTTTCTAAGGGCACTAATCCCATTCTTTTTTTTTTTTTAAATATATTTTATTGATTTTTTACAGAGAGGAAGGGAGAGGAATAGAGAGTTAGAAACATCGATGAAAGAGAAACATTGATCAGCTGCCTCTTGCACGCCCCCTACTGGGGATGTGCCCACAACCAAGGTACATGCCCATGACTTGAATTGAACCTGGGACCTTTCAGTCTGCAGACCGATGCTCTATCCACTGAGCCAAATGGGTTTCGGCTAATCCCATTCTTGACACTGCACTCCTCACCTAATCACCTCCTAATACCATTACCTTGAGAGTTAAGTTTCTTATAGGAATTTGGGGGGACACAAACATTCAAATCATAGCAAATATGATTCCTCATTATGTTTATGAGAATGTTCCTGGGTGTCTTTGTGATTGAATTAGGAAATGCATTCTTGGCTGGATTACCATTTATATAATATATGTCCTGAGCATATCCATAACCCCACAATAGTAATATTAATTTTCGTCATCTAATAAAGCTGTTGTACAATTTATCCACGATTAAAAATAGTAACTCATTTTTTTCTTTAAAACAAATAAAACATCTATGAAGAGACAATTTAAATTATGCAAACATCTGTTCCTCATCGAAATATCTCCCTGGATTTAAGATCAACTAGTAATCCTTGCCTAATGAATCTTTGCAACAAAATGGTGATCTCCCAACTGTAGCACTCCCTCTCATGTTTCCCCCCCAAGGGGAAACTAACAATCCAACTAATCTAATAAATTCTATTATGAACCAAAATGAATTTGAGAATTAATCCTGTCACTTTGTACAACAACCAATTACTAAAAAAGTATGTCTATCCTTTAGGAAGTACATTTTACTTAATTTTCTTTTTCTGGGGTTTTGATCTATTCTTTCATTTGGAACGTGTTTCTTTGTCTCCTCACTTTGGCTGCCTCCCATTTTACAGAGGACAAAACAGACTTAGGAAGCCCAACAGATTACAGCTACTAGGTGGTAGAGGCAGCAATCAATTCACTTAAAAAAATCATATTCTTAACTCAGCTATGCAATTACATCTCTGAGATCACTTATCTCTTTTAAAGCATATCAAAGCCATCCTTCAAAAATGTCATTGGCTTCAATTATGGTTACTTAATATATTACTTCTTTTGTTAAATCACTTTTAATTTTAAGTACTTCCCAAAGCATAGGCATACTTTTTTAGTAATTGGTTGTTGTACAAAGTGACAGGATTGATTCTTGCATTCATTTTGGTTCATAATAGAATTTATTAGTTTAGTTGGATTGTTAATTTTCCCTTAGGGAGAATCAAGTGCCCAAGGCATTGATTGATAAATCAATAAATCTTTAATGAGTCTAGTCAATCAACTGTCACATATGGTCAATTTTTTCTCCAGAGTATAGATTTTACCTAGGAGAAGTGTGTTTGTTCCTTTACATTGTTTTCAACCTCAAAATTGTATTATACTTAGGTGTCAACGTAAGAAACCTATGAAAAATTTTTTTAAGTTTATTTGAGCCAAACTGTTGACAATTGCTAGGAAACAGAATCTCAATGGCTTGATATAATGCTCTAGAGAATGGCACCCAGTTTTATACATTACAATCAAAGGAAGAGAAGTTAGTGGGTTACATGAAATCCACTGGTGATAGATTAGGGAGGCGGGAGAAAGCAAAGAGGGAACCTCTGGGATTGGATAGTAAAATAATAGATATACACACTTCTTTTACTTAAGTGGATACAGGACAGTTAACAGTAAATTAACTCAATAACAATGAGGGGATTTGTGGTCTCCTCAGAGCAGTGCTGTGCTTTGCCGGGTCTGGAAAAAGGAAAATCACTTTGACATTACAACAGTATTTTTTTGGTGTAGATGCCAAAAGACAATAGACAGGTTCAGTTAAGGTATAGTAAAGATTGACCTTTGTCAGGGAAGATACCAGCCTAGGACATAACAACGAACTGCTTTAGTTAAGAGGTTTTCATTTCAGACCACCTTTTGTGGTTGTTTTAGGTCTCTAAGTTTGCAAGGGTGCCATGTAGGCCTTGTCATGAAGGCCTTCCCTGAGCTAGTCAAGTCAGCGTGTCCACAAAGATACTTCAACAAGTCCTTAAGACTGCAAGCTTCTCTCCCCCACCCCTTTCCTTTTTAAAAAGAATAGCAATAGAGATCACGCTTTCTCCAGCTATTTTAGAGAGAGAATTCTGTTGTTTGCATATTTGCATTTCAACCCCTAACTTCTCCTGAGGACGAATGGCTGTCTGAGGATTGGGCCCACAGGCACAGCACCGGGACTGTGGGTTAAGCCTCTGAATGCTGACTAGTTTTCCACAGCATTCCCAGCGTGTGTGAAGAATGTGTTTGTAGCTAGGAGGCAAACAGAACATCCAAAGCTGAGTAAGAATTTTGAAAAATAGTTGTCTTATGTATAAATTTATTTTGCTCTTAGTGTTTTATTCTTACGTCTTTTATTATTCCTTATTTCTACTTTCTTTTAAAACAGCTTAGTTTTGCTTAATATTCTCATGACCAAAGTTTGGGTCACTTGTTTAATGCTGCAGTCTTGATTTTTAAATCTTCTTTGTTTCTTTGTCATTTAAATACCAAACCATATAAGGGTGGCTCAGATATTTTTCCTGGATTGAAAAGACCTGATTTCTGTACAAGATGTCTGTGTGATCTCGGCACAAATAAGGGTCCTGCTGGGCGCACTGGCAGGTGCTGGAAGGCAACAGCTTCGGTCTGTAGTGCATATAATAGGAACAGCACAGCTTTGGGCTGCAGATTTATCTCTAACAGTTTAAGTTACTGTGCTTACTTTTAGGTAAAAAATGTATTTTCTTAACGGGCTTATATTCTTTTTGTGAAGAATATATTGAAGAAATGTGACTTACTTATTTGGGTAGGAAAACAAAACTAATTTGATGAGTTGGCACATTGACTGAGAAAGCACCAAGAGTAATTTATTGAGAACCTGGAGGTAAGGAAGGTGAGGCATGTTCCAAAGTGAAGTAAAATCTAGCATCTACCCTCAGCACCTCAGTATACAAGATGGAATAAGGAAAATGTCAAAACTACCCAGCAGTGAGATAATCCAGTTAGAGAGGTTGTGGCCAAGGTAGCATTGGAGATAACCTTGAACGATTGATGGCACTTCAACATTTATTCTGGCTATAAAGGGGAGAGGTGGGAAGAGGAAGGAGGAGACAAAGAAAAGGGAAGAGAAGAGAGAATATGAATGAATGTGTGGGTGAGAGTTTATGTATTTCTTTAGGGACAACTAGCTATTCCATTCAGCTGGCACAAGTGTAGGGGAGCAATGGGAGATGATTTTCTAAAAATAATTTAAATATCATAATTCATTAGATTATTAGGAGTATAGCAGCATATATTTTCGTTTCAAGTAAAATTAGATCCTTATCTGTAAAGATGATGATTAAATACTATAAAGTTAATGCCAAATCCATTGTTAGCTGTTTTGTAAATTATAATGTGACTGACTCATAATGAGCTCTGTGTTGTCATTCTTAAGTCATGGTGTTGTTAAATTCCATCACACAACTGTGCTTTTAAAATCTCTTTATTAATTATTTGCCTGTACATTTATTTATTGATTATTATTTTTTAATATAAAACAAACACAATTTTTACGATACAATGAGTTGAGTGCTATAACAGATACAAAGTACTACACAGAAGAGAATTGAGTGTACGCTCTTGAGACACTATGTTGACCATTATTTCTAAATCCTTGTTTATCATCAGAAATGCAGTGTAACCTAGGCATTATGACCCAGCCAGCGTGGCTCAATGGTTGAGAATCAGCCTATGAACCAGGAAGTTACAATTTGATTCCTGGTCAGGGCATGTGCCTAGGCTACAGGCTTGGTCCCCAGTGTGGGGCATGCAGAAGGCAGCCAATCAATGATTCTGTCTCACCATTGATGTCCCCTTTCTCTCTTTCCCCATCTCTTCCTCTCTAAAAAAAAAAAAGAAAGAAAAGAAACGTAATGTTTGCCTATACATTTAAACTGAGAATTGACCCCTAGTCTAGGCCAAACATCAGGATAAGCAGCAAGTAGTTTTTACTATATTGTACTTTTTTTGAGGCAACTTTGAGGGACTGGGTGAAAGCGTTAAAATATTTTACATACAGAGTAAGAAATGGATACTATTAAATTGCCTTTCTACTATAAATATTCTGCTAGTTGGGATTTTTTGTTGTATTATCAGAAAACACAACAAATCACATTCATTCTCTTTATTTCTCATATGTTTTTGGGTGAGAAATTAGTATTACTTTGAACATATGCTTTGTAGACCTTCTGCTGTGTTGACATCAGAGGAGTCAGGGGAATTAATTGAATAAGAGAGAGATTTAAAAAACAGATGGGTTAAAATAAGCTGTAAATGAAATGGATTAGGATTTGAAGGGAGAACCTTATTGGGTTGTAATTGATCAATATTATTTAGTAGCATTGCTAAGAATCATAAGTAGAAGCAGAATTGTAGCCCAGTTCTGGAATCTTGCATAATGGTTTAGCAGACAAATGAATCATTGGGAAATTTAAAGAGTGAAGATTCCCAGGTCCTATGTAGACCAGTCTAAATTATAGATATTTTTATTCCATAACCTGGGATGCGAATAAAAAAACACACAAAAATACCCCCCCACACACACCAAAAAAAAGGTAAATCTGCATTTTTTAATAGTTGTCCCAGGTGATTGAGAAATGTGTCATTGGAACACAGGTGCTTTAACAAAAATTCGTCTGTAGTGTTGAGCACCTGCTCAATGAACATGTGTAGAGTTTGAATGAACAGTAGAAGTGGGCTCAAGTGATTGTGTAACCTTCCATAGTACTATGAGCTACAGTTCCCCAGGTTGATGCTTTTGGACGTTCTAAGTATAAGTCTCCATAGTTAATGACAGTTTCGTTTCTTCCTTTCTAATCTTTGTACTGTTACCCCTTTGCATGCCTTTCTGCTGGCTAGAGTACAGTACTGAGCAGAACTGGTATTGGTGGATATCAGTGATTTAGTTGTTTTATTTCTTCCAGTTTTATCTATATCATAAAAGGCCTGTAGTCGTGACACCATAATGACATCATGACCAAACGAGCAGCAGCTCTTGCAGCAGATGGGGTGGGGCATGAGCTACCAGCGATTGAGAGCTATGAGCAGCTACGGGCAGGGTGGTCAGCTGAGGCAAACTACTCGTGCATGATTTCATGTGTGCTGGGCCTCTAGTTGAAATATAATTGACACACATCATTTTATAAGTTTAAGGTATAAGCATAACGATTTGATGTACATATTTTATTGAATGATGACTGCAATAAGTTTAGTTAGCATCCATCATCTCATATCCTATCTTATAAAATAGTAATACGCAAATTGACCATCACTCCAACACACAAAATGGCTGCTTCCATGTGGACACAAGATGGCAGCCACAAGATGGCCAGCAGGGGATGTCTGACTGCTCGTTTAGGCCCAATCCTACAGGGCAGTCGGACATCCCTCTCACAATCCAGGACTGCTGGCTCCCAGTCACTCGCCTGCCTACCTGCCTGCCTGCCTGATTGCCCCTAACTGCTTCTGCCTGCCAGCCTAATCACTCCCTAACTACTCCCCTGCCATCCTGATTAATGCCTAACTACTCTCCTGCCACCCAGTTTGCCCCTAACTGCCCTCCCATGCAGGCCTGGTTCCCCCTAACTGCTCTCCTCTGCAGGCCTAGGTCCCCCACAACTGCCCTTCCCTGCAGACCCAGTCACCCCAACTTCCCTCCCCTACTGGCCTGGTCACCTCTAACTGCCCTCCCCTGCAGGCTTGATCACCTCCAACTGCCCTCCCTTGAAGGCCTAGTTCCTCCCAACTGCCCTCCCTGGCTGGCCATCTTATGATTACCATCTTGTGTCCACATGGGGCAGTCATCTTTGATCACATGGGGGTAGATATCTTGGTGTTGGAATGATGGTCAATTTGCATATTATTCTTTGATTAGATAGGATAGAGGCCTGGTGCATGGGTGGGGGCTGGCTGGTTTGCTCTAGAGGGTGTCCCGGATCAGGGTGGGGTTCCCTTGGGGCGTGGGGCAGCTGGGTAAGGGGCTTGTGGTGGTTTGCAGGCTGACCATGCCTCCCAATGACCAAGCAGAGGCCTGGTACCTGGGACTTATTTATCTTCTATAATTGAAACTTTGTAATCTTGAGCGGAATCAAGCTTTCTGCTCGCTCCATGGCTGCAGGCATTTTTGTTGGGATTTATTTATTTTTTATAATTAAAACTTTGTAGCCTTAAGTGGAGGCCAAGGCAGGCCAGGGAAGGCAGAAAGCTTGGCTTCCTCCATTGCCATGGAAACCCAAACCTCTTACTCTCTTCATAGCTGCAGCCATCTTGGTTGGGTTAATTTGCATACTCCCTCCTGATTGGTTGGTAAATGGACATATCAGTGTGGTGCTACATAAGTTTTTTAGAGACATGAAAACTGCTCCATAATTTGACCTTTGGTCTGAATTCAAGTGGGTTCATACTGTGTGATCCCTGTCCTGGTTCCTCTAAAAAGGAGCCTCTTATGGATTTAAAGCAGAGGGACAAACCATAAACCTCTCATTGTGGTTTTTGTTCGAATTTGCCTGATGGTTCGTGATGCTGAGCCTCTTTTCATGTACTATTTGTCCTTTCATATAAGTGATTTATTATTGATCCTAAAAGGAAAAGTTGTCATTTTTTATCACTGAGCATGATGTTATCTATATGAAAACGTTCCCTGAGTGCTCTCTTTTACTTATAATAACAGTTTTTGCTTTAAATTCAATGTTTGATAATACAGTAATTATTTCAGCTTTTTGGTTATTATTTACATGCTACATAATTTTTCAATTCTTTTGCTTTTAACATTTCTATATCTTGATGTTTGTTATGAATAGCATATGGTTAGATTTTATTATTTAATCCATTCTGTCTTTCAGGTCATTTACTCTAAAGTGAATACTGATACATGTGGGCTCAAATCTGGGCATTGTTTGTGTCACCTGTCCTATCTCTTTTTCTTCTCCTGACTTCTTTTTGATGTGCAGATGATGTATTGTAGAATTGTACACTTGAAACCTATATAATTTTATTGACCAACATAACCCCAATAAGTTAAGTTAAAAATGATTTTATCATCCTCTCCTTTGCATCCTGATTAGAAGTTCTATGATATTTTCTATAGTGGTTACCTTAAAAATTATTAAAATTATTCTACAGTTTATCAAAGTATAATGTTAGTTAAAGCTTCTACTGTTCACCTGAACAGTACAACTATCTTCAAGCACACTAATTCCATTTATTTCCCATTTTGACTTATATGCTTTGTTGTTGTTGATTTCAAATTTATATTTTAAAAACCCTACAAGGCATTTTTTTATGGTTATTTTATGAAGTCAGTGCTCATTTACCCTTACCTACATGTTTACCACTTTATTTACTCTTCTCCCCTTCTTGCATCTCTGACATTCCATGTTGGTTGGACCCTATTTCTTCTGTCAAAAATGGATACTTAAAATTTTCCTTTGGTTCAAGGCTGCTAATTATGATTTCTCCCTACTTTTGTTTGCCTAAAATATCTGTATTTCAACTTTATTCTTCATTTTGATTCTTCATCTTGGCATAATTCCTTACTTCCAAAAATGTTTTAGGAATGATACAAAGATTTATGAGCATCCCTTACCCACATTCTTCAAATATAGCATGAATACCTTTGTTTATCCTCCCTCCCCACTCCTCTTTCTCTCAGTGTATTCCTTCCTATGCCCCCACTGTTTTAACCTTTTCAATTAATATCTTCTGGAGAGAACATTGAATCTACATAAATATCCTGTTACTCAAACTTATTAGTTTTAGTCTATTGATCATTCTTGCCTGAATCAATTATTACACTGAAGGCTGGTGCACGAAATTCATGCATGGGGGGGTCCCTTAGCCCACACTGCACCCTCTCTAATCCAGGACCCCTTAGGGAATGTCTGTCTGCTGGTTTAGGCCCAATCCCTAAACCAGCAGTCAGACAACCTTCTTGTAATCTGGGACCACTGGCTCCTAACTTCTTGCCTGCCTGCGGGTTTGATGCCTCTAACAGCTCCCCTGTTGGTTTGATCTCCCCTAACAGCCTCTGCCTGCTGATTTGATCACCCTAACCACCTCTGCCTCCCAGCCTGATCGCCTAACTGCTCCCCCCTGCCAGCTTGATCTCCCCCTAACTGCTCTCCTTTGCTGGCCTGATTGCCACTAACTGCCTCTGCCTCAACCTCTGCCACTGTAGCTTTGTCCGGAAGGATATCTAGAAGATGTCTGGTCTAATTAGCATATTGCCCTTTTATTAATATAGATGACTCTCACACACAAATTCCATTATTCTTTCTACATATATTAGTTGTAGTTCTAGTATTTCTTTGTCTTCATGGAATTTTTTCAGAAGTATAATTCTTGATTATAACTGTTATTTATTCTGATGCTGAAATTGTCTCAGATTTGGCCAGTGGAAAGCTCCCCATGCTGGTTTCTGTGTCCTTTGACATATACCTATTATTCTTTGAAGACTTACTTACTTTTAAAAAATTGTGGTAAAATATTTTTTTAAACTTATATACATAAACACATATATAAAATATAAATTTTGCTATTTTAGCCATTTAAGTATACAATCATTGGAATTAATTACATTTGCAATACTCTGCAACCATCATCATTCCAAAACTTTTTCATCACCCAAACAGAATCTCCGTATCCATTCTCTTTTCCACAGCCTCTGTTAAACTTGCATTTACTTTCTGTCTTTATGATTTGCCTACTTTAGATATTTCATATGAAAGGGGTCATACTCATCAGAGAGATGCAAATTAAAATGACAATGAAGTATCATCTATAAGAATGACTACTGGCAACAAATCAACAAATGACAAGTACTAGTGAGGATGTGGAGGAAAGGGAACCCTAGTACACTATTGGTGGGAATGCAGGCTGGTGCAACCATTATGGGAAATAGTGTGGAGTTTCCTCAAAAATATAAATATGGAACTGCCATTTGATCCAGTCATCTCACTTTTAGGAATACATCCTAAGAAACCTGATCCCAGGTTCCAGAAAAACAACTTTCCCCTGCAGTCTCTTAGGATATCCCTCCCCAGTTGGGTGATCCTATGTATTGGGCTTAGCAATCAGAAACAAGGATCTAAAGAGGAAAGAGTGTAAGTCTGCGCAGTCCTCCTTCCCCACTCTTTTAAGCAGCCAGCACACTTTAATAACTCCCAGGCTGTCCTGACTCAGATCAAAATGGGTTGCTTTCTAGAGATCCCCTCTGTTAACAGCTCTGAGGGCCCCCTTCCACATTCAGGGATCATGCCCTGCCCAACATCCATGGATTTCTCTCTGTTCTGCGGGACCAGAGACCTCACCTTATCCCAGGTGAAATCTAACCTTTCCATGTGATGTGTGGAGCTCCTCTGAATTCGAGTGTTTGCGTTGATTGGGGAGTGGTGTTCTGGGTCCCGCAGTTTGGTGTGTGCCTCAGCTGTAGCTTTTCAGGCTGCCGTAAACATCCACTTTCCCCTTCCAGATGGCATGGTCTCTGCGTTCGCGCTGGTGGCTCCAGCAGAAAAAAAAACCCATGGCAGTGAGGCTGCCTGGTCAGGGGAGCTCCGTCCAGCAGTCCCTCACCTTCTCCTGGAGGATAACTGTTCCTTAACTCACCAACAAACACTCTCAATGCGACTCTCAGCTTGTTCTCTCTGTCTGCTCAGCGACAAGGGTTGGGACATGTCCGTCTATTCTGCCGCCATTTTTTTCCCCAAAGCAATGCCTCCTGTGAGTTTTTTTTATTACTGCTTCTATTTCATCAGTTGTTATTGGCCTATTCAGGTTTTCTGATTCTTCCTGATTCAGTTTTGTAAGGTAGTATTTTTCTAGGAATTTGTGCATTTCATCCTCATTTTCCAGCTTGTTGGTACGTATTTAGTTGTTCATAGTATTTTCTTACAATCCTTCACTTTTCTGTGGTGTTAGTGGTTACTTCTCCACTTTTGTTTCTGATCTTATTTATTTGGGTCCTCTTTGTTTCTTGATGAATCTTGCTAATGGATCGTCAATTTTGTTTATCCTTTCAAACAACCAAGTCTTGGTTTCATTGATTCTTCTGAATTGTATTTTAAATTTCTATGTTATTTATTTCTGCTCTAATCTATTGTTTCATTCCTTGTACTGACTCTGGGTTTTTCTTGTTGTTCTCTTTCTAGTTCTTTAAGTTGTAGGGCTAAATAATTTATTGGTTGTTTTTGGTTGTTTGTTTTTTTGAGGTATGCCTGTAGTGCTATGAACTTTCCTTTCAGGACTGCTTTTGTTGTGTTGCAGAGATTTGGGGTTGTTGTGTATACATATTCATTTGTTTACAGGAAGTTTTTTATTTCTTTCTTGATCTCGTTGGTTACCTACTAATTAGTTAATAACGTGCTGTTTAGATCCATTTGTTTGAATGTTTTGGAGTGTTTTTGCTGTAATTGATTTCTAATTTCATTACACTCTGATCTGAGAAGATGCTTGATGTGATTTCAGTCTTCTTGAACTTGCAGACACTTGTTTTGTGTCCTAACATGTGGTCTATGTTTGTGAATGATCCATGTGCACTTAAGAAGAATGAATATTGGAATGAAATATTTTATTAATGTCATTTAAGTTCATCTGATCCAATATGGCCGTTAGAGTCACTGTTTTCTCTCTTTTTTTTCATTTTAAAATCAAATTTTATGTCCTCCACTGTATGAGGGAATCACTCAGCACACGAAACTGGGGTGTCTGCCCTCTGAGCTCTAACTCCATATCCCCTGATCCTGGTTTCTGCTCACACAACTGCAGTCCACTCTGCCCTCCCTCTGCAGGAGCACAAGATGGGTGGCTCCATAGGGAATTTTGTGTATTGGCCCTTTAGGAGAGTGTCTGAATTTTCAGCTGTCTCTCCCTGGCAGATAACAACCCTGATGCTTTTCACAGATAGATGTTAAGTGGTATATCCTTCTCAGTTCTTGTACTCTCTGCAGGGGGGTCCCAAATTGGGGATTAGATCCCAGAGTTCTCAGTGGCAACACCCCACAAATGATATATCTCTCAGGACTTTTAGTTGCTGTCTGTGGGTACCTGGCCAGTCCTTTCATATCTTTATCCCTCCTACCAGTCTCTATGTGGTCTCCACTTCTGTCCTCAGATATCAGGGTTCTCTCCAGTGAGTCTTCTGTTGATTATTCAGGAAATTTTTCTGTAGATTAGTTGTAATTCCTGTTTGTTTCTGCAAGTGTGTCCATGCAGCTTCCATTTACTCTGCTGCCATGTTTAATCTCCTTTCAGTTTGCCTTTGGGATCCTGATATTGCATTGAATCTGTAGATCACTTTGGGTAGTATTGTCATTTTAATGATATTAAGTCTCCCAATCATGGCCATAGGATGGCTTTCATTTACTTA
>JAAGEH010000452.1:30320422-30425503 GCA_011751065.1 Lasiurus cinereus | reverse complement strand
GTACCTCAGCTTTTTGCAGCACCTCTGGGTTTCCGTGAGCCCCTCTCTTTCCCTCTAGTTGTAGAACTTCCACTCAGCCAGCTTTCCCGTGGTTCTGGATGATGTCCGTTCTGTCTTTTAGTTGTAGTTTTGAAATTGTTGTGCGAGGCAGCAGTGTAGGTGTTTACCTATGCCACCATCTTGGATTCCCAGAAAATATTTATCGAAATACAAGTGATTTTTATATGTTGATTTGTATCCTGCAACTTTGCTTCACTCATTTATGAAATCTAACAGATTTTTTTTTGTGGAGTTTTTCTACATATGTCATCTGTGAACAGAAATAATATTCTTCTTTCCATTTTGATACCTTTTATTTATTTTTCTAGCCTAATTGCTTTGGCTAGAACTTTAGTACTATGTTGAATAGAGGTGGCAAGAGCAGGCTTCCTTGGCTTGCTCCTGATCTTAGAGGAAAATTTTTCTATTTTTCACTGAGAAGTATGATGTTAACTATGGGTGTTTCCAAGTAAGGCTTTTATTATGTTGAGGAATTTTCCTTCTAGTCCTAATTTATTGAGTATTTTTATCACAAAAAATGTTGAATTTTATTAAATACTTTTCTGCATCAATTAAGATGATCATGTGTTTTTGTCTTCATTCTATTTAATGTAATATATTACATTGATTGATTTTCATATGTTGAATCATCCTTGCATTCTGGGAATAAATTCCACTTGGTCATAACTATAACCTTTTTAATATGCTGCTGAATTCAGTTTGCTATATTTTGTTGAGATTTTTGCATTAATATTTATAAGAACTACCAGAGGCCCAGTGCATGGATTCGTGCATGAATGGGATCCCTTGGGGTGGCCTGCAGAAAATGGGCCTCAGCTCATGCACCAAGCCTTGCAGCCCCAGCTTGTGCCCCCAGCCTTGCAGCTCCGCAGCCCCTCCTGGCATACCCCCTTGACCTGGCGCTGCCCCCTTACCTGCTCCACCATCCCGCCGGTAGGGTGATCAATTGGGGCTGGGCTCCCTGCCCGACTCCTTCAGTGCCCGGGAGCCATTTGGCAGCCCTGCTCCCCACAGCTGCCACTGGTCTCTGTCTGCGGGGTGATCGATTGTGGCTGAGCCTTCCACCTGGCTCCCTGAGCACCTGGGAGCGAGGTGGTGGCCCTGCCCCCTGCTACTGCCTCTAGTCACCATCTGCAGGGCTGGTGGCCACCTTGACTTGGCACTGCCTGTTCATATCTGCTCCACCATCCTGCTGCAGTCCCACTCTTGTTGGGGCCCATCGGGTCCAGCAGCGCCTCTACTGTTGCTAGTGCCATGTTGCACACCCCCCTGATTATCTGTGCACATCATAGTGAGTGGTTGAACTCCTGGTTGGACCACTCGAGGGGACAATTTGCATATTAGACTTTTATTATATAGGATTGGTCTGGAGTTTTCTTTCTTATAATGTCTTTGCTTGGAGTTAGGGAGTATTTCCTCCTCTTTAATTTTGTTTCTGAAAAGTTTAGAAGTATTGATGTTTTATTCCAGATAGTATTTTTCTGACTTATCTTCAGCTGTGTCTAATTTGCTGTTAAATCTGTTCACTGAACTTTTAATTTTAACTTTTATTGCTTTTCAGTTGTAGAACCACCATTTGATTCCTTTTCACTTCTGTGTTGCCACTTTTTAAATGCAGTTCCCTGAGGATGTTTTCAAGCTTTTCTTTTATTTCTTTGATAACATTAAAAATAGTGATTTTATAGTCTGGATCTGAAAACTCTAATATCTGAAGTTTTTGTATTGAAGTCTTCCTGTTGTATCTTTCCCCCCTGCTGGTTCTTGCTTACAAGGGTCTTTTTTCCCTTCTTCTGTGTATGCTTAGTTCTCTTTGACTGTTCTGGTCATTGTATTTGAAAAAGTATTTGCAGGAAAATTTTGAGTCGTATGATAATTACATCTTCTCTCAGAGAGATTTTTTGTTTGCTTTTACTGATATTCTGGGGCCCTACTAGTTTTGGATCATCTTCTAGCAAGTTTAAGAATCACTCAGATGAAGTAAAGTCTTGAGGTATTGTCCTCGTTTAAAGTGGAAGAGTGTTTATCAGATTCTCTATTCTGTGTGGATCTTGGAATTCCACGTATTATCTGCCTCATTCTGTAACTCAGTTTTTGTATGTTTACCTTGTGAATTGTTAAATGCCATCCAGATAAAGGGCGTATTGAATGCTGGGTTACTTCTCTGGCTTCTAACCTCCTACATTTTGGTCCATCAATCCTTCAGTCTCTTTTTAGCTAGCCTTTGCTTTTAAGAAGCTTTTAAAAAATCATGTATAATTCAGCTTTATTAGTTGTATTTGGACGACTGTTTTGAATTACTTAATCTGCTAATACTTTATGGGTCAATTTTGGAGACTCTCTTTTGTTTTGAGAATCCAATTTTATTGCTATCATATGATCTAGCAATCTCATTCTGGATATATATCCAAAATAAATGAAAACAGTATCTCAAAAAGATATCTGTACTCTCATGTTTGTTGCAGCATTATTCACAATAGCCAAGATATGGAAACAACCTAAGTATCTGTTATTGTATAGATGGATAAAGAACATTGTGTGTGTGTGTGTGTGTGTGTGTGTGTGTGTGTGTGTTCCCATCTTATATAATAAAAAGCTAATATGCAAATTGTCCCCTTGACTAGAAGTTTGATCTGGAATTCAATCAGGGGTTTGATCAGGGGCAGGGCCAGCCCACCAGTTGCTCTGCAGAAGAAGGCGGCTGGCATCGGTGGTGGGGGGTGGGACTAGTGAGTAGGTGGTACCAGGCAGCCAAGGTGGGTGCTAGTGGAGCCCTCCTCATTGCCCTGCTGATTGCCCCACAGGTTGGCCCTGATCGCCGGCTAGGCCTAGGGACCCTACCCATGCGTGAATTTTATGCACCAGGGTTCTAGTATATATATATAATTGAATCTTCTTCCAGATAAATTTTTGTTTGCTTATACCAGTAGTTGGGGGGTTCTACTCATAGAGCCATATTCCTACAGTGGAATATTATTCAGCCTGATAAAAAAGGAAATCCTGCCATTTGTGACAACCTGGATGTTATTTGAAGGCATTGTGCTAAGTGAACTAAGCCAGACAAGGAAAGACAAATGCTATATAATCTCACCTCTATGTGGAATCTAAAAAAGCCAAGCTCAGAGAAACAGAGAGTAGAGTGGTGGTTACCAGTGGCTGGGGGAAAGGTGGGGAAATGTGAAAATTATGGTTAAAGGGTACATACTTCCAGTTATAAGATTAAGAAGCTCTGAGGATCTAATGTACAGCATGGTAATTATCTATATACTATGTGTACCAGTTAATAATGTGAATATTTTTCAATAGATGGAGTTACACATATGTTGACATAAATGCAATTTGATATATATGTTATTTTGTTGTATTGACAGCAAGCTTCAAAACTTCATATATCAAATTTGCTTAAGATGTTAATATCATAGATATTTTTATGCTTAAAAATGTCAAATTTTGTGCCAAAATGGGGAAGACTGATGGTATGAACAAGGAAAGACTACTGTTATAAACAAGGAAATTGGGGGAATCAAGAGTTGTTTTGGCCATATTCAGTTTGAAATACTTATTAGACACATGAGTAGAAATGTGGAATGGGAAGCCTGATGCATGCTGGGAGCTCAGGAGAGCAGGAGGGCCTGGAGAGCTGCATTTAGGGTTCTATTTAAAGCCACAGGCATGGATCAGATGACCTTGAGAGAGAGATGAGTTTCCAGATTGCGCCAGGCAGAGCTCTAACAGCTAGAGGCTGGGAAGGGGAAGAGGATCTAGCAAGGGAAAACAGATGGAGGCCAGTGAACACAGAAATAAAACCAGCAGAGTCTGGCCCTGGGAGTAACACAGAGCCAGTACTTTAAGAAGACAGACAGAGCAGAGCCCCTGTGGCAGCGATGCGCAGCGGTTGTGGGTGCTGATAGGCGGGGCCGAGCCTCTGTAAAGAAGGTGCAAGAGGTTGGCAGCTTCCGTTGCAGCACATGGAGCCGAGCGGCGGCAGCAGCAGCTAGGAGTCATAAGCGACAGCAGCGAGCAGAACTAAGGTGAACGGAAATCCCGTTCCGCTTCCAGGAGTGGAAGTGCTCACGGATCTGGGAAATCTGCAAGGCATGCCCCTGCAAAGAAGATTCCAGATGTTCCAGATCAAAGTCCAGGTCCAGATCTGAATCTAGGTCTAGATCCAGAAGAAGTTCTTGAAGGCTTTATACAAGATCACGATCCGGGTCTCGCTCCCACAGACGATCCCGAAGCAGGTCTGACAGTAGAGACTGTCGGAGGTGTCACAGACGCAGTCATTTCCCCACGTCCACTCGCAGACATCATGTCGGGAATCAGGCAAATCCTATTCCCAATCGTTGTCTTGGAGTACTTGGCTTGAGCTTGTACACTACAGAAAGAGATCTAAGAGAAGTATCTAAGAGATCTAAATATGGCCCCATAGCTGATGTGTCTATAGTATATGATCAGCAATCTGGACGTTCAAGAGGATTTGCCTTTGTGTATTTTGAACTTGTAGGTGATGCCAAGGAAGCAAAAGAGCGTGCCAACGAATGGAGCTTGATGGACGTAGAATCAGAGTTGATTTCCCTATAACAAAAAGACCACATACTCCAACACCAGGAATTTAGATGGGGGGACCTACCCATGGCCGTCGTGATTGCTACCACAGAGGACACCATGGAAGCTATGAGGAACGGGATTACTACAGCAGATCATACAGAGGAGGTGGTGGAGGTGCAGGAGGATGCAGAGCTGCTCAAGAGAGGGGTCAGATTGACAGAAGGCGGTCACCTTCTCCTTACTCTAGTCGTGGAGGATATGGATCACGTTCCAGATCTCGATCATACTCACATCGTTGCTATGAAAGCATTAAGTGGAAGGCTTTTTGAAGCTTACCTTAGAGTTTGGATATTGTTTGTGGACAATATTTTTTATTGCTTCCTGTTTAAAGAGTGAACAATGCCTAGTGAGGTTAGGTGACTTTTATACCTTTTATGATGACTACGTTTGGTGGAGTTGAAATTACGTTCTCATTCTGCATTTGTGTAATTCGGTGTTCTGTTCCAAGTTAAGTGTTTTCAGAAAAGTATATTTTGCATTATTTTTTTTATAGTCTAAGTTTTGACTGCTGAGAAGTTTTTATTATACAAAACTTCATTTAAAGGGTTTTTCTACTGAATCCAGGGTATTCTGAGGATTGAAGCCTGTCTATAAAATGCTACCAAATGGCAAAAAGCAACAACGAAGTTTGATTTTTACTTTTCTTTCTAACATCACTGCTTAGCAGAATTGTTCAGTCTAGGTTGTCAGTAGTAAATTTGAAGACAAAAATGTCCATTTTCCTTTAGTCCACGGAATCTACCATACTTAATATACCTGCAACTAAATATTAAAAATTATGCTCTGTAACTCAGTACTGCTAGTATTAGAACTAATGATCTTTCAATACAGCAAATGCTTAATGCATATATCAATGTGGATTTGTCAGCCTTTATGTAATCTGTATTATATATCAGGGAACCAGTGGCACAATGTATGGCTTAGAAAGACTATTTCTCAGTGATGGTATTTCAACTGGTTATCAGCAAGTGACAATCCATTCCACCACAAATATCCTCTCATTCTAGCTTTTAGACTACATGGAAGAAACTGGGTACCTCAGAATTTGGAGAAAGAAACACTACTGTGTTGTGGATGAACTGAAGACTGCCTGTTCATTTTTAAACTATTTCAGGTCCTTTGCATTCCAGAGGAGACCCAATTTCACTCAGATGTTTTGAGAACTGTGTTAAATAAATGCAAATGAAAAGTAAAAAAAAAAAAAGAAGAAGAAGAAGAAAGAAAAATCACTGTGTTAAATGCTGCCATTAGATTAAGATGAGCTCTGAGAATAAACCAGAATCATCTGGACCCTTGGTTGCTTTTTATATTCTATTTTTCTATACATTAATTGTAGTCCTCAGTAATTGTTAATATTCTTGGGGGGGGGGCGGGAAACCCACCCCAGAAACCTCATCCCATTAAAAATATATTATCAAACCTAGAATGAAAAAGATTAAAGAATTCAAAAGTGCTGGAAGCCTAGTATCTGTTGATAGCCATTTAACCTACCCCATAGTGGCATCCTGGTGTCAAGCAGCTGTGTATATTTTTAAAAAGCCCATCGGAATGCTCTAGAGGGCTTTTATAAAATGAGTTAGAACTGCCTGGAAGATCTGATTGGCCCAATTCCACAAAGAAGGTTCCAATAGGTTTTAAAGCCTTCTGTCTCATTCCTTTGTGCATTTGTTATTAGCTCAATAAATAATAGATAGAGGAATTACCCAGTCACTAATTTGCTTTTTTATCAAGCAAACTTCATGATTTAATAAATTGCAGTTTTTCTGTATTATTGAACATGTGCTAAAATATGCCTGTACTAGTAATTCAAGCATAAAACTATTTTTTAGTATAGTATTTGTTTATTTACTTGTACATTTTTTTAAATTGGAGTTTTTGTTCATTTATTGCTTCTCTAGTCCCATTCTTGTGATGTCTTCTAGTAAAATGTTTACTTTCTTCCTGAATTATTACATTTAAAAATTAATATCTATTTTTCTCTGATCATTAGGGTGATAAATGATACCCTTTAAAAATATTTTTATTGACTTCAGAGAGGAAGGGAGAGAGATAGAAACATCAATGATAAGAGAGAATCATTGATTGGCTGCCTCCTGCACACCCCCTACTGGGGATCAAAGCCCTTAGCTGGAATCAAACTTGGGACCCTTCAGTCCACAGGCCGACGCTCTATCCATTGAACCAAACCAGCTAGGGCAATGATATCCTTTTAAAGATTTCTAAATTTGTGTAGCTGGTGTGGCTCAGTTGATTGAGCTTGTCCCCGGCACCAAGAGGTCAAGGGTTTCATTCCAGTCAGGGCACATGTTCAGGTTATGGGCTTAATCTCCAGTAGGGGGCATACAGGAGGCAGCCACTTGATGCTTCTATCTCTTTCCCTCGCCTTTCCTCTTTCTCTTAAGTCAATGAAAACATATTTAAAATAATGAAAACTAAAGATTCCTAAATTTCCTTTAAAAAAATCCAATAGGGGGGAATCCAAGATGGCAGAATAGGTAAATACCTACACTGCTGCCTCGCACAACAATTTCAAAACTACAACTAAAAGACAGAACGAACATCATCCAGAACCACAGGAAAGCTGGCTGAGTGGAAGTTCTACAACTAGAGGGAAAGAAAGGGGCTCACAGAGACCCAGAGGAGCTGCAAAAAGCTGAGGTACGGAGATGCGTGCGTGGTGCCGGAGTACCTGGCTGGCTTTCTCTGGCGGGAGGGAAATGGAGACTCTCAAAGGCATTGAACCCCTTATCCTACGACACTAAACCCCAGATCCAGCCGAAACTCATACGGGGGGAGTTTGGACTGTGAAAAGGGAGAAGTGCACGGAAACTAGGGGAGTCGCAAAAGATCAAAGGCCTGGTGCCGCAGCGCGGCACTGCGCGCAGGACAGATTGCTGATTGTGCTGCTGGCTTTTGCGAGTGGGTGGGGGATAGACCCTCCCAACTGCGCTACTTCTGACTCCACTAAGCCCCTGTTTCGGACGAAACCCTAGAGACCTAGACTCGTGAGGTCCTGCTGCGCAGGGGAGCTGGAAAGGCAGCGGTTAGAGGCACAAGGACGGCTCCAGCCATTACCCAGTCACGCGAGACTCAGGGGCCGTGGAGGGCGGGGCCGACTGGAAGGCAAGGCAGTCCCTTAAGCCCTGAGACTCCATCCCAAGCTCAACAGAGGCTTCTTCGGTTTTGTGTCTGGTATCATAAGGCTGAATTCAACACAGAAGTTTCCCCGGCATAGTGAAAATGCCGAGACAAGGGAAGGGATCACAAACAAAAGAAATGGAGGAAAAAAAACAACTGGATATAGAGTTGAAAACCACACTTATAAGGTTTTTCAAGAATATGCTAGAAAAGATGGATAAATTTAGTGAGACCCAAGAGGAGATGAAAAAGGTCCAACTAAAGATGATAAAGGACCAAATAGAAATTAAACATACACTGACTGAAATAAAAAATATTATACAGAGTCCTAATAGCAGACTAGAGAAAGGCAAGGATCAAGTCAAAAATTTGAAATATAAAGAAGCAGAAAACATTCAACTGGAAAAGCAAGAAGAGAAAAGAATCCAAAAATGTGAAGATAATGTAAGGAGCCTCTGGGACAGCTTCAAGCGTACCAACATCAGAATTGTGGGGGTGCCAGAAGAAGAGAGAGAGCAAGATACTGAAAACCTATTTAAAGAAATAATGACTGAAAACTTCCCATATCTGGTAAAAGAAATGGACTTACAAGTCCAGGAAGCACACAGAACCCCAAATAAAAGGAATCCAAAGAGGACCACACCAAGACACATCATAATTAAAATACCAAGAGCAAAAGACAAAGAGAGAATATTAAAAGCAGCAAGAGAAAAACAGTTCATTACCTACAAGGGAGTACCCATACGACTGTCAGCTGATTTCTCAACAGAAATGATGCAGGCCAGATGGGAGTGGCAAAAAATATTCAACGTGATGAACAGCAAGAACCTACAACCAAGAATAATCTACCCAGCAAAAAAAAAAAAAAAAAAAAAAAAAAAAAAAAAAAAAAAAAAAAAAAGCTAAAGGAGTTCATCAACTCCAAACCAGTATTATATGAAATGCTGAAAGGTACTCTTTTAGAAGAGGAAGAAGAAAAAGGTAAAAGACAAAAAATTATGAACAACAAATACATATCTGTCAACAAGTGAATCTAAAAATTAAGTGAATTAAAAATTTGATCAACAGAATAAACTGGTGAATGTAATAGAATCAGGAGCACAGAAAGGGAGTAGACTGATAATTCTCAGGAGGACAAAAATCATCAAGCATCAAACACTGTGAAATTACAGCAGAAAGATTAAAGTTAGGTGAGGTAGATAAGTGATCAATCAAAGGACTTGTATGCATGCATATAAGCATAACCAATGATCACAGACACTGGGGGGTTGGGGTATGCCTGGGAGGGAGGGGGGCAATGGGGAGATATGTATAAAAATTAATAAAAATTAATTTAAAATAAATAAATAAAAAAATCCAATAAAAAAATGGGCAAAGGACCTAAATAGACACCTTTCAAAAGAGGACATACAGAAGGCTGAGAGACATATGAAAACATCCTCAGAGTCACTAATCATCTGAGAGATGCAGGGTGAAGGCAACCTGCCCAGCTAGCCTTTCTTTTCTAGTTTTCTTCCTTCCAATTCCTAGTTGGTTCTTTTTCATCTGTCTCATGAACCTTCCCACCCTCCAAAGAGACAGCCCATCCGTTCTGTCCCCAGGTTTCCCTCTCCCATCTCCTTTGCTGGCCCTTTATATCAGGCCCCTCCTCTTCTTCTTGCGGGGGGGGGGTGTAATTATAATCCTATATAATAAAAGCAAATTGTCTCCTTGGGCGGTCCTTTGGGAATTTGACTGGGAGATTGGGAGTTCGATCACTCGCTATGACATGCTCTGACCACCAGAGGGCGGCAGGAAACATGGTGGGCATTGGTGACGTGGCACTGGCAGCAGGTGGCATTGGAGGCACTGCCAGCCCTAATGTGCCCTGACGAGAGCGGGAATGTGGTGGGATGCTGGAGCATGTGAGTGGGCAGTGCCAGGCCAAGGTAGGTGCCAGTGGGCCCGATCACCCTGCTGATCGTCCCGCAGCCAGTGACCAGTGGTAGTGGTGGAGGGTGGGGCCACCACTTGGCTCCCAAGCACTGAGGGAGCTGGGCAATCAATGGCCCTGCAAGTGGGATGGTGGTGCCAGGCCAAGGTGGAGTGCCAGGTGGGGTTGCAGGATTGCAAGGCTGGGACCACAAGCTGGGGCCTGATCTCCACAGGCCACCCACAGGGATCCCACCTGTGCACGAATTCGTTCACTGGGCATCTGATAATGGTAATAAAATGCCTTTTATTTATGGAGGATTTTGTGCCAGACACTGTGCTTTCTACATTCACTTGCTCATTTCATCTTCCCAACCTCTATTGCCATAATAAATGCTATTATTACACCCACTTAGAAGTGAGGCAGTACCAGCTGTATAATTTGTAGGGCCTACTGCAAAGTGAAACGTGGGCCATTTGTTTGAAAATTAAGAATTTCATGTCTGTCTCGCTGACTAAACTGAGCTCTCTCTGGGCAGGAAGAGTGTGTTTTATTTGGTTTTATGTGCCCTGTGCCTACCCCAGGGCTTGAGATAGGTGTGTTAGATCAATGCTAATTGTGTTGCACTAATTCAGGACTGGTCAGGGTAGGGATGTGATGATAGTTTAATGGGAACAGAGGAGTTGAGAGCAGTGGCTGTTGGTGACAGGCTCAAAGTGCACTGGTTCCCAGCCTGAAATGATGAGGTTAGATGAGTCCCTGTAACATTGTGTGTTTGTGCCCAGTTGGGACTAAAGAAAGGTATGAACAGGAAGATTAGGTCCTTTTGTTGTGGGGAGGTCACACCAGATCATGGCATATGAGCCTATCTGTGCCTGGGATGGTCCCTTGGGGAGATTGTTGGCAGCTTCTGTCCCTTGAGGTCACCATGGGGGAAAAGAACATACTGGTTGGTTAAATGTGGAAGGAAATTATTTTCCTCCCCTCATCCCCTCCCCCCCCACCATGATGTAATTTAGTTAAGTACTTCAAAGAGAATTTCCACTTAAGCAGTGATTTATATTAGAGCTTAAATGGAAAATATAAAAGCAGCAGATTTGCTTTATAACCCTAAGTAATTAGCAGTCTAACCAGTAGTTTTAAGATTTTTATTTTTTGTTTAGTAGCTCTATGATTTTCAACTTCCCATTCTGCTGAGGTGCTGTGTGTGAACCCTGTGACCTGGACATCATCACAAGCCTGGGGGTGTGGTGCCTGCTGGTGGGGGGAAAGATGATATCATTCTCGTTAAAAAGCTTTTATAGCTGCCCTGCTATCCGATCCCAGGAGCATTCCTTCCCTTTGTATTAGCTTCTTTCACTAAAAAGCATTCTCTTGAAAAGGTGCTTATTCCTAAAGTAGATTAGTTCTTTAGAGAGCCCTTCCCAGGCTTTTTTGAAGACATGATTTGGGAGTTTTGTCTTGCTCTGTTTCCTAGAAAAAGATGTGGACTTTTTTCTTTCTCCTTTAACCATGTCATTCTGTGATCTATTCCCCAGAGCCCATGGCTGTACCCTGTGTGGGCACTTTTTGGATCATGTTCTGGAAGAAGGTGAGCAGGTAGTTTGTGATTGTCATTCATATCCCACTTGAGAAGGTGTTGCTCTGAGTACTAAGGCCTTTTGTTTTCATAGGTACAATTTCTCTGCAGTCTCTGTTCCCTTCCCCTGCGTACCCCCCCACCTCTTCCATCCACCCTTTTCTTTGATACTTAGAAATTCTTGGGCTTTTTGTCCTAATGGAGATCTTATGGTCATACCTTTATATAATACCCTTAAATATTTCTCTCTCTCTCTCTCTCTCTCTCTCTCTCTCTCTCTCTCTCTCTCTCTCTCTTGGTACTGTGTGTTGGGTCCTTATCATGAGTGATTTTTTTTCTTTCCATCTTTTTATTTTTTTAAATTTATTTATTTAATTTTTTTAATTTTAATAAATTTTTATTGTTCAGATTATTACATTTGTTTCTCTCTTTTCCCCCTATGCCTCCTCTGCACCTGGTTCCCACCCCACCCTCTGCTCTTACCTCCCCCACATTGTCCTCATCCATAGGTGTATGATTTTTGTCCAGTCTCTCCCTGCACCCCCTTCATCCCTTTCCCCCTGAGAATTGTCAGTCCACTCCCTTTCTACGTTCCTAATTCTATTATATTCACCAGTTTATTCTGTTCATCAGATTTTCAATTCACTTGATTTTTTAGATTCATTTGTTGTTCATAATTTTTACCTTTACCATTTTCTTCTTTCTCTTCTTAAAGAATACCTTTCAGCATTTCATATAATAATGGTTTGGTGTTGATGAACTGCTTTAGTTTTTTCTTATCTATGAAGTTCTTTATTTGCCCTTCAATTCTGAATGATAGCTTTGCTGGGTAGAGTAATCTTGGTTGTAGATTCTTGCTATTCATCACGTTGAATATTTCTTGCCACTCCCATCTGGCCTGCATAGTTTCTGTTGAGAAATTAGCTGACAGTCGAATGGGTGCTCCCCTGTAGGTAATTAACTGTTTTCTCTTGCTGCTTTTAATATTCTCTCTTTGTCTTTTGCTCTTGGCATTTTGATTATGATGTATCTAGGTGTGGTCCTCTTTGGATTCCTTTCATTTAGGGCTCTGTGCACTTCCTGGACTTGTAAGTCTATTTCTTTCACCAGATAGGGGAAGATTTAGTCATTATTTCTTCAAATAGGTTTTCAGTATCTTGCTCTCTCTCTTCTGTCACCCCCATAATTCTTATGTTAGTACGCTTGAAGTTGTCCCAGAGGCTCCTTACACTATCTTCACATTTTTAAATTATTTTTTCTTTTTTCTTTTCCAGTGGAGTGTTTTTTGCTTTCTTATATTTCAAATCTTTAACTTGATTCTTGCGATCCTCTAGTCTGCTGTTAGGTCTCTGCATAATATTTTTTATTTCAGTCAGTGTATGTTTAATTTCTAGTTGGTTCTTTTTCATCTCCTCTTGGGTCTTGCTAAATTTATCCTTTTTTTTTTTTTTAGGAAATTCTTGAAAAACCTTATAACTGTGGTTTTGAACCTGTCGTTTGTTTTCCTCCATTTCTTTCCTTTGTGATCTGTTCTTTAGTCTCAGCATGTTTCACTGCTTCACTAAGTTGGTAGAGTAGCTTTGTGTGCTAGCTGTCCTATGTGGCCCAGTAGCTCTGCCTCCCCAGTTACCTGAGGTGGACACTCTTGGCGCACCCCTTTGTGAATTGTGTGTACGGCCTTGTTGTAGTTAAGTCTTGATTGTTGTTGGTATCACTGGGGGGAATTGACCTCCAAGCCAATTGGTTGTGAGGATCAGCTGTGTCTGCGCATGCTGGCTTTTCTCCAGACTGCTGCCTTTCTCGTGCACGAGTGAGCTTCTGGAACTCTGCCTTTCGGTTCCCCTGAGTTTCCGTGCGCTCTAGGGACCCACATGAGTCTGGGTCCCCAGGGTCTCGCCTGAAACTGGGGTTCAGTGCAGTTGGACCTGGATTTCAGTGTTGTTGTGAGGTTTTGTTTTCCTCCCGCTAGAGGAAGCCAGGCACAATCAGCAGTCAGCGCTGTGTGTGCACTTTCGCGAGCACCCAGACTTCTGTCTTGCGCGGCTCCCCTAAATTTCTGTGCACTCCTTCCTTTTCACAACAGTCCAGACTCCCCCTATGAGTCTTGCCTGGAGTTGGGGTTCAGTGCAGTTGGGACTTTCCTCCCTCCTGCTAGAGGAAGCCAGCCAGACCCTCCTCCGCCCGTCCTCTCCACGAGTGTGTCTCCATACCTCAGCTTTTTACAGCTCCTCTGAGTCTCTGTGTGCTCCTCTCTTTAATTCTAGTTGTAGAATTTCCACTCAGCCAGGTTTCCTGTGGTTCTGGATGGTGTCTGTTCTTTTAGTTGTAGTTTTGAAATTGTGTATGAGGCAGCAGCTTTGGTGTTCACCTATGCCTCCATCTTGGTTTCTCCTTATGAGTGATATTTTAAAATAGCTTTGTAACTTTTCTTAATTTTTTCTCTGCCCTCAAGCATCTGACTAAAAAAATTAATTAACTACTAGTTAAGGCATCAGTGAGTTTATTCTTCTACATGTGTTCCCATACTTTCTCTCATGTTTGTTAGCTGCATTTGATTTACATTGTCAAGCACATCACCATCATCACGTAGTCCTAGTTCTATTTTTAATGTACTCAGTACCCTATCTGTCTTTGCCAACACTCTCCAATCACTTTTTGAAGTTTATTCTCTAGTAAGTACCTTCAGGAAGTGCTCCTGTGAAGAATAGTTACTGAGTGGCCAGATTATTATGACAACCCCATCAGTACTTCGTTGGACCACCTTTTGCCTTCAATACTCTGGTGATTCTTCTTGGCATTGACTCCACGAGATGTTGAAAGGTGATGCGAGAAATCTGACACTATGCCTGATGAATAGCTCTGTCTGGTTTTGTGGAACCAGCTGCCTGATGGCTCTTTTAACTTGGTCCTACAAATGCTCAATTGGATTGAGATCAGGTGATTGAGGGGCCACGTAACCAAGGTAAAGTCTCACTCATGTTCTTGAAAATCACTCCTGCACAATACGAGCACCGTGGCATGGCACATTGTCTTGTTGGAAGAAGCCATCTCCTTTAGGGTACGCCATCAACTGGATCAGCAACGACACTTAGGTATGTTATGCTATTCAGGTGTTGTTCCACATGAATTAAAGGGCCCATATCATACCAGGAAAACATGCCCCAAACCATAACACGCCCCCACCAGCTTGAAGGGTTGTACTCATGTATGTGGGGTGCATGCTTTCATGCTGTTTCCGCAAAATGTTCACTCTGCCATCTGCATGATGCAACTGGAAATGTGATTCATTGGACCACATTATTTTTTTCCAATGCTCATGTGTTCCTGTGGAAATTAGAGACATTTTAACTTGGTAACTGCAGACAGCAAAGGTGTTCGAAAGGCCTTCAGCTTCCATATCTCATACGATGCAGTGTATGGCTAATTTGCCTACAAACATCAGGTGTTCATAATAATTTGGCCACTCAGTGTGTGTATACACACACACACACACACACACACACACACACACACACTAGAGGCCTGATACACAAAATTTGTGCATGGAGAGGGGAGGGTCCTTCATCTGACCTGCACCCTCTTGCAATCGGGGACCACTTGCTCCTAACCCTTCTGCTTGCCTGCCTGATCGCCCCTACCACCTCTGCCTCAGCCTCCGTTGCTGTGGTTGGAAGGATGTTCAGAATATTTATGATATATAAATATTTCTCTATTTTCAAACAATCACAAATTTACAGAAAAGTTAGAGTACTCCACAAAGACATTTTTTTTGTCAAGTCATTTGAGAATAAATTGCTTACAAGATGCTTTGTCACCCCTGAATATTTTGGTTTGTATTTTCTACAAACAAAGGCATTCACATATATAACCTCAATATTATCAGGAAAACTGCACTGATATGTTACTATCATGTAATCCTCAGACAAAACTCATCTCACCAATTGTTTTCATAATGTCTTAATTATGTTAGCCAGCTTAGATCCAGCCAGGATTCTGCATTGCATTTAATGGTCATGTCTCTCTTTTTTAAAATCAATCAATCAATCAATCAATCAGTATTTTATATATTTGTTTGTTTGTTTAAATATATTTTTATTGATTTTAGAGAGGAAGGGACAGGGAGAGAGAGATAAAAACATCAATGATGAGGAGGTAACCAAGATGGTGGAATAGGTAAAACACCTACACTGCTGCCTCGCACAACAATTTCAAAACTACAACTAAAAGACAGAACGGACATCATTCAGAAGCACAGGAAAGCTGGCTGAGTGGAAATTCTACAACTAGAAGGAAAGAGAGGGGCTCACAGAGACCCAGAGGAGCTGCAAAAAGCTGAGTTACGGAGACACGTGCATGGAGAGAGCAGGTGCTGGAGTACCTGGCTGGCTTTCTCTGTCGGGAGACTCCCAATGGCATTGAACCCCTTATCCTACGACACTAAACTCCAGGTCCAGCCGAAACTCATACAGGGAGAGTTTGGACTGTGAAAAGGGAGAAGTGCATGGAAATTTGGGGGAACTGCAGGAGGGCAGAAGTCGGGCGGCACACACAGCACTGTGCGCAGAAGACTGACTGCTGATTATGCCGCTGGCTTTCACAAGAGGACGGGAGACAAAGCATCCTAACTGCGTCACTTCTAACTCCACTAAACCCCAGGCGAAACCCTAAGGACCCAGATTCATATGGCCCCAAAGTGCAGGGGAACCAGAGGGGCAGCAGTCTAGAGGTACTGCGAGAGAGAGCACCTGCGCACAGGGACCGCTCCAGGGATTACCCAGTCACGTGAGACTTGGGGGCCATGGAGGGTGGGGCTGACTGGAAGGCAAGGCAGTCCCTTAAGCCCTGAGACTCCACCCATCCCAAGCTCAACAGAGAGGCTTTTGCAGTTTTTCAAGTCTGGTATCATAAGGCTGAATCCAACACAGAAGTTCTCCCAGCATAGTGAAAATGCCGAGACAAGGGAAGGGATCACAAACAAAAGAAATAGAGGAAAAGAAACAACTGGATATAGAGTTCAAAATCACGCTTATAAGGTTTTTCAAGAATATCCTAGAAAAGTTGGATAAAGTTAGTGAAACCCAAGAGGAGATGAAAAAGAACCAATTGGAGATGAAAAAGAACCAACTAGAAATGAAGAAGAACCAACTAGAGATGGAAAAGGACCAACTAGAAATTAAACATACACTGACTGAAATAAAAAATATTATACAGAGACCTAACAGCAGACTAGAGGAAGGCAAGAATCAAGTAAAAAATTTGAAATATATAAAGAATCAGAAAACACTCAACTGGAAAAGCAAGAAGAAAAAGAATCCAAAGATGTGAACATAATGTAAGGAGCCTCTGGGACAGTTTCAAGCATACTAACATCAGAATTGTGGGGGTGCCAGAAGAAGAGAGAGAGCAAGATACTGAAAACCTATTTAAAGAAATAATGACTGAAAACTTCCCACATCTGGTAAAAGAAATAAACTTACAAGTCCAGGAAGCACACAGAACCCCATATAAAAGGAATCCAAAGAGGACTACACCAAGACACATCATAATTAAAATACCAAGAGCAAAAGACAAAAAGAGAATATTAAAAGCAGCAAGAGAAAAACAGTTAATTACCTACAAGGGAGCACCCATACGACTGTCAGCTGATTTCTCAACAGAAACAATGCAGGCCAGATGGGAATGGCAAGAAATATTCAACGTGATGAATAGCAAGAACCTACAACCAAGAATACTCTATCCAGCAAAGCTTTCATTCAGAATTGAAGGGCAGATAAAGAGCTTCACAGATAAGAAAAAGCTAAAGGAGTTCATCAACTCCAATCCAGTATTATATGAAATGCTGAAAGGTACTCTTTTAGAAGAGGAAGAAGAAAAAGGCAAAAGACAAAAAATTATGAACAACAAATACATATCTGTCAACAAGTGAATCTAAAAATTATGTGAATTAAAAATTTGATCAACAGAATAAACTGGTGAATATAATAGAATCAGGAGCAGAGAAAGGGAGTGGACTGATAATTCTCAGGGGGAAAGGGGTGAGAGGTATATGGGGAGAGACTGGACAAAAATCATACACTTATGGATGAAGTCAATGGGAGGGAGGTAAGGGTGGAGGGAGGGTTGGGAGCTGGGTGGAGGGGAACTATGGAGGGGGAAAAAGAGAAACAAATGTAATAATCTGAATAATAAAGATTTAATTAAAAAATATTTTAAAAAATCAATGATGAGAGAGAATCATTGATTGGCTGCCTCCTACACAGCTCCCACTGGGGATAGAGCTCACAATCTAGGCATGTGCCCTGAACAGTAATTGAAGCTGATCAACGTTCAACCACTGAATCTTGCCGGCCAGGCAATGGTCATGTGTCTTTACCTCCTTCTTTCTGAAACAGTTCTTCATTCTTTCTTTGACTTTGAAGACCTTGATACTTTTGAAGATTACAGACCAATTAATTTGTAAACTGTCCCTTAAATTGCATATGTCTGATGCCATTTGATGATCAGACTCAGGTTATACACTTCTCCCTTACTCACTTTATGTTCTGGAACGCTGTTCGAGAAGCAATTTGTTTGAGAATGGAATCATTTTTTCCCATTAGAAATAATGTAAATTCAAATAATTCATTCCAGATCCCCAAATGATTCCCTGTTTTAACCTTTCTTATATACAGTGCATGTCTAATGTACCGTTTAATCTATAAACAAACATTTCTTTTTTTAAATTTATCGAACCACACATTACCAGCCTTAAACTGATCATGTTCAGCATTTCTTCCTGTGGTGTTTTTCAGGTCAGCATATAACATATTTGCTTTTTCACATATCACTGTCTCTGAAATGCTGTAATTGGATAAGTTCTTTTCATTTATCCAAATCAATAATGGTTTTTCAACTGCCTCAATTGTCTGTGATCATTGTATCTTTCACACTCTTAGCAGCATTAGCAATTGGTGGCCTCTTTATGTTTTAAAATTGTGCTAATCATCTATTTCATCAGTAAGAAACACACACACACATAAATATTCACAGCACAATTTCCTGAGATATTAACAGTGCGAGGTTTAGTAGTAAACTGACTGGCATTCTCTCCTTTGTTTGTGTCCTGGGAGATGCTTTTTGTCATACTGATGTATCAGCATGAAAGGGTTGTCGGGTCCAGATGGAGAACTGAAGTTTTTTCAAGAACCAAGACATTTTTTACTGTGAACAACTTGGTCAAGAACCTTTTGAGACCAATGTGTGAAGCTGCCAAGAGCCTGTTAGAGCCCTGGACTCTTATCCTGCCACTCTGCTCCTGAGGGACTGCCCCCCTCTGTACAGCAGAGGGCAGTGATTTTATTATCCAGGGAGGTGGAGGCCAAGGTCGTAAGCATCTGGTTTATGGTTTCTCTCCATTCTGAGCCTTACAACCACCCTGGAGTTCTTCAACGCGCACACGTATAACCTGCCCAGCACCTTGACCCTTGGTCCCACTCACCTTCTCCTGTTCTCACTTCAGGCAATGCACTTTGGCCTTGTCCTCATTGGGACTTGCTGATTAATAAACATTGCATTCTGAATTCATCCACAAGTCTTTTTGGTTAAGCTGCCTCCACCATAGTTGTTCTTTGGCTGGATCCTCCGGCCATTGGCTGCTCTGCTTTCTCTTAGCTTTTTAGTCTTCTCCTTTCCTTCCCATCGTTCACTGAGAAACCTGAAAATAGGAGTTTGACTTTTCACTTTTGTGCCATGTCCTCTTCACTTCTGGCCTAATGGCCAAGCCTTAATGATGGAGGGGTCTAAGAAGGAGGGTATGAAGAAGAGGGAAAAGGAGAGAGGGGAACTGAATCAGGAGGAATCTCACATCTCTGAGTTTTTGCTTATAAGAATACCCCATCCTATCCTCTGTTCCTGGTACAAAAGAGGGGCTTTTGATCGCTCTACATTTTGGCCTCCTCCATCTTCTCCAGCCTTGCCCTTTACATAGTGGCTTCATCCTTTTTTGTTGATCCTCACAGTGTATATTGCATTCCAATGTGCACATAGGCACACCTCCCCCACTCCCCCAACACACACCCTCACCTTACAGGTTTCAGGAAACAATCTTTATTTGGATGCCCTCTGATATTTTCTATTGTGTCCTGTTTTATTCTATTCATTCTATTTAATTTTTAAAATTCTGGCCAGTAAGTTGTTATTTAAACTTTGAGATAACAGGAAAAATATATATAAAATAAATATATAAATATATATATATATATATACAGTAATAATATATGGTTCTTGGTATTAGAGCTCCTAAAATCTTTATAATTTCCTAGGTGATAAAAGTGCTAGGAATATCTCTTGTTCTAATATTTGTCTTTGACCCCATTTCTGACACAGAGCTCCTGAAACCTTGTAAACTCCTGGGTTATAGGAGGCCTTCTGTTCTAATGAGGGGACTCTGTGGCTACTGGATGGGGCTTGCTCACCAGAAAGAAAAAATCATGATTAGAGGCTTGGAATTTTCAGTCTCACTCCCCATCTTCCAGAGAGGCTGGAAATGGAGTTGTTAATCATTCCTTCCTGAGGAAGTCTCCTTAAAATCTCAATAATATGAGGTTTGGGGAGCTTTCTGGTTAGTGAATACATCCATGTACCAGGGGCATGACACCCCAACTCCACAGTGACAGAACCCTGCACTTGGGATCATCCCAGACCTTGCTCTATGGGTCCCTTTTTTTGGATGTTCATCTGTAGCCTTTGTCATATCCTTCAAAAAACTGGTAAACCTTAGTAAGTGCTTCTCTGTGTTCTGTGAGCTATTCTACCAAATAACAAAATCTAAGGGAAGGAGGTCATGGGAACCTCCAATTTCCAAGTTGGACAGAAATTGAATAGCCTGGGGGCCTCCATTTTTGCCTGGCATCTGAAGTGGGGGGCAGCCTGCGGACTGAGCCCTTTACCTGTGGGATCTGATGCCATCTCCAGGTAGAAGATGGCAGAACTGATGGCAGGGCATCTAGCTGGTGTTCCAGAACTGTTGGCTGTGCTTTCCCCATACCCTTGGTGACCAGAGTGTTAGAAGTGAAGTGTTCTGTGTGAAGCAAAGGAGAAAGGCACAGGAGAAGAACTGTACATTTTAAAAAATAAATGAACCCACTGGTGATCCTGACTCACAACCTGAGAGTACTCCTACAGATCATCTCTTTTTTTTCTGATATATTCCACTTTCTCTTTAAGCCAGACCCTTTCTTTCTCACTTAACCAGCTCAGGTCTGGCTGGAGAGTGCTGTCCACACACATTATTCCACCTTTCCACCTCCTCTTTGCTCCCCATTATCTTCATCTATCCAATCCTGTCTTCCTTTCAGTGCCAGTCTAGCACTGGACACAGATGGCTCCCTTGTTACCAGTTCTGGTGGTGGATGGCCAGGCCTCTCCTGACTGGCTTTCCAGCAGTGCTCAGCTCAGCTGCCTGCTCCTTCCTAGCCCTGGGGTCGACCCCCGCTCTGGGTGATCACATACCACGTAGATGCAGACCACACACTGAATGGCATCCCTACTCAGATCTCTGACCACCTGGGATCTGATTCCTGGCCCTGCTCTCTAGGCTCTTCTATACTTGCTCCCCAGCTTTCTTTCTGAACACCCTAGGGTTCCTTACCTTCTTCACATTATACCTGGCCCCTGGATTTTTAGTTCCTGCTACTCTTTGGCATCTGAATGTTTTTCCCTGTTAAGAGACAGAGCCAAGGAAAAGGCAATCTTCTCCACTTCCCTTCCCTTCCCTTCCCCCCCTGAATTATCTTTGCTCCTTTGGTAACACTGAGCTCCTCTCTAACATGTTTCCTATTCTTTTATTATGTGCTTGGTGCCATTTCCCAAATCTCATTCTAATTTCCCCTGGAGGGCTGCCTTCATTACTGCCGCTGCTGAGTGTCGAGGAGGGAACGCAGGCGTGCAGCTCCCTTGTTTCTGTGCCACTCTCTCAAAGTGAGCCCTGCCAGTGGATATCACGCAGCTGCTGCAGGCCACAGGCTGTTTCCTAACTGCATTATTCTTCTCAGGGGACTTCTGTGTTTATTCCTTGCTCTTTCTCTATAGTTTCCCTCCTGATCAGGGAGGCTCCAATACATCAAGGTTCTTGGAAGTCTAGATAGTATTAGGTCATACATGAATCATTTTATTATTTCAAGTATACAAAGTCTACTTAAATACTGTTTCAAAAAAAAATCAAAAGACTTTATGTTCATTAAATTAATCCATTTTCCCTTATTCTCAAATATATTCTAATGTCCTGTTAATTTCCAAGAATCTCAAAATAGAAAAGCTCTTAGAATCCTCTAGCAGGAGTCCTTTACAGAGAAGCTGAGCCTCAGGAGTTAGCTGCCTAGGGCTCAGACACACCTCATTCCTGGCAGAGTTCTGACTAAGACTGTCTTCTAAGGCAGGGCGCTTTCTACCCTGCCTCTCATCTCCATGTCCCTCATGCCTTCCTCCGGGTGCTGTACATACCTGACACCCATAGACACCCACAGAAGCCTTTCATCACCATTTTGGAAGATGGGGAATTGTCTTGCCAAGTGACATTTTTGGTAAGTGACCTTGGTGTCAATATATTTTAATTTTGTTATTTTTTTATCCCTATAAAACATATTTTAATGGAATTTTTACTTCAAGTTATTTTACATCTGTGGATTCTGCATGTTTTCTTTTATTAAACACATGTTTAACAAACAGCACGCAGGTGACCTCTGACTATCTTATATTTGTTGTTGTGACTGAATGAGAGAATTTGGTGGTGGAAATCCCAAACTCTTTGGGAGCCTCCATCCCATAAACCATAGAGTCTGTGCAGTGACAATGTGCTCCAGGCCCTTGCAGAACATGTGGGAAGTGTTTCCAGTGGAATCGCTAATATCAGTTTTTCAGATGATCTTTGGCACATTTTAGGGAGAATGTGATTAACTTGGTTATCTTGACTTTCTTTTAAGTTTTAGATAAATGTTTTATCATATAATATACTATTAGCCCCAGTCAGTTGGCTTTGTTAACTCTTCTTTTGGAGAGCTGGTATTTTAGAGGAGGGGTCAGCAAACTTTAAAAAACACAAACCCTTACCTGAGAATACATGCGCGCGCGCACACACACACACAAACACACACACACACACACACACACACACACACACACACACACTATTTTAAAAATTGATTTTAGAGATAGAGGAAGTGGGGAGAGAGAAAAACATTGTTGTGAGAAATACCTATCGGTTGCCTCCTGCATTCCCCCCAGCTGGGGATCAAAGTCGCAACCTAGGTATGTGCCTACACCTTTTGGTGTACAGGAGGATGCCCAGTCAACTGAGCCACCAGGCCAGGGCCCAACTTCTCCTTTAAAGGGCCTGATAATAAATATTTTAGGTTTTGTGGGCCATCTGGTCTCACACACCACTCAGCTCTGCTGTTGTAGTGGTAAAGCAGCCACGATGCCTGTAAGTGATTGGCTGTTCAAGGAAACTACATTCACAAAAACAGCCAGTTTTTCAAGCCCTGATCTAAACCCTACTGTTGAGTATTTTTCCAAGTGCTAGTGGCAGTCTTTGCCAGCAATTTTTCCCTCAGAAGAAGTGATACCAGCCTAGAATCAGAATGACAACAGCAGTTGTGTTCCCACTTCTGCATCTTTCCAAAGATGGTCTCCCAGCCTGAGATGCTGTCTCCTGTCTGTTCCATCTGTCTAACTGTGATCTAGAAAGCCTCCCAACTCAACTCACAGTGCTTGTCCCTTCCCTGAACTCTGCTGGCATCTCATTTGCAGGTTTTGTGGTATTTGTATGTTCATGGGTTTAGAGCTTCTTTCCAAGCTCCCAGAGTGTTTTGCACCATGCTCTGCACATGCTGTGTGGTAGGAGCAGCTGTTAGCATCCAGGAAAAGCTCAGCATCTCTGCCCACCTGGGAGGAACCTTTCCTGTGAGAGGGCAGTGGGACAGATACATGGTCAAGTCAGCAGAAGCATCGTGATTGTTCTGTGGCTCTAATTTCTCAAAAAGGACACAGGGTATGTTGTGGAAGTGGGAGTGTCAGAAACCATGGAAAGTTTAGGGGGAACCAAGGGAGTATCAAACTGAAGCACAGAGAGCTTTAGTAGATATATCATTCAGCCCTCAGCGAGAAACGAGCAAAGAATACTTTATGTGCTGGAGATAAAATTGCACTTCCTGGCTGTGGGACCTGGAGTAAGTTGTTGAACTTGCTCAGTTTTCTTACTTGCACACAGGAGACATAGTAGTACCTTCCTTATAGGGTTACTAGGTACATGAAGTGAGTTAAAACATGTGAAGGGCACAGAGTGGTGTCTGGCACCAAGTAGATGCTGGCCCTTGTCAATGGACACACAGAGCCTGCATGAGCCTGCCCAACCCCGACCCTGACCCCAACCCCAGTGAAATGATGAAGCAAGCTGAGGACCCAGCCTGAAAGGAAGCCTGCCATCTAGGGCAGTGGTCACCAACCTTTCAGGCCTCATGGATCACAAGTGGTCCATAGACCACCAGTTGGTGACTTCTGATCTAGGGTAAAATTAACGCCTTGAAGATGCAGTTACCAAAAGATTACAACACCTCAGATATTTCTAACACACTTCAGTTTAAATAAAATTCATTTAGCGATTCTATGTGCTACATCCTGGGGGTAGAGATGGCTAAGACACACTCGCTGACCTTAGTGACTTAGAGTCAGAGAGATCATACTTTCATTATATGCAAGCAAGGGGCAAGATGGAAAAGCATATTGTGAGAATATTTTTCAAGTTGAAGTGGATATTAAAGAGTAAAAGAATATGAAATACATTAAGCTTAGAGATTGAGTTATGACATTGTTGATTCAAAGCTCCTGAAAAAAGTGGTTTTGGACATTGTCTTGGGGAAGGCTGGCTATGCGTCAAAGGACAGTCTGCTGGCATTTCATACATGCCATGAGGAACTTGGGAGCTGCACCTAGGCCTCCCCAGTTTGTGGGGTTGATACCATCTAACAGGAAGTTCGCTCTTCATATACTTGGCAAGGTCAGAGGGCAGCTGAACTTGGTCTGTGATGGCCCAGCAGAGCTTCCTGAGTGCTCTGCTGGAAGTAGAAAGTGTTACAAATGGGCAGGTCACATAGGAACTGAGAGAAGGGAAGGCCCAGTCAGGTTGCTCTCTGTAAAGGTGGCTGATAAAAGCATTCCTTTACATCTGCATAACCATATACATGCCCTTTACCGCAATCCTTACTAGTAAGCATGAATCCCGCAGGACAATAAGGTTCTGACCCACTTCAAATGATCTTGGGAGCAGAGCCATGGTTCTGTTGACCAAGGAGGCAGAGTATTAGTCAAATTAGAGATAACATCTAGATCTTGGAAAACCAAGATGACGGCATAGGAAAACGCCTAAACTGCTGCCTCGCACAACAATTTCAAAACTACAACTAAAAGACAAAACAGACATCATCCAGAACGACAGGAAGGCTGGCAGAATGGAAATTCTACAACTAGAAGGAAAGAAAAAAACACACTGAGACTCAGAGGAGCTGCAGGAGCGGAGATACTGAGACGCACATGAGGAGAGGACTGGCAACTGAGTGCATGGCTGGCTTTCTCAAGTGGAAGGAAGACAAAAACTCCGGACTGCACTGAACTCCAGTTCTGGGCAAGACTCTGGGAACCCAGACTCTTCAGAGAGAAACTGGACTGTCTGGCAGCGGGTGGAACTCGAGGGCAGCTTTCTCTCAGAGGTGCTTGCTGCCATTACCACAGGACACTGAGACACAGGGACCTATTAGGGTAGGGCTGATGGTAAACCAATGCTGTCTGTTCTGCCCTGAGACTCTGCCCCATCCAAGCTGAGCACAGAGGCTTTTGCAAGTCTTATCTCATAAGGGTATCTCCAGCACAGAAGTTTTCCCAGCATAGACACAGCTGATCCTCACAGCCAATTGGCCTGGAGGTCAATTCCTCCCAGTAATACCAACAACAGTCAAGGCTTATTTACAACAAGACTGCACACAGCCCACAAAGGGGTGTCTACCTCAGGTAACTGGGGAGGCTGAGCCACTGAGCCCTATGGGATACCTCACACACAAAGCCAGTCTATCAACTCAGGGAAGCAGCCAAAATGAGGAGACAAAGGAACAGATCACAAACAAAAGAAATGGAGGAAAGCAAGTGATTAAATATAGAGTTCAAAACCACGGTTATAATGTTTTTCAAGAATTTTCTAGAAAAGGCCACTAAATTTAGCAAGACCCTCGAGGATATGAAAAAGGACCAACTAGAAATTAAACATACTCTGACTGAAATAAAAAATATGCAGAGATCTAACAGCAGACTAGAGGATCGCAAGAATCAAGTCAAAGATTTGAAATACAAAGAAGCAAAAAACACAGTGACTTTCAGTGACTTTCTAAATAAACTTTTGCTTGTATTTGAATCTTGGCTCTGAATTCTTAGCCAATCAGAAAAGAAAAAAGAATCTAAAAATGTGAACAAAGTGTAAGGAACCTCTGGGACAACTTCAAGCATACCAACATCAGAATTATGGGGGTGCCACAAGAAGAGAGAGAGCCAGGTACTGAAAATATATATGAATAAATAATGACAGAAAACTTCCCCCACCTGAAAGAAATAGATTTACAAGTCCAGGAAGCACAGAGAACCCCAAACAAAAGAAATCCCAAGAGAACCACACCAAGACACATCAAAATTAAAATGCCAAGAGCAAAAGACAAAGAATATTAAAAGCAGCAAGAGTTATCTATAAGAGAGCACCCATACAACTGTCAACTGCTTTCTCAACAGAAAATATGCAGGCCAGATGGGAGTGGCAAGAAATATTCAAAATGATGAATAGCAAGAACCTACAACCAAGATCACTCTACCCAGCAAAGCTGTCATTCAGAACTGATGGGCAGATAAAGAGCTTCACAGATAAGGAAAAACTAAAGAAGTTCATCACTATCAAACCATATTATATGAAATGCTGAAAGATATTTTTTAAGAAGTGGAGGAAGAAGAAAAAGATAAAGATAAAAATTATGAACAACAAACACATATCTATCAACAAGTGAGTCTAAAAATCAAGTGAATAAAAAAATCTGATGAATAGAATAAACTGGTGAATATAATAGAATCAGGGGCATAGAAAGGGAGTGGACTGACAATTCTCATGGGTAATGGGGTGTGAGGGATGTGGGAAAGACCGGACAAAAATCATACATCTATGGATGAGGACAGTGGTGAGGGATAAGGGTAGAGGGTGGGGTGGGAACTGGGTGGAGGGGAGCTATGGGAGGAAAAAAGAGGAACAATTGTAATAATATGAACAATAAAGATTTATTAAATTAAAAAAAAATCTAGGCCTGTTATATTTCAGCTCCAGGCCCAGAAGACTAGCAAGGCCAGGTGAGGCAAGGCCATGGCTAATGTGAGGACTAGCTGTGCTCACTAATGACCCCCTGCCTGTTGCTCACCCATCACTGGAGACCAGGACCCTGAAAGGGAACCCTTGGAAAACTGATGAATACTCTACTGAATCCTTTCCCAAGACCTTCCCTAAAATCCCCACCTTTAAATCCCCCAAGACAAGAATGTAGCATGGCTCTTGTCCTCTCTACAGCACACTTGCTCAAATCTTCTTTCTTCTAAGCTTCAGGGGCATTCTTTGCCTCTGTAACTTGTTTCCTGAGCCCATACAGCTCAGAAGGCTCACTTCTTACACAGCTCACTTCTTCTACTTCAGTGACTTTCTAAATAAACTTTTGCTTGTATTTGAATCTTGGCTCTGAATTCTTTCTTAGTCAGAACTCAACTACTGAGGTTGCTGACCCGAGATCCAATCTAACTCTGCTGGTTTCTTTTCTCCACCAATAAATAGAGGAAAGCTACCCAAGCCACACAAAACTAAGCAAGTAATTCAAGTCAAATTTCATTCTATGTAATTATATTAAAAGAGAGATTAAATAGCTGAATAAATACCTTCAGACAATGAAAGCATACATAGACATGACCACAACACATATACAAACTATAATCTATATTTCAAAATAAAAGGAAGCACACTCAGAAAATTATACAAGACATGAAAAATAACAAATCAAAATTAGAAAAACAGAAAATGTGATAGAACCCTTTTAAAAGAAAAAATCATTTTAGAAATTAAGGCTAAAGTAGAAGGCATGCAAGAACAAATAAAATGACAGATAATGTCTTGAAATAGTTAAAAGGAGGAAAATATTAAAAAATAAAAATAAATGAAGAGGTAAGTATAGTAGAAGAACTGACAAATATTGAAAGTAGGCAAAGATGGTTCAAGATATAAATAATAAGAGTACTTCAATGGGAGGATTAAAGCATGGGAAGAGAACACATTTTGAAAGCTATAATTTTAGAAAAATTTCTTGAAATTAAAAAGTATTTCAAAAGATGTATTGATCTAGACTAGATATTATTCCAGAATTGCCAATGCCAAGACGTATTTTGGTAATTATAATATTCTGGTAAAATAACTGAACTTAAATGAAAATTTCTTTTGGCTCTCCAAGAAAGAAGCACAAGTGAATTATAAGGGAATGTCAGATAAATGAATTATTATGTTTAAGATACTCAAGGAAAGAAAATATGAGCCAAAGATTTTATATCCAGGAAAACTGAGCTTCAAGTATAAAGTTTCCTGCTATCAAGTTTCAAGAACTAAGAAAATGTTTCCATGAACATGTCTTGCGAAATCTATTAAAGAAAGAGCTCCAGACAACCAAAATGACTAGAAAGACACTAATAATATAAGGACTGCTGGTGACCATTTAAACATCTGATTATTTATAGATTATAGTTGAATGAGGGTAAAAGGAAGAGTGCATGGCATGTAATGGCTATATGCTCTGACACTGTCAATTTAGTAAAACCATAACAAAATAGGGGCAAAAGGAGAGAATATATGCAAGGTTGGTTTTATAAATGGTCTTAGTAATTAGTTGGTGGTAGGAGTATTAGTATTGTTGATCTGAGATCATTGTGTGTATAATATGGGATGAAGTAAATGAATAATTATGAGATATTCTAATTATCTCATGAGAAATTCTAATGATCTCAGGGTGCCAAGGCATAGATGTAATACAGAAGAGATTATGTTAAAAAAAAAACACAATAGTCTTGAGTTTAAATGAAGAGTTATCAGTATGAACTCTTGAGCTATTTTATTTTTTTAAAATATTATATATGTGTGTTCTGATTAATGAAAAGACCTATCAGTAAGTATCCTCAGTGCCCAGATTATAGCCTTACTATATCATTTGCCATCAAAAGAAACTAGGGCTCTTGGAGAAATGGCTGATTCCAGGTCTGGAACAGAAAACGTACAAGATGAATTGAAACATCTTGCCATACCAAATAGTGAGGAAGCTACTAGAGACTATAAGGTCATGTCAAAAGGACTCAGGAGCAAATTATTTTTTTTACATACTTCCTTTTTTTTAAAAAAATTCAATTACAGCTTACATTCAATATTATTTTGTATTAGTTTAGGTGTAACATAATGGTTAGATAATCATATACTTTTCTAGGTTTTCCCCTCACCTGATACAATACATAGAAATTACAATATTGTTGACTATATTCCCTATGTTCTACTTTATATCCCTGTGACTATTTGGTAACTACCAATTGCTATTTCTTAATCCCTTCATCTTTTTCACTCAGCTTCCCAATGCCTCCTCCCTCGGGCAACTATCAGTATGTTTTCTGTGTCTATGCAAGAGCTAATTTAAAGACTTTTATTGGCCAAATTTGGAACTATTTGAGCTACAATAAAAGAACCATTTGTAATGAATCAAAACATTAAAATTCAGGGTGTCCAAAAAAAAATGTATGTACCCTTTGCCTGGCCACTGTGGTTCAGTGGTTGAGCATTGACCCAGGAACTAAGAGATTGAGGTTTGATTCCTGATCCGGGCACATGCCTAGGTTTTGAGCTTGATCCCCCGGAGGTGGGAGGAAATGCAGGAGGTAGCCAATCAGTGATGTTTCTCTGCCATCGATATTTCTATGTCTCTATCACTTTCTCTTCTTCTCTCTTTAAAAATCAGTAAGAATATATTCTTAGAAATGTATACAGACTTTGGGGGGATGGGAGGGAAATGGCGGCAGAATAGATAGATGTGTCCCAAACCTTGTCCCTGAGCAGACAGAGAATGTTTGTTAGCAAGTTAAGGGACAGTTATCTTCCAGGAGAAGGTGGGTGACTGCTGGACGGGGCTCCCCTGACCAGGCAGCCCCACTGCTATGGTTTTTTTTTTTTTTCTCCCAGAGCCACCAGCTTGGATGCAGAGGCCGCGCCATCTTGAAGGGGAAAGTGGATGTTTACAGAAGCCTGAATATCTACAGCTTCAGCACCCACCAAATAGCGACAAGCCCCGGTACACTGTTGCCCAATTGGCGCAAACACTCGGATTCAGAGGAGCTCTACACTCCACTCGGAAAGGTCAGATTTCGCCTGAGATAAGATGAGGTCTCTGGTCCCACAGAACAGAAAGGTGTGCACTATGTGAGCTGGAGGAGCAGGGGTACTCTGCACCTAGAAAAATCCGTGGTATTTGGGGCTGGTGTGATATGTGAATGTGGAAGGGGTCCTCAGAGCTGCTAACAGAGGGGATCTCTAGAAAGGAACCCATTTTGATCTGATAGAGAAGGACAGCCTGGGAGTTATTAAAAGGTGCCAGCTGATTGAATAAGAGTGGAGAAGAAGGGCTGCACAGACTTGCGCTTTCCTCTTCAGATCCTTGCTTCTGATTGCTAAGCCCAATACATAGGATCACCCCGTTGGAAACACCCTGGGAGACTGCAGGGGAAAGTTGTTTTTCTGGAACCTGGGAATCTGAGCAGGGAGTGATCTTCAGAGAACCAGCTCTGGGGCACCCCACTCCCACAAACCAGTATTGAGTGCCACAGGGAAAGCAGGATCTAAGCACAGGCTAGAGATCTATAGTCTCAGAGGTCAATCCCAAAACACTGCCACCCAGAGGATGACTCACAAATTGACTCTTGTGTACTCACAAAAGAATAGAGATTAAGACACACCACCTGCTTAAAAACCAGGACTAGCTTACAACACTGAGCGCCAGTGGAATGCAGGAACTGCAATACTGTCCCAACTGAGAAACAGGCATGCCAATCAGAACAATAGAGGAAGTGAATGACCTTCACTACTGCACATTCTATTCTTTCATTTTTTTTAAATTTTAAATTTTTTTATCTTTTAATTAAAAAACTATTTTTTTCTTTTTTCCTCAATTGATTTTACCGTTTTAATTATTACATTTTTATTTTTAATCAGTATTATTACTACTACTATTTTAAACTTCTTGGAAAAGAAAAGTGTCATTTAATTTTCTCTTTATTTTACTTTGGGATTAGAGTTCTATATTTTAGTTTCATCTTTCCTTTAGCATCATTTTACTCTATCTCAAGTCTACCTTTATGCCATCACCCTCTTCCTAACTTTTCCCATTTTGTTGTCTTGTTTCTCTTACCCTTTTCCTACTTTATATTTTTCCTATTCTTTCTTTTTACCCTGTTAAAATTTCACCCAACTTATATATCTAATTTCCAATCCCCTACTCCAAGTCCATACACATCTCTCTCTTCTCTGTCTTTACTATCCAAAATATTGTTTTTCTCTCTGTCCTTTCATTGATGATTGCTTGAATGTTGATTATATCAATTTTCTATACTTTTTTGTGAGATCATTTTGCTTATTCTTCTTGTTTTATTTTGCTTTTTGTTTGCTTTTTGTTGTTGTTGTTTTTTATCTCTGATTTCCCTCACCTCCTTTGACATTAGTTGTTATTTGTAGTTTTTAGTAATGTCCAGGTACTTGTTGCCAGCATTTGTTGGGATTAGTGGCTGTCCTATTGAAGTTTTCTCATCCTATATATAATTTGTTCCCCTTTTCTTTCTATTTTTCTGTTACATATTTTTTTCTTTTTCTCCCTTCTCCCAATTTCATTTTGGCACTCCTTTCTTTTCTTTTTTCTTCATTACTTTCTTCTTCTTTCTTTCCTTTCCCCTAATTTGTCTCTCTCTGGTAATCACCTTTATATGTGGCTATTAATATTGTGAATACATTTCTGTTCTGTGCCTTGTGCATTGTACCTGATTGTGTTGTATTTTGTGCCTTTGAATCAATGCAGGAGAGAAAGAACTACATAACCAGACAACCAGAGAAGAGAGACCATGGGCAGACAAAGAAACAACCCAAATATAAAAGAAAAGCAGGCATCACCAGAAAAGGAAGTAAATGAAATGAAGGCAAGCAACCTGCCAGAGAAAGAATTTAGAGAAATGGTCATAAAGTGGCTGAAAAGAATGAAAGACAAATTTGACAATATGAATAAGAACCAAGAGGAAATGAAGAAGAATAAACAAGAAATGAAAAGTGACATCGCTGCTGTAAAGAAGTCAATTAAATGCATCAAAAGTAGACTAGAAGAAGCAGAAGACCACATCAGTGAGCTATAAGACAAGGTGGGAAAAAATACCCAAATACAGCAGCTTCTAGAAAAAAAAATTAAAAAGCAGGAGGAGAGCCTAAGGGAACTTTGGGATAACACAAAACAAAACAACATCTACATATAGGGTTTGCAGAAAGAGAGGAAACTGAGCAAGGAATAGAAAACCTGTTTGAAGAAATAATGGCAGAAAACTTCCCTGATAAAGGGAAGAAAAAACCCAGACAAATCCAAGAAGCTCACAGAGTCCCAAGCAAAATGAATGCCAAAAGACCGACACCAAGGCACATTATAATTAAATTGGAAAACACCAGTGACAAAGTAAGGATCTTAAAAGTGGCCAGAGAGAGACAGAAAGTTACCTACAAAGGAACACCATCAGACTAGTAACTGATTTCTCAATAGAAACTCATCAGGCCAGAAGGGAATGGAATGAAATATACAAAGTCATGCAAAGGAAGGGTCTGAATCCAAGAATACTGTACCCAGGAAGGCTATCAATCAAAACTGAAGGTGAAATCAGAAACTTCACATACAAAAAAGGACTAAGGGAATTTATTACCACCAAACCAGCAATGCAAGAAATGTTAAAGGGTCTGCTGTAAAAAAAAGACATAGGAAACGTAGAAGGAACACAGATGTAAAGAATAAAAATGATGACAAATAAGTACCTATCAATATAACTTTAAATGTTAATGGATTAAATGCTCCAATCAAAAGACATAGGGTAACAAATTGGATATGAAAACATGACCCATATATCTGCTGTTTACAAGAAACCCACCTCAGGAAAAAAGATGCACACAGACTGACAGTGAAGGGATGGAAGACAGTTTTTCTGGTAAATGGAAATGAAAAAAAAAAAAGCTGGGGTTGCAATACTTATATCTGACAAATTAGATCTCAAAGTGAAGGACATAACAAGAGATAAGAAAGGCCACTTCATAATACTAAAGGGAGCTATCCAACAAGAAGAAATAACTCTGGAAAACATATACGCACCCAATACAGGAGCACCTAAGTACATAAAAAAACTCCTGGAGAATATCACGGGACAGATTGACAGCAATACAATCATAGTAGGAGACTTTAATACCCCACTATCACCATTGGACAAATCCTTTAAACAAAAAATCAGCAAAGAAACATCAATCCTAAATTACTCACTAGACCGGATGGAATTAATTGACATCTTCAGAACATTTCACCCCAAAGTCACAGAATATACATTCTTCTCAAGTGCACATGGGTCATTTTCAAAGATAGACCATATGTTGGGTCACAGGCAAAGTCTCTTCAAATTCAAGAAGATAGAAATCATATCAAGCATCTTCTCAGATCACAGGGGCATAAAACTGGAAATCAACTACAATAAAAACAATACAAAGAAACCAAACACATGGAGACTAAACACATGCTATTAAACAATGAAAGGGTTACCAGAGAGATCAAGGAAGAAATAAAAAACATCATAGCAACAAATGACAATGAAAACAAAACAATACAAAATTTATGGGACACAGTGAAAGCAGTCTGGAGAGTTCATAGCTCTACAAACCTACTGCAAAAACAAGGAACAATGGTAATATATTACCTAACTCTACATCTCAAAGAGCTACAAAGAAGCAACAAAAAGCCCAGTGTATGCAGAAAGAAGGAAATAGTAAAGATCAGAGCAGAGATAAACGACAGAGAGATCAAAGAAACAATTCAAAAGTTCAACAAAACCAAGAGCTGGTTCTTTGAAAGGATAAACAAGATTGATGGACCTCTAGCCAGGCTCACCAAGAAGCAAAGAAAGAAGACCCAAATAAAATCGGAAATGAAAAGGGAGAAATAACAACAGACTCCACCAAAATACAAAGGATTATTAAAAAATAGTATGAACAACTCTTTTCCAACAAACTGAACAACCTGGAGGAAATGGACATATTCCTAGAAAAATATAACCTTCCAAACCTCAATCAGGAAGAATCTAAACATCTCACCAGGCCAATAACTATGGAAGAAATTGAAGCAGCTATCAAAAAGCTTCCTGCAAGCAAAAGCCCAGGACCAGGCAGCTATAGAGGACAGTTTTACCAAACATTCAAGGAAGAATTAATACCTATTCTCCTTAGACTATTCCAAAAAATTCAAGAAGAAGGAACACTTCCAAGCAGCTTCTATGAAGCCAGCATCATCCTTATACCAAAACCAGATAAAGCCAACATAATGAAAGAAAATTACAGGCTAATATCCCTCAAGAATATAGATAAAAATAATCCTCAACAAAATTCTAGCAAATCGGATCCAGCAGTACATCAGAAAGATCATAAACCATTACCAAGTAGGATTTATCCCAGGAATGCAAAGATGGTACAATATCTGCAAAGCAAATGTGATACATCACATAAACAAATTGAGAGATAAAAATCACATAGTCATATCAATTGATGCAGAAAAAGCATTTCACAAAATCCAACACCCTTTCTTGATAGCAACTCAGTAAAGTGGGAATAGAAGAATCATACCTCAACATAATAAAAGCCATATATGATAAACCCAGAGCTAACATCATACTCAATTGACATAAACTAAAACCATTTCCCTTAAGAACAGGAACAAGACAGGTATCTGAACTCTCACCACTCCTGTTAGACATAGTACTGGAAGTATTAGCCATTGCAATTAGACAAGAAAAAGAAATAAAAGGCATTCAAATTGGAAAAGAAGAAGTAAAGTTGTCCTTATTTGCAGATGACATGATACTGTACATAAAAAACCTGAAAGACTCCATCCAAAAACTAATAGACTTAATAAATGAATTCAGCAATGTAGCAGGATACAAAATTAATGCTAAGAAATCTATGGCATTTCTATAAACTAATAGTGAACTTACAGAAAGAGAGACTAAAAAACAATCCCATTTACCATCACACCAAAAAAATTAATATACCTAGGAATAAACTTAACTAAGGATGTAAAAACCTATATGCAGAAAACTACAGGACACTGAAAAAAGAGATAGAGGAAAATATAAACAGATGGAAGAGCATACCATGCTCATGGATTGGGAGAATCAACATCATTAAAATGTCCATACTACCTAAAGCAATCTATAGATTCAATGCACTCCCCATTAAAATACCAATTACATATTTCACAGACCTAGAAAGAACTCTCCAAAGATTCATCTGGAATAAGAAAGACCCCAAATAGTTACAGCAATCTTGAGAAAGAAGAATAAAGTAAGTGGGATCTCAATATTTCAAGCTGTAGTGCAAAGCCACTGTTCTCAAAACAGCCTGGTACTGGCACAAGAACAGACATATAGATCAATGGAATAGAATAGAGAATCCAGATATCGACCCAAACCACTATGCTCAATTAATATTTGACAAAGGAGGTATGAACATATAGTGGAGTCAAGACAGTCTCTTCAATAAATGGTGTTGGGAAAATTGGACAGATACATGTAAAAAAAATGAAACTAGACCACCAACTTACACCATACACAAAAATAAATTCCAAATGGATACAGGATTTAAACATAAGACAGGAAACCATAGAAAACTAGAGTAATCCACAGGCAGAAAAATCTCAGACATATGCCGAAGGAACTTCGTCACTGATACTGCTCCAAGGGCAATAGAAGCTAAAGGGAAAATAAACAAATGGACTACATCAAAATAAAAAGCTTTTGCACAGCAAAAGAAACCATCAACAAAACAACAAGAAAGCACACGGCATGGGAGAACATATTTGCAAATGTTTTCACTGATAAAGGTTTAATCTCCAACATCTACAGCCAACTTATACAACTGAATAAAAGGGAGACAAATGATTCAGAGCAACAGACCTAAATAGGATCTTTTCAAAAGAAGACAGAAGGAAGGCCAAGAGGCACATTTGCATCTGAGAGATGCAAATCAAACCGACAATGGGATACCATCTCACACCTATGACAATAGCAATTATAAACAAATCAACAAATGACAAGTGTTGGCAAGGATGCGGAGAAAAAGGAACCCTCGTGCACTGCTGGTTGGAATGCAGACTGGTGCAGCCACTGTGGAGAACAGTATGGAGTTTCCTCAAAAAACTAAAAATGGATCTCCCATTTGACCCAGTCATCCCACTTCTAGGAGTATATCCTAATAAACTAGAAACACCAATCAGAAATTATTTATGCACCCCTATGTTCATAACAGCACAATTTACAATAGCTAAGATTTGGAAACAGCCTAGATGAGCTTGTCAGCAGTTGAATGGATCAGAAAAACTATGGTACATCTACACAATGGAATACTATGCTGCCATAAAAAAAGGAATTCTTACCATTTGCAGCAACCTGTATGGAACTGGAAAGCATTATGCTAAGTGAAATAAGCCAGTCAATGAAAGAAAAATACCACATGACCTCACTTATTTATGGATAATGAAGAATATTGTAAACTGATGAACAATAAGATAGATACAGAGGCAGTAAAGCATCAGACAGACTGTGAAATTACAGCAGAAAGGTTAGGGAGATGTGGGGTAGATAAGAGGTCAACCGAAGGTCTTGTATGCATGCATATAAGCATAACCAATGGACACAAGACACTGGGGGGTATGTTATGCATGGAAGAAGGGGGGAAGCAAGAGAAGATATGTACACATGTAATACTTTCATAAAAAATTAAATTAAAATAAAATATATGAAAAATAAAAAAATGTTTACAGACTTTGAATAATTATAAAGGCAGTGCTTATTAAAATACATTTCATTTTCAAGATGTAATGGAATCAGCTATTAAAGTGTGTATACATTTTGGGGGAACATCCTGCACGTTTAAACTATGAGTATATAATGATTTTTAAAATATAGACTCAATTGATCATCTCAAAGGATGATAGAGATCCTATTTATTTTCTTGAAATGGGTAAATAAAGGTAATGATTCAAACATTTATCCTGCCTTTTCTAATGATCTGCGTCAATTGCAACCAAACTGTAACCACTTTTTTGTTCTCTTTATCTAAAACTTATGCCATAAGAAAGCTCTTTTTATAAAAATACTTCAACTAATAAGTAAAAAAGGAAATGACAGAGTTAGGATATCAGAATTTTAATGCATTTAGATATCCCATTGACAACTGCTCACATCACAAAAAGAGAGATCCTCAGACTTTGGGTCTCCTCATGGAAAACCTTAACACCAACTATGGTATTACCAAAGGGATTGCATCTGGATCTTACCCAGCCTCTAGATCCAGCTGCAATTTGCAAGAAATACAGAGGAACATGTTGAATTACACCAAGATTATCAATCAGCAAAACCAGGCTGCAAGAATTCTACAGGTCAAATGCCCCAGGTTTTTAACAGATTAATTGCAATAAAAAGAAAAGAATGGGGAGAGAACTGTAAAATTAAAAAATACCTAAAAGACATATTACATTAAAATATTTTTATTAATTTCAGAGAGGAAGGGAGATAGAAATAATCAGAGAGAATCATTGATCGGCTGCCTCCTGCAGGCCCCCTTACTGGGGATCAAGCCCGCAACCTAGCTATGTGCCCTTGCCTGAAATCAAACTTGGGACCCTTCAGTCTGCAGGCTGATGCTCCATCCACTGAGCCAAATTGGCTAGGGCCATATTTTTAAAAGGGTAAACACTAGGGAAGCACACTTGGTGATCAAAATCACACATACCAAAAACAAAGAAGTAGTTACTATAAAAAGCTGGAATATTGGTACTTTCCCCTCCTTTCATTATGACTTACAAAATAGTAAGTGACTAAATTTTAAAGAGCTCTTTTCTGAGAAGTACATAATTTCTGAATCGTAGTCATTAAAGGAAAAGTCTATTTAGAATGGTTTGCTCTCTGATTTAAGTCCCTAAAAAAGCAGAAAAGGTTTTAACAGAGTAGGCGATAGGAAGCAAAAAGTCAATTAAAGCTGATTTTTTTTCAAGAGCCACATAAATGTTGTAAAAGTGCCACATACTTGAGCCATTTCAGCAGTTTTCCATCTGCTTTTGTTGTCTCAAAAAGAAGGAAGTTTCTCTGGCATTTCTCAGAATTGTCTTAAGTGACTTTTAGATCATCACAGTGAGTGGGGTGCTTCCAATTCTCAATGTTCCAATGTGACTCTGAAGTTTAGAGCAGGGTGCACAAATTCATTGGTTAGCTTTGCCCCCTTTTGGCTTGAAAAATAAAAGAATGTGAATTTGTTCACTTGGCAGAGCAAGTAGCATTGTGGGTTGTCCTTCAAATAGGTTTTCCACAGGCACCAATCTCTTTTTGGGCATGAACAGGCTGTTGTTGAACAGACAGACATTCAGGAGAGTCTATAAATTGAATCTTCCATCTTCTGCTAATATGGCTTTTGGCAATAAAGCCATTATCATGAAGTGCCGTAAAAGGCATCTTTTTTTTTTTTCATCTGTTGCCTACTCAGCATGGGGTTTATTGCTATTTACTAGTAGAAGTCTGATTGCTAAATGCTAAACTAGGCAAGTCACCCTGCAGTAAATAGATAGATGGGTCTCTGAGATGCCACCTGCTGTCCTTCGGGACAACGGGCAAATTTTTTGGTGGCAAGACCTAAAATGGCAACAGAGGTACACTTCCTTTATTTTTATTACTAACTAGAGGCCCAGTGCATAAAATTCGTGCACAGAGGAAGCGGGGGTGTCCTTCAGCCCAGCCGGCTCCCTCTCAAATCTAGGATCCCTTGAGGGATGTCTGACTGCCTAAATGGGCAACAGGACATCGCTCTCACAATCCAGGATTGTTGGCTCCCAACTGCTCACCTGCCTGCCTTCCTGATTGCCTCTAACTTCTTCTGCCTGCTAGCCTGATTACCCCTAACTACTCCCCCACCAGCTTAATTGATGCCTAACTGCTCCCCTACCAGCCTGTTTGCCCCTAACTGCCCTCCCCTGCAGGCTTGATCACCCTGCCAACTGCCCTCCCCTGCTGGCCATCTTGTGGTAGCCATCTTGTGGTGGCCATCTTTTGTCCACATGGGGCAGAATCTTTTGACCACATGGGGGCAGTCATTTTGTGTGTTGGAGTGATGGTCAATCTGCATATTACTCGTGTATTAGATAGATAGAGGCCTGGTGCATGGGTGGGGACCAGCTGGTTTGCCCTGAAGGTTATCCCAGATCAGGGTGGGTGTTCCCTTGGGGTATGGAGTGGCCTGGGCAAGGGGCCTGTGGTGGTTTGCAGGCCGGCCACATCCCCCAATGACCCAAGCGGAGGCCCTGGTATCTGGGATTTATTTATCTTCTACAATTGAAACTTTGTAGCCTGGAGTGGAACCAAGTATTCTGCTCACACAGCCATTGAAACTTTGTTGCCCTAAGTGAAGGCCTATTCCAGCCAGGGTGTGCAGAAAGCTTGACTTCCTCCATTGCCAGGGGCAACCCAAGCCTCCTTCCTGCTCTCTCTGTAGCCATAGCCATCTTGGTTGGGTTAATTTGCATACTTGCTCTGATTGGCTGTTGGGGTGTGGCTGGTGGGTGTGGCTTGAGGTTGTAGCAGAGGTACAGTCAATTTGCATATTACTCTTTTATTAGATAGGATTAGACATTGGTGAATTGACACTAATAAAGATCAATAGATGGTAATTTATGAACTGAGTCAATTTAGGTACCTATTTGGAATCTGGTGCTGTGAAAAATTTTAGAGCTGATAAAAATAGAAATTTTATTCTTAAGAAATGGGGGAAATAATACTGAATAATAAGAAACAAATTGAGAACCATGAAATGCAAAATATGTTCATTGTATAAAGACTCAGAATTACACTGGGGCATTTCATAAATGCTCCATGGATGTTGTTGTTGTTGTTGTTGTTATTGAAGTAGGATTTTGGAATGAATGGAGGGTGGGCTGGAATGTTGATAATGTCCAAAAGGAGGAGGCTCTTGGAAACTGGATGGGATTTGTATAGACAGGAGTTTAAATGCAGCTTAGTGTAGATTAGATCAATTCTCAGTTTGGAATTTGGGTTTCTTGTGTCTAAGTTATTCTCCCACCTGTTTTCCACCTCCCAAAAGTTTGTTATTATCTGTTGTTTTTCTTCTTGAGGGTTTATATCTCTCTTTAAAAAAGAAAAATTATTGATTTCTGAGAGGAAGAGAAAGAGAGAAACATCAATGATGAGAGAGAATCATTGATAGGCTACCTCTTGCACGACCTCTACTGAAGATCGAGTCCACAACTCAAGGCATGTGCCCTTAATTGGAATCGAACCTGGAACTCTTCAGTCTTCAGGCCGACACTCTAGCCAAATGGCTAGGGCTATGTCTCTCTTTTTTAAAAGAAAAACCTAACTATAATTTAGTGAGGTTTACAGAGTAAGAGAATCTTTTATCAGATAAATGATTTGCAAATATTTTCTTCCACTCTTGCATTGTTTTTACTATAAAAATGTTTTTATTGATTTTAGAGAGAGAAAGGGAAAGGGAGAAAGAGAGATAGAAACATCAATGATGAAAGAGAATCATCAAACAGCTGCCTCCTGCACATCCTCTACTGGGGATTGAGCCTACAATCCTGGCATGTGCCCTGACAGGGAATCAAACCATGACCTCCTGGTTCATGGATCGACTTTCAATCACTGATCCAATTTTGTTTTTCTTTTTCAAGATTGTTTTGTCTTTTCTGGGTTCCTTGAATTTCCATATGAATTTTAGATTTAACTTATCAGTATTTGCAAAGAATCCAGCTGGAATTTTGATGGGGATTGTGTTGAATCTGTAGACCAATTTGGGAAGTGTTGCCATCTTAAAATATTAAGTATTAATATTTTAATATATAAGACTTAAACATCTTATAATCCATGGACATAGGATGGCTTTCCATTTATTTAGGTGCTTTTACATTTCTTTTAATAATCTTTCGTTGTGTTCAGAGTTTAAGTTTTGCACTATGTTCAATTTCTAAGTATTTCTCTGATGGTATTGATAGATCTTCCCTCCCTGCAACTGGTGGGTGGAGTTATGATGTAACCTTTGACTGCCGCTGGGACATCCCAGAGACATTCAACCACCAATCAGCATGTGCCGAGTGCCCAGGGCCCAACCCCTTCCCATTCCTTCCTGGGTCCAACCCCTTCCTGTTCCCTCAAAAGACATGTTCACCCCTACACATGTTACTGTCTTCCAGTCTGCGAGGCAGCCTGGCTGGCTCCTTCTTCTCCTCCCACTCCTCTAATCCTGGTTTTTCTACCTCCTCCGTAATAAATCTCCTCTTTAGACATGCCTTCATTTCTGATTCCTGTTTCCTGTGCCTCGAACCTTACATCTGGTGCTGACTCTCCTCTCCTGGCTACTTATCTTCCACACCTGCCCTTACTCAGGCAACTGCTCCCGGAACATGCTGACAGGTTTCTGCCCAGGCCAGGACCAGCCGCCCAAGACTCCCAAGGACCAGCCCTCCAGCCGGGGGACTCCGTCCTCCTCAAGAACCTTACCCCCAGGTTGTATTTCAGCCGCAGGCCCAGAAAAGGAGCAAAACCAGACAAGTGACGCTGTTGCAGCCTTAGGACCAGGATCGCTCTTGAGACTTCACCAACCAGTCCCTTGGGGGAAATTATGCTGCTGCATCCTCTTCCAGCACAGAAAACACTCCCTGTTTTTGCTCACTGACCCCATGGCTCCTCCCATCATTAGGCCCACTGGTATCTATTCCTTTAGTCTTACTCTTAAGCCTTTGTCTCATGTGCTGTTTCACTAGTTCTTTTTGCAGAGCAGAATGCAGCCGTTCCCCAACCAGAAGGTGGGAGAGATCTATCACCAGAATCCTTCAGACCCCGGGTAGATGCCCCCAACGACGTCCCCTCTCAGCCGGAAGTAGCTACGGAAAACGGACCTTTACCCCCTGACCTTGCCTGGACTCTCAATTGTTTTAATATCACTGAAAGCCTGGAATGATAGATCCTCCCTCCCCCCAACTGATGGACGGAGTTATGACGTAACCAGTGACTGCCGCAGGGACATCCCCGAGACATTCAACCACCGATCACCTTGTGCCAAGTGCCCGGGGCCCAACCCCTTCCTGTTCCCTCAAAAGGCCTGGTCACTGCTGGACATATCACTGTTTCCAGTCTGGAGATAGTCCGGCTGGCTCCTTCTTCTCCTCCCCTCCTCAATCCTGGGTTTTCTACCTCCTCCGAAATAAATCTCACTCGTTAGTGTGGAATAAACCTCCTCTTTAGACACGCCTTGGTCTCTGACTCACATTTCCTGCACCTTGAACCTTACAGGTATTATAATTTTTTTCATTTTTTTATTGTTCATTGCTAGAGTATAAAAATGCAATTGAATTTGTATATTGATCTCGTGTCTTATAACCCTGCCAAACATGTTTATTAGTTCTAATAGTATTCCAGTGGATTATTTAGGATTTTCTAGATATAAAATTATGTCATCTACAAATTACTTCTTCCTTTCTAATATTAATGCCTTTTATTTTATTTTCTTGTCTAATGACCCTGACTGGAATCTCCTGTATAATTTTGAATAGAAGTGGCGAGAGTGGACATCCTTGCCGTTTTCCTAATGGTAGGGGACATTAAATTTAATCATCTGTAGTTAAGTATGATGGTTGTTTAAAAAATTATTTTTGTAGATGCCCTTTATCAAACTTAAAACGTTCTCTCCTATGCCTAATTAGCTGAGAGTTTAATTTTATCCAATGCTTTTTCTATATCAATTTACAATTCTATTTATATATAGTGATTATGTGGGTTTTTTTTTCATAGGTGGTTAAAATGGTAGATTACATTGATTTTCAAATATTGAAACCAGCCTTGCAGGCTTGGCTAAACACACTTGATTGTGGTATTACTATTCTTTTTATGTACAGTGGTACCTCGAGATATGAGTGCCCTAACATACGAGATTTTTGAGATAGGAGCCGTCAAGCGAGCGATTTTTGCTTTGAAATACGAGCAACATTTGAGATAGGAGTAATCGCGTGGATTGGCTGGCTGCACATGACCCACCAGTTTACCGCGACTCGGGCGTCTCATAGTTTCCCACACCTCAAGGTTACGGAATGAATTAAACTCGTATCTTGAGGTACCACTGTATTTATATATTATATATTATATATTATATTTTGTTTGCTTATTTTTAAAAATATACTTTTATTGATTTCAGAGAGAAAGGGAGAGGGAAAGATAGAAACATCAATAATGAAATGATTTATTATTATTATTATTATTATTATTATTATTATCATCGGCTGCCATTGGGGATCAAGTTTGCCCAGGCATCCAGCAATACAACCGTGACCTCCTGGTTTATAGGTCCACACTCAACCATTGAACCATGCTGGCTGGGCTGCTTATTTCTTAATAAGGATTTTGTTTCATTTTTTTTCATGAGGGATATTGGCCTGTAGCTTCCTTTTTTTATAGTGCCTTTGTCAGATTTTGGTATTAGAGTAACGCTGGTCTCATAAAATGAGTAGAAAAATATTTCTTCTTTTCTTCTTCATCCTCCTACATTCTGGAAGAGATTGTGTAGAATTGGTATCATTTCTTTTTTAAATGTTTGGTAGAAACTACCTACATATTTCTTCTCTGTGAAGATTTTTAAATTAGACATTAATTTTCTTTATTCCTCTTTCTTTTTTAGATAGATAGAGAGAAAGAGAGAGAGAGAAACATTGATTTGTTGTCCATGCATTCATTGATTGATTCCTATATGTGCCTTAATGGGATTAAACCCACAACCTTAGTGCAATGGTCGGCAAACTCGTTAGTCAACAGAACCAAATATCAACAGTACAACAATTGAAATTTCTTTTGAGAGCCAAATTTTTTAAACTTAAACTTCTTCTAATGCCACTTCTTCAAAATAGACTTACCCAGGCCGTGGTATTTTGTGGAAGAGCCACACTCAAGGGAGCCACATGTGGCTTGTGAGCCACAGTTTGCTGACCTTAGTGTATAGGGATGATGCTCCAACCAACTGAGTTACCTGGCCAGGACCTAGACATTAAATTTCTTTAATAAGTATAAAACTATTCAGAATATCTGTTTTATCTTGAATGAATTTTGATAACTGGTGGTTTTCCAAAATTGGCCTATTTTATCAATGTTTTTGAATTTCAACATGTAGAGTTGAATGTGGTATTTCTATATTATTATTATTATTATTATTATTATTATTATTATTGCTAGAGACCCAGTGCATGAAAATTAGTGCACTCTGAGGGGGTTAGGGGCAGTTCCTCAGCCTGGCTTGTGCCCTCTCACAGTCCAGGACCATCGGGGGATGTCCACCTACTGGCTTAGGCCCACTCCTGGGGGTATTGAGCTTAAGCTGCAGTCAGACAGCCCTCTGGAAGCCTGGGAGCCCTAGGGGGATGTCCAACTGATGGCTTAGGCCCGCTCTTCAGGGGGAATGGTCCTAAGTCGTTAGTTGGACATCTTTAGTACTGCAGCCAAGGTGGGAGAGGCTCCTGCGACCCCCACTGTGCTGGCCAGCCATGAGCCAGATTCTGGCTGAGCAGGGTTCCCCTTGTGGAAGTTCACTGACCACCAGGAGGCAGCTCCTGTTTTGAGCATCTGCTCCCCGGTGGTCAGTGCACATCATAGCATCCGGTCATTCCCAGTCATTCTGCAGTTAAGGTCAATTTGCATATTACCCTTCTATTATATAAGGTTTTAAACATCAATAATGGGAGAAAATCATTCATTGGCTGCCCCTTGCACACACACCCCCCACACACACTGGGATTGAGCCCACAACAAGGCATGTGCCCCTGACCAGAACTGAATTCAGAACCCTTCAGTCTACAGGCCAATAGTCTATCCACAGAGCAAAACCAGCCAGGGCTCTATATTATTATTTTAATGTCTGTGGTATCTTGATTACTTTAAGGAACCATCTTTGTTTTTATTGATATTCTCTATTGGTTTTTCTTTCCAATTGCATGAATTTCTATTCTAATTTAACTGTTTTCTTCCTGCTGTTTGATTTGCATTTATTTTGCTTTTTTTCTAATTCCTTAAGAATAGTTTAGATTAGTGGTATAAGAGCCTATTTTTTAGTATAAGAATTTAATGCTGTAATTTCCCCTCTAAGTACAGCTTTTGTACCCCACAAATTCTGAAAAATTGTTTTCATTTTTGACCAGTTTAAAATACTTTCTGTTTTCCTTTGTGACTTTCTCTTTGACCCATAGGCCATTTGAAAACATGTTTAATTTCTAAGATTTGAGAAGGGAATTTTCCAGTTATTTTTTTCATTACAGGCATATCTTGTTTTATTGTGTTTTGTTTTATTGCACTTCATAGATATTGTGTGGGGTTTTGTTTTTGTTTTTGTTTTTTTACAAATTGAAGGTGTGTCAACCCTGCATCCAGCAAAACTATCAGTGTTCTTTTTTCATGAACATTTTCTCACTTCATGTCTTTCTATCACTGTTTGGTAATTCTCACAATATTTCAAACTTTATTATTAATATTATTTTATTGGTTATGGTGATCTGTGATCTCGTGTTACTATTGTAACAGCAAAGGTGATGGTTAGCATTTTTAGAAATAATTATATTTCTAGACATAATGCTATTGCACACTTAATGGATGACGATAGAGTGTAAATATAACTTCTATATGTACTGGGAAACCAGAAAACTTATGTGACTTGCTTTATAGTGATACTTGCTTTGCTGTGGTGTTCTGGAATCGAACCCACAGTATCTCTGAGGTATGCCTGTATTTCTTTTTAAGTTTAATTCAATTGCAGTCAGAGAGTATAAGCTATAGAAATTTAATTATTTTAAATTTAAGATGCATTTTATGACCCATGATATGGCCTAACATGGTGAATGTTCCCTGCACTCTTGCAAAGAATGTGTATTCTGCTATTGTCTTTAGGTGAAGCACTCTGTAGATTTAGATTCAATCAGTTGATGGTGCTGATTAGCTCTCCTATATGATTGCTGATTTTCAGTTTACAAGTTTGTCAGTTTCAGACAGAGAAGTGTTGAAGTTCCCAATTATAATTGTAGATTGTCTATGTTTCCTTTCAATTTTATCAGTTTTGCTTCATATATTTTGAAGCTCTGTTGTTAGGTGCATACAAATTTGGGATCATTATGTTTTCTTAGTAGGTTAGTCCTTTAATCATGCAATGTCTCTTTTTATCTCAGGAACCTTTTTGGTCTAATATCTACTTTTTCTAATGATATTATAGCTATTCCAGTCCTCTTTTGATTAGTGTTATCATGGTATATCTTTTCCGCCTCTAACATATCAGTATTTTATATTTGAAGTAAGTTTCTTGTAAACAGCATGTGATCATTTTTATTCATTCTGCAATATCTATTTTTAAATGATGTATTTAAACTGTTTATATTTAATATAATTATTGATATGTTTTACAGGCCTATCATTTTGTTGTTTTCTGTTTATTCCTTCAAATTATATTTATTTCACTTTCTTTGGAATTTTTGCTACTTATCTGTATTAATCATCTAAGTATCATTTGGCAAAACATCTTCAGAATTGAGGCAACTTTGCCCAATAGAAATATATATTCTAGTTCCCAAACTAGTAATCAGCCAAAATAGTTGGTTTTAAAATATTTTCAACTCTCCTTGTTTTTTATTTTATTTTAAGATTATCAAAAACATGGACCTTTAACATAATGCCTTTTTGAGATAAAAGAGAAACTGGAATTTGGAACTAGATTTTATCCACAGGTTCGCTGCTTTTAACTTTCACTTTTATTAACAAAGCTGATGTGAAAGCAAAGTGTTTTCTGTTGCAATTTAACTTCTTTAATTAAAAGTGAAAGTTATAAGGTAATAGTGCCAGGGGTGAAGTTCTGTCAGAAGGGGGAAATGGGTTTAAGATTGAAACTGTGGGCATGGTGGAGGCTATAGTGCAGCATCTGGAGTTTTGACACTGTAATGGAAAATGGATACCATTGCCTTAAACTCTTCTAATATTGCCTTTTAAAAAAAATTATAAAACTATAAGAAGCATGACTATGAGAAAAGCACTGATGAAAGCTGAGGTGCCCTGTGAAGGTGGGAGTTTGAAAGATTAAAGCGTGAATACTCAGAATTTCAAACTCTAAAAGAATGTGTATTCCTGCTCTTAAATGAGGTCAGGCAAAGCAGAATTCTCCTCACTTTACAAACCTCATAAAGTTGGCAAGTATCTGAAACAAACAATCATTCTGGAATGTACTGAACCTGATTATAACAAAATCCCGGGGAAAACCTTGGTGTACTGTCTGTGTGCTAGCTGGATGAATTAGGAGGTAACTTTTTCTGAGGAAAGGCAGTACTCAGGTGTTTGGGTTTTTGTTGTTGTTTTCTTAAGAGAGTCTTAAGACCTTCCCTCCAATTTTCAATTATATCAGAAATTGTCTTTTCTTTTTTTCCCAGATTCATTTTCTTTCTTTTCTTTTAGAAATTATCTTATAGTTTTGCCATTCCTTAAGAATTCAACCAGTTGGGATTAGTGTATCAGTTATGCCTTTGCAGTCCACTCAGTAGAATTTCTAATACTTTGTAGAATTATGTTCTTCTCCCCTAGAAAAAGCCAAATGCCATCCATACCAGACATGTCATTTTACAAAATATTAATAGATTTTTCCCAATATCAGTATTATTCAGGCATACAAAATGTTACATCTACAAAGACTTTTACATAAGAATGTCCTTGGCACAGGACTCACAGTAAAACTGTAATAGTAAAACTAAATTAATTTCATGGTAATTTAAATTTAGAGTAGGAGGAGGCTAAGGAACTTCAATCCAGTGCCTTCCCCTATGTCTTCTTCCGAGAACTTAAAGCTGAGATGAGTTAAAATAAGCTAAACTGTGACATCTCTATGGACACTGATCAGACATCGCCCTCCCCCTCCCTATCTTCCCATTTTGTCTTTTTTGACATACTTGACCCAACCTGTAGATGTCAAGTCCCCAAAACACAGGTGCTTCGGGAAGATAGATTTGGTTTTTAAATGAAGCAACTGTGGCCCACGGAGAGGTCCTTTCAAGAGCACCAGCCACCAGCTGGAGCAGCTGCCCCGGGCAAGCAGGATTCCCTCACCTCACTGGCCTTCAGGGGCCAGACAGCTGGGCGCCCCATCCCCTCCAGATCAGAGCTCTGCGCTAGCCTGCTGTGTGGCTGAAGGGGCTGAGGGGCCCTCTGTCCAGGCCTTCACGGAGCAGAGCAGGCTGCACACAGCAGGAAACAGACTGCAGCCCTGGCATGGGCTTCTCAGTCATCACCAGCCTTTCGAAGGCATCCCTCATCTTTCACTACACTGTTCCACAGGTCTGGCAGGGAATTCTTCCTCTCCGACCGTTTCAGCTGCAATCTCCTTGGAGGACACACAGGTCCTCTTTACATCCTGTTATGTTTTCAGTAGCTTTGAAGATTTGTTTTTGGTGTATTTTCAGTACTGTGCTTTCCTTCATTTTCCCCAAGCGATTCATTAGTATTTTTCCTGTTGTAGAAGGTTATCATTAATATCCAAATTAACAGTCAAGGAAACATCCAAATTTAGGGCAGTGATTTTTCTACAGGAAATTAGGTTAGTTGCTTTTCCCCCCTTTATTCTGTTTTTTTTTTTTTAGTAGTTTGTTGTTTTTATCTGTTTATAAAATGAAATATATACTCTTTGTAAAATCTTAATAAAATACTGAAAAATATGAATAGCCAAGACTACCCACAATTCCACTTCCTTTAGACAATCTCTCTTCCCCTTTGATTTAAATCCCTTTTTAGGTCACTGGAAATACAACTGTCTATGCATGTGGGGTTCATAATCATACTCTCTCCTAAGAATCCTCCCCACACCTTTGTCCCTCCTACTCCCCCAATAGCACACTAACGTGGCCCTTCTTTAATTTTATGACCACAAACCTCAGTGGGCTTTTGGCACAGCTCAGCAATAGGATTCCAGTTCCCCAGGTGGTTCAAGACCTGCTCTCCAAGACCTGGTTTTATGCCTCTCCTTTTTGCTCCCAATCTTTAACAGTTTCCCTTCCTCGTGTTCAGATGATGAAACTTGCTCCTTATTTCTCTTCCATACTCCTCTTTTAAAAATTTATTCCGCTTCTTACCAGTTTCGTGCAGCAAAGCAAGGAGGCTTTGGTGATGGCAAGGAGGTGGTAGTGATAGACAGGCAGCTATTATCAGCGGACAGATCTCGTAACTGGGAGAGTCTGACGCAGATTACCAAGTGGAAAAGCAGGCCCTCTGCACTGTTTTCCGCAGCGGCTGCACCCTCTCCCCAACAGTCCTCAAGGTCCCCTTTTTTCCACATTTGCATCAGCATTTGGCATCTCTTGTCTTTTCAAGTAAAATATTTTTAATTTGCATTTTCTTCTTCACATAGCTCTTTAGCCCTAAGTATGACAGCACACGCGAAACGGCTCAGAAGGAGGGAACCGTGCTGATGTAGCTGGCCTCTCTCTGTGATAGCAGTGCAAAGGTCTGCTAGCCATTAGGGATGATTTAATTGTCCAAGAGACATGGGGACTGACAGTTTGCCACCGCAGGACATTTGGGATCCAGGAAATGGGAAATGTGCACCATGCACACACTCTGTCTCCAACAGATGAGTTGGGCTTCCTGAGAGAAAAAAAAGATTTGGGAGCACAGAATTATATAGAGGGCCTAATGAGTGTGGAAGGACTTGCTGTACAGCATCTTAAATACTTAAAAAAAGTCCTGGGGTCGGGGGAGAAGAATATTAGGAAAGACACACAAAACAAGTCCTGGTTTGTATCTTGTATGCTCAGTGGTTAGACTGTTGGCCAGAGGACCTCAGGTTCAATTCCCAGTCAAGGGCATATACCTGGATTGCAGGTTCAATCCCCACCAATCATGTGTCTCTCTCACATCAATGTGTTCCTCTCTCTCTCCCTCTCTCTCTCCCTCTCTCTCTCTCTCTCTCTCTCTCTCTCTCTCTCTCTCTCTCTTGCTGTTTCTCTTCCTCCCTCCACTGTCTAAAAATCAACAACAAAAACTTAAAAGAGAACAGAAAGGCCTGGCCAATGTCCCTCAGTGTTTGGCATGGATCCATGAACCAGGAGGTTTGATTCCCAGTTAAGGCACATGCCTGGGTTGTGGGCTCAGTCCCCAGTAGGGTGCAGGCAGGAGGCAGCCAATCAATGATTTTCACTCATCATTGATGTTTCTCTCTTCCTCTCTCTTTTTTTAATAGGAACTTATTTTTAGATTTAAAAGTTAGCAATATTAGAAGTTAGGTGGGGTTTACTTTCAAAGTTACAGTAGATTTTATTTAAAACTGAATATTTAGCAGTTTACTGGGTAAGCCTAAAGGTTTGAAATTACACATCTATGAGTTTAGGCCTCATGTGTTTGACACCTTGGATCCTGTTCTCCTTCCTCTGCTACTTTTTAACTTACTGCACAGATGAGGGGCTCTTAAACCATCTGTTAACCTTTCTTTCTCCTTTTTTTAACCATGTGGAGTCGCTCAAGGCAAGAAGACCCAGAGCTAGCAAATCTGAAACAAAAAGCAAAGGAGGTGAGCATGGTTAGAGATCATTGAATCTGACATTTCAAGGCTTGAGCCTATTAATTTTTTATGCCCTGCTACTTGTATATCGTTAATAAAAATCTGATGAAAAACTTTTTAGGATGTATTTGTTGCTTTGGCTTTGATCTTAATGTTTGCAAACTAATACATTAATACATGTGAAGCCTTAAGGAGTTTTTCTAAGAGAATATTTCCATACATTATATTTTCATTTCCATTTTAGGTAGCTGAGCCTCTATGGGTTTGATGGCAGTGGCATTAGATTTTGGTGGGAAATGTATCTCTTCATCTCTTGCTAAATGTTACATCCTAGGCTTATGAAACCTTGTCATCAATATTTTACCCGAATTCACTGCTTTAAGAGCCCAAACCTCTAAGATGTCTTGCCATTTCAAACTCTTCATTTTGAAAAGACATGTGCAACTCCATTCAGTTATTTGTAATAGTAAAACTTGTCCCAAATCATGTAAGCACGGGACTTGCTGTCTTGTTATTAGTATTTTGCCTGAATCAGGCTATAGTGATTAGCTCAACTGAATGTCATCATCTTCGTTCCTTTTAAGGCGCCCATTTCCTAGTTGTGGCATCCGTGACTATCTGGGTTGCAGTAAGCGCAATGGTCTAGAAGTGCAAGTCATGCCAACTAACACATGTCATTTAGTTAGTTATGTGCTATATGCAGTTGACCCTTGACCAACAGGGGTTTGACTGTGCAGATCTACTTATATGCAGATTTTTTCAATAAATACATCCTGTACTATAAATGTATTTTGTCTTGTTTATAATTTTCTTAATTTTCTGTTCTCTAGCTTATTTTATTGTTAGAATATAGTATATAATGTATATATGACATACAGAATATATGTTAATTGACTGGTTTATGTTATTGGTAAGGCTATTAGTAGTCAATTTTTTGTGGAGTTGAAACTTAGAAGTAGATTTTCAACTACAGGGTAAGGACAGTGGCACCCTTAAACTCCACATTGTTCAGAGGTAAACTGTATATGCCCCCAATGCAACATGCAGTCGTGGCATGACAATATGTTCACAAACATCTTCTAAACAGCATTTGAGATGTGAGGGTCTAATGAATAATTAGATCATATTTGAAATTTACTTTATAAAAATAAATAAATATGAAACTTGAATTATTGTTTATTAAAAATGGTTGCTAACTCAATTTGAACACACTGCAATAACACCTGGGCTAATGGGCTATTGAAATAGTTCTTTAAGTTCTGCTTTACTAGAAAGTGACTGAAATTCTTTAAATATTTCTGATTTATATTGCGTATAATACAACCTTCAATAGTTTTCAAATTTTTATCCTCATAAGTAATGTTTGAAATGTCTAGCATTTTCTGATTTATCAGTGGTTAATCATTCAGACAACAGTTAAGTACCTTTCCTTAGAGGGAATGGAAAAAAAGCATACTATACAGGAATGCAGAATTAAGTCACTGTAGTGACCATTAAAATAACAGCTGATCAGAGTGATTGCTATGGAAATTTCTTTTACTATTGTTCCAAAAAAAAAAAAAGATGAAATCCTTATTAAAATGTTTATATTTTAGCTCCACTAGAGGGAGTAATGCAGTTCAGAAGTCTATTTTTTAATGAATTCGATCCATTTGTCATTGACTTAGTAAATACATTTGTGATAACAGTATTATCAAAATTCAGCAACCATGATGCTTTAAGTCTCGCTCTTTATTTATGCGTGTTGCTGGGGTGGTTGATTTAAATTTGAAGCCAGCTTTTTGGTGACAGAGGGGAGTGTTCTATATGTTCACATATTTGTCCTACTTCTTTCTCTCCCTTCAAAATGTAATTTCTAAATTTCCTAATTCGGCTTACTCTCCTGAAGCAATTCTGATATGCAAATAAGCTTTAGCATTAAAAAAAGTGGAAGCTTTTGAGATTCTGACTTTCATTTTATTAAAGAGTATGTGTTTGGTAAGTAGCTCACAACAGGGAATAAACGATTACAACTTTCTACTGCAGCTTTCCAGAGTCTTCTGACTGGAGACCCTGCCCCAGAGCTCTTGGAGGTCTCCCTGCCTGTGCTCTGACTGGGGGTACATGGTAGCCCCAAACCGGGGGTTTCTTCTCATCTCTGTCTTCCATGAAGCAATGATAATAAGAAGCTTCAAATCTGAGTGTGCTTTATTTTTCAAAGCTTCAAGAACGTAAAGTAATTTATACGCATATTTTTAGAAATTTTAAGGAGTATCTAAGGGCTTATAATGAAAAGCACACCATTGGGCTCATCTTCCCCTCCTCACATGATAGCTTTATAAAGTAAAATTTTTATTGAGGTAAAATTTACATATGGTGAAAAACACAAGTATAAGTCTTCAAATAAATTGGTACGTTTGTGTAACTATCACCACACTCAAATACAGGTCATCTCTATCAATCCTCCCTCCCCCAAATGTCCTCATGCCCCTTTTGTCAAAAATAATTCATCATAGTGACTTTTAAAATGGCTACTGATAAGAGCAATTGCTGTAGAAATTTTTTAGTACTATTTTGAAAGAGATGAAATAGTTATAAATATGGTTATATTTCGGAACCACTAGAGGGAGTACTGAAGTCCAATTTGTCATTTTCTTCTTTTATCTCTTGAGCTTTTAATATATATCATACCTAGGAAATCATTGCCTGACCAAGGTCACTAAATTTACACCTATGATTTCTTCTAAGAGTTTTATATTTTTATTTTCACACTTAGATTTGGATCCATTGTGAGTTAAATGTTGTGTATAGTATGAGGAAAGTGTCCAAATACATCCTTTTGCATCCAGTTGCCCCACCACCTTTTGTTGAAAGATTGTTCTCTCCCTCATTGAATTGTCTTGGAACTCTCCTCCAAAAACAGTTGGTTGTGAATGTACAGGCTTATTCCTGAATTCTTGATTGTCTTCCATTGATCTAAATGTCTATCTTTTCTTTAACTGTTCTTTTTTTTTCCCCCTTAGGGAAGGGAGAGAGAAAGGGAGGAAAGAAGGGAGAGAGAGAGAGAGAAAGAGAGAAACATCTAACAGTTGCCTCCTGCATGTGCCCTGACCAGAGCTTGAACCTGAACTAGGTATGTGCCCTGACTGGAAATTAAGCCTACTTTTGGTGCACAGGACGAAGCTCCAACCAACCCCAAACTACACTGGCCAGGGCTAACATGTATCTTTATCCCCTCAGTACACTGGCTTGATTATGATAGCTTTGTAATAAGTTATGAAATTGGGATGTGTAAGTCCTCCAACTTTTTCTTTTTCCAGATTGTTTTAGCTATAATGTGTCCTTTGCATTTCCACATGAATTTTAGATCAACTTGTCAATTTCACCCCCTTCACACCCCTTGCCCCCCCAAAGCCAAGTAGAATTTTGACAAAGATTGCATTGAGTCTTAGATCAATTGATTCAAAATTGCCATCTTAACAATATTGAGTTTTCCAGTTTATGAAGCCATAATGTCTCTCCATTTGTCTAGATCTTCTTTAATTTTTTCCAAGAATGTTGTATAGTTTGAGTGTAAGCTTTACACTTTTTTGTTTAATTTATTCCCAAATATTCTCTTCTTTTTGATACTACTGTGAATGGAACTGCTTTCTTAAACAAAAATATGTTTTTATTGATTTGAGAGAGAGAGAGAGAGAAACATTGATGTGAGAAAGAAACATAGATGTCTCCTGTGTGAACCCTGACTAGGGATTGATTGAACCCCCAATGTGGGCATGTACCCTCACCAGGAATCAAACCAGCATCAGTCAGCTGAGCCACACCAGCCAGGGCACTATTTTCTTAGTTTTATTTCAGATTCTCATTGTTAGCATATAAGAGTACAATTGATTTTTGTATGTTGATCTTCTCTCCTGCTGACTTGCTATACTGACTGATTAGTGTGGTTCTTTTAAAAAAAATGTGGATTCCATAGGATTTTCCATATACAAGATTATGTTGTTTGACAATAATATAGTTTTATTTCTGCCTTTCATTCTGGGTACCTTTTATTTTTTTTTCTTAATCTAATTTTTCTGGCCTCCAATACAATGTTGAATACAAGTGGTAAGAGCAGACATCCTTGTCTTGTCAATCTTAGGAGGAAAGGATTCAGTCTTTTGGTTAGCAAGCAGAGATTTTGAATTTTAATGAACTGCATGTTATTATTTTCTTTTGCAGTTAGTGCTCCTTTTTTGTGCTGTCTAATAAATCTTTGCCTGTATTTTTCTGTACCCCAAAACCAATGTAGAGGGTTGTTTCCATACCAACAAGGTGTTCTATAATTTAACTCAATTCTAACACTGTCTACCCTAAAATAGCATCATATTCCTTCAGATGCCAATTGCAAGCCCAGGTTGTTACCTGGGCTACAGATCAGATACCTGCTCTATTAATTTGCTAGAGTGGAATTCAGATGCTACTTGAAAGTCAAGATTGTTACCTATACTTCAGACTGGCTATAAATCAGATGTTACCATGACCTCCGCATTGGGTTGAATTAATTTGTTAGAGTGGCTCACAGAACTCAGGAAACCCATTTCCTTACTAGATTACTGTTTGATTACAAATTATATGAAAGGATATGAATCAACAGCCAGATGGAAAGATTCAGAGGGCAAGGCCCCGAACAAAGGAGCTTCTGTCCTTTTGGAGCCTGGGCCTGGCACGGGGCACATGGGAGTGCTCTGGTTACCATCCTGGAAGCTCTCTGAACCCTATCCTTTTGGGTTTTTATGGGCTTCATTACTTAGGCATGATTGATTAATTGATTAAATCATTGGCCTTTGGGGATTGATTCAACCTCTAGTCCCTCTACCTTCCCCAGATCAGATCAGAGGTCAGGAGTAAGAACTGGAAGTCCCAACACTGTAATCACAAGTTTGCTTCTTCTGGCAACCAGTCCCCATTTTTAGATTTACAAAAGTAACCTCATTAGCATAACAAGAGACCTTTTATTGCTTTCTTTACAGGAACTTCCAGGGGCTTTAGGAACTCTGTCAGATGTGGGGACACAGACCAAATATATATTTCTTATTATAAATCACAATGTAGCAGTCTACTTCAAGTTTACAAAGACTGTATCTATATGTTTTGAAGTTTATATTATAAGTTGAAGTCTGTAAGCCATTTCAAATAAATTTTAATGTAGTTAATTTCTCCTTTTACTTCTGTCATTTTTTTTTAGCTTCATGAATTTTGAAGCTCTATAATTAGGTGCATACATATTTTGGGTAATTATATTTTTCTGATGAGTTACTCCTTTATCACTATGAAATATTGCATTTTATCTCTAGTCATACTGTTTTGAAGTTTACTTTTCCAATATTAAAATAGCCATAGTAGCCTTCTTATGCTTACTGTTTGCATGGTATATATTTCCCTACACTTTTATTTCAACAACATTTTATTTTATATTTAAAGTGAATCTTTCATTGGTAGCATATAGTTGAGATATAGTTGAGTATTGCTTTTATGTGCAGTTTGAAACTCTTTGCCATTGAAATAAAATGTATACTCTATTTACATTTTTTATATTTAGTTTTCAATTATAGTTGACATACAATATTATATGAGTTTCAGGTGTACAATGTAGTGATTAGACATTTATATGTCTTGTGGAGTGATCACCCTGATTAGTCTAGTACCCATCTTGTACCATACATAATTATTATAATACTAGAGGCCTGGTGCACAAAAATTCATGCACTCAGGGGGTCCCTCAGCCTGGCCTGCGCCCTCTCACAATCCGAGACCCTACCCGAGGGTCCCTAGGCCTGGCCTGAAATCAGGGCCTATCAGGGCTTTACTCCCCCCAGCTGCAGGCAGCTGGCCTCCCCTCTCCACTGCCACTGCTTGCCATCTGTGCAGTGCTGCTTCCTCTCCCCTGCCACCAGTGGTCTTCCTCTGCAGTTGACAGGCTAGTGTGCAAATGGCTGGGATGGCCTGGGCCTCCCTCTTTCTTTGCTGGGGGGTGGGGCCAGCCCTGTGGGACTGTCTACCTACCTGATTGCCCTTAATCACTTGTCTGCCTACCTGATCACCCCTAACCAATGGTCTGCCTACCTAATCATCCCCAACTACTCTCCCTGCCTGCTTGATTGCCCCTAACCACTTGCTTGGGGGCAGGGCTAGTCTGGCAAGGGGTTGTCTGCCTACCTGATCACCTCTAACCACTTGCCTGCCTACCTAATCACCCCTAATGGATGGTCTGCCTACCTGATCACTCCTAACTGCTGGTCTGCCTACCTGATATCCCCTAACCACTCTGCCTGCCCGCCTGATTGCCCCTAACTGCTTGCTTGGGGATGGGGCCAGTCGGCGAGGGGCCATGGTGGTTCGGTCTCTAGTCATTTCAGTTGTGAGGCCTCTGGCCTTTTATATATAGGATTATTATTATTTTAAATTTAATACGCTTATTGATTTAAGAGAGAGGAAGAAAGAGGGAGAGAGAGATAGAAACATCAATGATGAGAGAGAATTATTAATCAGCTGTTTCTTGCATGCCCTTACGGGGGATCCAACCTACAACTCAGGCATGTGCCCTGATCAGAAATAGAACCATGACCTCCTGGGTCATGGGTCAACGCTTAATCCCAGAGCTACACAGGCTGGGCATAATATTAACTATATTCCCTAAGCTGTACTTTATATCCTTGTAACTATTTTTAAAACTAATAATTTGTACTTCTTAATCCCTTTTACCTTTCTACCCCCCACTCCCCAAATCACCCTCTCATTTGGCAACTGTCACAATGTTCTCTGTGCCCTAACTGGTTTGGCTCAGTGAATAGAGCTTCAGCCTGCAGACTGAAGGGGCCTGGGTTTGATTCCTGTCAAGGGCACATACCCAGGTTGTGGGCTTAATTCCCAGTGGGGGTTGTGCAGGAGGCAGCCAATCAATGATTCTCTCTGAAATGTTAAAAAAAAATGTTCTCTGTATCTATGAATCTGTTTCTATTCTCCTTTGTTTTATAGATTCTACATGAGTGAAATCATATGGTATTTGTCTTTTTTTGTCTGACTTATTTTACTTAGCATAATACCCTCTAGGTTCATCCATTCTATTGTAGATAGTAAGATTTCATTCTTTTTATGGCTCAGTAATATTACATTATACATGAACACCACATCTTTATTCATTCATCTATTGATGGACACCAAGGTTGCTTCCATGTTTTGGTTATTTGATTATTGAAAATAATGCTGTGAGGAACATAGGAGAGCATATGTCTTTTGGAATTACTGTTTTATTTTTTGCTTTTTATTTTTTTTAATTTAATAAATCTTTATTGGTCAGATTATTACAATTGTTCCTCTTTTTCCACCCATAGCTCCCTTCCACCTGGCGCCCACCCCACTCTCTGCACTTACCTCCCCCCCATTGTCCTCATCCATAGGTATAGGATTTTTGTCCAGTCTCTTCCTGCACCCCTTTCCCTCTTTCTTCCTGAGAATTGTCAGTCCACTCCCTTTCTATGCCCCTGATTCTATTATATTCACCAGTTATTCTGTTCATTAGATTTTTAATTCACTTGGTTTTTAGATTCACTTGTTGATAGATATGTATTTGTTATTCATAATTTTTATCTTTACCTTTTTCTTCTCTTCCTCTTCTTAAAGAGTACCTTTCAGCATTTCATATAATACTGGTTTGGTGGTGATAAATCTTTTAGCTTAGGGCACTCGGCATGTGCTCATTGGTGGTTTCATATAAGGCACATGATTAGGTACTTAGGTACTTAGGAATTGAAGACTTAGAGTATTTGGCAGGTGCTGATTGGTGGCTCAAGGTATAGTCCATATACGGTGCCTGGTTAAGTTCTCAGGAATGTCCAGGCCATAGGTGCAGGTTATGTCATACTCCATCCATCAGTTGGGGGATGTGAGGATCTATCATTCCAGCCTTTTGGTAATATTTTAAAAAAAAATTGAGAGTCTGGGCAAGGATTAGGATATTAAGGTCTATCTTCCATAGCTACTTCCTGCTGAGATGGGGTATTGACAGGGCATCTACCTGGGCCTCAAGGATTCTGGTGCTAGGTTCTGAATTCAAGGCCAGATAGATCTCTCCCACCTTTTGGTTGGGGAACGCCTGCATTCTGTTCTGCAAGAAACTAGTGAAACAGTGCTTGAGACAGGGGCCAAAGAGCAAAATTAAAAGAATAAATACCAGTGGGCCTAATAGTGGGAGGAGCTATGGGGTAAATGAGCAAAAAACAGGGAGTGTTTTCTGTGCTGGATGAGGGTTGCAGCAGTATGATTTCCCCAAGAGACTGATTGGTGAAGTCTCAAGAGTGATCCTCTTGAGTCAATTGGGAGGTAAAAGCTGGTTCTGAGGCTGCCACAGCATCACTTACGTAGTTTTGCTGCTTTTCTGGGCCTGGAGCTGAAATACAACGGTGAGAAAGCGACGAGATCCCCACGTGTCTTGGTACAGCAGGGTTCGAGAGATGTCCGGAGTGGGCCAATCAACTCGGAACCATGCCACTGAGCAGAGCCAGAGCAGGAGTCAGAAGCTCGGGGCTAGGTTCAAGGATCTCCACGCTCCCGTGCGCCTCTCCCAGACTTCGACACCAAATGAAAGATGAGACAGAGGGCGGAAAAAACAGGACTACAGGCTTTATTAGAGGAGAGGGACCCCTGCCGGGCCGTCTCTCAAGGGGACAGCAGCTCTGGTACCCTTATGATACAGATGTTATTCCATTTCATGTTGTCCCAACCCAAAGTTCCCTTAAACTCTCCTCAGCTTTTTCAGTGTTTTTTCTTTTTGCTATTCTAGTTGAGTATTTTTTTCCACTTTGTCTTCCAAATCTCTGATTTGATCCTCTGCTTCATCAAGCCTGCTTTTAATTCCTTCCAGTTCTTCCTTGATGTCAGATATGGTATTCTTCATTTCTGACTGGTTCTTATTCATGATTTCTATGTCCTTTTTCAATTCCTTATAGTTCCTATTAAGTTCCTTGAGCATCCTTCTAACCATTACTCTGAATTTTTATGGCTGATAAATTGCTTGCCTTCATCTCATGTAGGTCTTTTTCTGGAGATTCTTCCTTTTCTTTCATTTGGGGTTTGTTTCTTTTCCTCCCCATTTTAGTTGTCTCTTTGTGTTTGTTTCTATGTATTAGATATACTTCTTTTTTTCTTTTTAAATATATTTTATTGATTTTTTACAGAAAGGAAGGGACAGGGATAGAGAGTTAGAAACATCGATGAGAGAGAGACATCAATCAGCCGCCTTCTGCATGACCTCTACTGAGGATCTACCCGCAACCAAGATACATGCCCTTGACCGGAATCGAACCCGATACCTTTCAGTCCCCAGGCTGATGCTCTATCGACTGAGCCAAACTGGTTTTGGCACAGATATACTTCTTATGACTCCAAGTTTTTGTGGGATGGCCTTTTGTAGTAAATGTCCTGTGGGACCCAGTGGCGCAGTCTCCTTGAATTCTTGAGGTGGATGCTCTAGATGTGACACTTTTGTGGTTTATTTGGGATCTCCTGTTGTAATTAGGTCTTTTTTAAAATTGTTTTCTTAATGTAAATCTTTATTGTTGAAAGTATTATGCCAAAACCAGTTTGGCTCAGTGGATAGAATGTCGGCCTGAAGACTGAAAGGTCCCAGGTTCGATTCCAGTCAAGGGCATGTACCTTGGTTGCGGGCACATCCCCAGTAGGGGATGTGCAGGAGACAGCTGATTGATGTTTCTCTCTCATCAGTGTTTCTGACTCTCTGTCCCTCTCTCCCTTCCTCTCTGTAAAAATCAATAAAATATATATTTTTAAAAAGTATTACATATGATCCCTTTTTCCCCCATTGATTCCTTCTAGCCCACCTCTACCTCCCTCACCAGGCTTTCACCACCCTATTGTCTGTGTCCATGGGTTATATATACATGCATACACGTTCTTTGGTTGATCACTTCCCACTCTCCCTTCCTCCCCTGCCTTCCTTCTGAGATTACACATTCTATGCCTTTGTCTCTGTATCTTTTTTGCTCATCAGTTTATTTTGTTCATTAGATTTCACATATTAGTGAGGTCATGTGTTACTTGTTTTTCTCTGACTGATTTATTTCACGTAGTAGAATACTTTCTAGGTGCCTCCATGCTATCTCAAAGGGTAAGAGATCCTTCTTTTTTTTTTTACTGCTGCATAGTATTCCACGGTATAAATGAACCACAGCTTTTTTATCCACTTATCTACTGATGGGCACTTGGGCTGTTTCCAGATCTTAGCTATTGTAAATTGTGCTGCTATGAACATTGGGCTGCCTATATTCTTTCTGATTGGTATTTCAGCTTTCTTAGAGTATATTCCTATGAGTGGGATCACTGGGTCAAATGGCAGTTCCAGATTTAATTTTTTGAAGAAATGCCATACTCTTTTCCAGAATGTCTGCACCATTCTGCATTCCTGCCAGCAGTGAACTAGGGCTCCCTTTTCTCCCTTTGTTGATGGTATCATTCTGTTAGGTAAGGTGATACCTCATTGTCATTTTAATTTGCATCCTCTGATGATCATTGGCTTTGAGCATTTTTTCATATGTCTCTTGGTCATCTGTATGTCTGCTTTGGAGAAGTGTCTATTTAGGTTGTTTGTCCATTTTTTAATTGGATTGTTTGTCTTCCTTTAGTTAAATTGTATGAGTTCCTTATATATTTTGAATATTGACACTTTATCAGGTGTATCATTGGCAAGTATGTTCTCCCATACAGTGGACTTCCTTTTTATTTTGTGATTTCCTTTGAACAGGGTACCAAAAGCCAAACTTGGCTAGCTTCTGACATTGACCATTACAAATGTAGCTCCTGGGAGGCCTAAAATCAGCATACAAAACAGTTAGCTTCAGACACATAAGAGCAGGATCCAAAGAAAGATCCTAACAGGCACTAAAATCTATTGAAACAAACTTCACTTGGTTGGGTTTTTTGTGTTGTTTTTTTACAAAAATTATTTTATTTATTTATTGCTTTGGTATTATTATTTTTTCTTGTTTCTTTCATCTCTTTTATTTACCTTTTTCCTTTTCTTACTCTATTTATTTATTTATTTTTTTGCTTTATTCTTCTTTCTCTTCTTTTTACCTTTAACAGTAGAAATATCTCTCCTGATTCTTAATTGCCACAGTATGGGTGTGGGACCTACCTGCCTGTTCTGCAACTCTACCCTGCCTACCAGTCTCAGTGTGACTTCTTCTTTACATCTATATTTATAGGAGTTTTGTTCAGCTAAACTTCAGGTGGTTGTCAATAGTGGTTGTCCTATAATTTATTTGTAATTTTGATATGATCATGGGAGGAAGTGCTATCTTGACTTCACCCCTAGCCTTCATTTACATTTAATATAATTATTGGTATGGCTGAGTTTGTCTACTGTCCTGTTATAGGTTTATTTTTCTTCTTCTTTTTTTATCTTTTTATTAATTTTTATTAATTTTTTATACATATCTCCCCATTGCCCCCCCTCCCTCCCTGGCATACCCCAACCCCCCAGTGTCTGTGATCATTGGTTATGCTTATATGCATGCATACAAGTCCTTTGATTGATCACTTATCTACCTCACCTAACTTTAATCTTTCTGCTATAATTTCACAGTCTGTTTGATGCTTTATGATTTTTGTCCTCCTGAGAATTATCAGTCTACTCCCTTTCTGTGCTCCTGATTCTATTATATTCACCAGTTTATTCTGTTGATCAGATTTTTAATTCACTTAATTTTTAGATTCACTTGTTGATAGATATGTATTTGTTGTTCATAATTGTTTGTCTTTTACCTTTTTCATCTTCTTCTTCTAAAAGAGTACCTTTCAGTATTTCATATAATACTGGTTTGGAGTTGATGAACTCCTTTAGCTTTTTCTTCTCTGTGAAGCTCTTTATCTGCCCTACAATTCTGAATGATAGCTTTGCTGGATAGATTATTCTTGGTTGTAGGTTCTTGCTATTCATCACATTGAATATTTCTTGCCACTCCCGTCTGGCCTGCATCATTTCTGTTGAGAAATCAGCTGACAGTCGTATGGGTGCTCCCTTGTAGGTAATGAACTGTTTTTCTCTTGCTGCTTTTAATATTCTCTCTTTGTCTTTTGCTCTTGGTATTTTAATTATGATGTGTCTTGATGTGGTCCTCTTTGGATTCCTTTTATTTGGGGTTCTGTGTGCTTCCTGGACTTGTAAGTCTATTTCTTTTACCAGATGTGGGAAGTTTTCAGTCATTATTTCTTTAAATAGGTTTTCAATATCTTGCTCTCTCTCTTCTTCTGGCACCCCCACAATTCTGATGTTGGTACGCTTGAAGCTGTCCCAGAGGCTCCTTACATTATCTTCACATTTTTGGATTCTTTTCTCTTCTTGCTTTTCCAGTTGAATGTTTTCTTCTTTATATTTCAAATTTTTGACTTGATCCTTGCCTTTCTCTAGTCTGCTGTTAGGATTCTGTATAATATTTTTTATTTCAGTCAGTGTCTCTAGTATGTCCTTTTTCATCTCCTCTTGGGTCTCACTAAATTTATCCAACTTTTCTAGCATATTCTTGAAAAACCTTATAAGCGTGGTTTTGAACTCTATATCCAGTCATTTTTTTCCCTCCATTTCTTTTGTTTGTAATCCCTTCCCTTGTCTCAGCATTTTCACTATGCCGGGGAAACTTCTGTGTTGAATTCAGCTTTATGACACCAGACTTGCAAAACCGAAGAAGCCTCTGTTGAGCTTGGGAGGGGTGGAGTCTCAGGGCATAAGGAACCGCCTTGCCTTCCAGTCGGCCGCGCCCTCCTCGGCCCGTGAGTCTCACGTGACTGGGTAATCGCTGGCGCAGTCCTTGTTCTCGCGCACCCGCAGTGCCTCTAACCGCTGCCTTTCCGGCTCCCCTGTGCACCAGGACCACACGAGTCTAGGTCCCTAGGGTTTCGCCCGAAACAGGGGCTTAGTGGAGTCAGAAGTGGCACAGTTGGGAGGATCTGTCTTCTGCCCACTCGCAAAAGCCAGCGGCACAATCAGCAATCTGTCCTGTGCGCAGTGCCGTGCGCGCCACCAGGCCTTTGATTTTTTGCGACTCCCCTAAATTTCCGTGCACTTCTCCCTTTTCACAGTCCAAACTCCCCCCGTATGAGTTTCGGTTGGATCTGGGGTTTAGTGTTGTAAGATAAGGGGTTCAATGCCTTTGAGAGTCTCTGTTTCCCTCCCGCCAGAGAAAGCCAGCTAGGTACTCCTGCACCCGCTCTCTCTGCGCGCGCGTCTCTCTGTACCTCAGCTTTTTGCAGCTCCTCTGGGTTTCTGTGAGCCCCTCTCTTTCCTTCTAGCTGTATAACTTACACTCAGCCAGCTTTCCTGTGGTTCTGGATGATGTCTGTTCTGTCTTTTAGTTGTAGTTTTGAAATTGTTGTGCGAGGCAGCAGTGTAGGTGTTTACCTATGCCGCCATCTTGGATCCTCCCTATTTTTCTTCTTTTGATCTTTATTTTTTTGATCCTGCCTTCTTTTGAAATATTTTAATGTGTTCGGATTTCATTTTATTTCCACTATTGGCTTTTGAGCTACTTCTATTTTGATTATGTTAGTGTTTGTTCTAAGGCTAGCAATATGTATTACCTACTTATCAAAGTCTATTTCAAATTAGGTAAATCTTCACATCTAGCACTTCGCACTTCATACCTTATACTTCCAATATCACAGTTCATACTTCATGATTCATAAATGAAATAACCGTGAAATAGAATAATTTCATTCATCCACTTTCTTACCTCATCCTTTATACTATTATTGTATCTTTTATTTCTGTATACCTTTAAAGCCTTACCTTGAAATGCTACTAGTTTACTTTAAATAGTTAGCTTTTAAAGTAAATATGAGCAGAAAAATATCTTGTATTGTTTACAAACTTATTTACTATTTCTAATATTTTTATTTCTAACTTTAGGTTCAAGTTTCCATCTGGTTTTATTTTCCTTGAGCCTAAAGAACGTCCTTTAGCATTTTTTTTTGTATTATAAGTCTAATGAAAAGTCTTTTAGTTTTCTTTATCTGAAAATATCTTCATTTTATCTCATTTTGTTGGATATTTTCAATGAATATAGAATTCAGTGTTGACAGCATTTTTTTCTCAAAACATTAGTGATGTCTTCCATTGTCAAGTGGCCTCCATTATTTCTTATGAGATATCAGTGATTTTTCTTATATACTTTTTCTTTTCTTCCTTTTTTCTTTTTTTAATCCTCATCTGAGGATAGTTTTCCATTGAATTTTAGAAAGAGTGAAAGAGGGAAAGACAGAGAAACATCGATGTGAGAGAAACAAATTGATTGGTTGTCTCCTGCATGTACTCTCACCAGGGCCCTGGGCAGGGAGGAACCTGCAACCAAAATATGTGCCCTTGACCCGAATTGAACCTGGAACCCTTTGGTCTGCAGGCCAACACTCTATCCACTGAGCCAAACTGGCTGGGGCTTTTATATATATATATATTTAAAATATTTTCTGCTCCTCACACTCTCCTGAGACTTTTATTGGTCATATTGTTAGACCATTTGAAATTATCTCAGAGTTCACTGAGACTTTGATTTCCCTGCATACCCACCCCCCAAACTTTAGATCTTTTATTTATGTTGGATAATTTCTATTGATCCATCTTAAAATATGTTTACCCTCCCTTCTGCCATATCTAATATATTGTTAAGCTTATTTAATACATATTTCATTTCAGATATTGTATTTTTCAATTCTAAAATTTGTGCAGTTTTCATTTTCTGCTAAAACTTCTTTTAACTTTTTAAATATTTTATAACAACTATTTTAAAGTCCTTGTTTACTAACTTCAACATCTGGATCATCTTGAAAGCGATTTTTATTGAACAAGGTTTTTTCTTTATGACTATTCGTCACATCTTACAGTTTCTCTATCTAAAAATTTTTTATTGTATACTGAACATTTTGCAAGACATAGTGTAGAAACCTTTGATTCGGTTTTACTTCTCCAAAGAGTATGTTTTGTGTGTGTGTGTGTGTGTGTGTGTGTGTGTGTGTTTTAATAATCTAAGTAGTGGCCAATTACCTTGCACTTAAGGTTATTTCATTTTCTTAAGATAACACTTTGTTAGGGTGAATGTGTTTCAGTTTTTTCCTTGGTCTTAGGGCAAATGCTTCATTCTGGGACACCGTCTTCTAAAGTACAGCCCCTTTGTGGTTTAATGAAAAGTCTGAGTGTTTACCAAGTCCCTCTGACTTGAGAAAAGTCCAAATGTAAATGGTCTCTCTCTTGCAGTAGAAGACAGCTGAAACCTCTGCTCAGTTTTTCTGGTCTTGCAACTGTTTCTCTTCAGTAGGCTTCTTTGACCTTCCCCACACATTCACAGTTCAGTATCTGCTAAAGCTTTGAGGGGAATTTCCATGCAAATTTGGTGGTTCTCAGTTTGTGACATTTTTTTTAACTGGCTTTTCTCCCCCCAATTTTCAGCTTCTCTCTGCTTCAAACTCTAACACTTCAAACCAACTCAGGATTTCTGTTTTGGTTCTAGCTGTTCTAGCCCGTGCAGTCTAAGTAATGCCTTTGGGGAAAATTAGGAAAAACATAGACCTCACATAGTGTAATTCCCTTCTTTCAAGGATTGAATCCCCTCAGCTTTATGTCTGATTCAGGTCACTTTCGAGTGCTTTTGAGTAGTTTTTTAAAAACAAATTTGTATTGATTTCAGAGAAAGGGAGAGGGAGAGGGAGATAGAAACACCAATGATGAGAGAGAATCATTGATTGGCTGCCTCCTGCATGCCCCAAACAGGGGATTGAGCCCGCAATCTGAGCATGTATTCCAGACTAGAATGGAACTATGGCCTCCTGGTGCTCGACCACTGAACCACACTGGCTGGGCTTAAATCGTTTTAAGAATATTTTGTCCAGGGTTTATAATTATTACCTAAAGAACTAGTAGTCTGGTACAATGTCTCTCATTATTGAAACCACAATTTCACAGCAATCTAGTTTAACAATTTCTGTAACAGAGACAATTTACTGATTTTCTTGGTGGATTTAAGGTTAACTTTTGAATATGGTCCATGATTATTTAAATAAACTACCTTTTATTATGGAAATACCAATCTTGTTGCTTGAACTAGCTTGCATTTTTTTCCTGGGTCAAATCTGCCATCTTTCTTTTACAGGAAAAAAACCAGTTTGGGGTTTTATTCTGTAGCATTCGCAAAGAGTCAAGTTTAGCTCAAAACGCTAAAATCTGAAATCAGATGATGTGCGCATTTGTTTTTAAGCTAACTTCTCTCTTCACACTTGCACAGGAATCCTGGACACATTTCTAAATTTTGTAAAACTTTATGGTGAGGAGACTTTTTAAATTAGCATACTCGGAAGGGGGTGTTTATAGGATCACCACGTGTCTCCCTTTCCCCACCTCCTGCTTGCTTTGGGGGAAAATTTTAACAAGTGACCTGTCCATGTTTCCTTTCCCAATCAAAGGCATGCTTAATAGAAAAAAACAGATTTTAACATTTTTTCTATTTTGCTTTCCAAAGTAATGATTATACCTTAGAGTAATTTTTGCCAACATTTGCTTATCCTAATGCATTCTTCAGTAATTTTTAAACAAAGTATTAGAGACTCTCTTTGCAAGAGAGCTGATAGCTCCACCCTCTCCAGTCGCTTTTGAAATCAGAGGTGGAGGATCTGGAGGTTTATTAGAAATTACAGATTTTCGATCCTCAATACAAATTAGGTATTTTATGATTTTAACCAGAAACTACATTAAAAATGAATTTTGCCTTTTTAACCAAATTCTTTCCCATTATAATCTGACTTCAAACAAAAGACTTTTCTTGTCCACTCTGGCTTTGTGACTTCCATAGCTGGTACAAGCTCTATGCACAGTCTTACCACCATACTAGTGCTGTTTCTGCTCAGGCGAATTCTTCTCTTCCAGATGCTCCTGAGGTCTGGTGCCATTAATGCTGGGGTTCTTGATCCAGCATCTAGAAAGGTTCAGGAATCTGGAGAAGGGCTGTGTGTAAATTAAATAAGAGTCCAGAGATAAAATATAATTTTGAAAGGCATTATGGGGAGCCAGAGAAGACTTGGCTAAAGGAACTAAGTTCTCCCTTGTCTCAGGACCTCTTGCTTTTTATTAACACAATTGTCCTAAGGCAAGGTGGAGACATACACACCATAGGGTAAGGTTTGGTATATAGAATCCATTTTCAGATTGAAAGAATTACCTCCAGCTGTCCAGGTGTTTGGCCACTAGGAGGTAATAACATGTAGATTAAAATGCCCTTAGCTGTCTGGCAGCAAGCTATCATCTATACAAATCTTTTTCAGATTTGGACAGATGCCTTCAGCAATCTCCAGATGATCCAGCCCTGCTGTCATGCTGGAATTGGCTTCTGGCACTGGGGATTGGACCCACAATCTGAGCATGTGTCCTGGACTGGAAATGAACCATGACCTCCTGGTGCTCGACCACTGAGCGACACTGGCTGGGCTTAAATCATTTTAAGAATATTTTGTCCAGGGTTTAAAATTATTACCTACAAAAGTAATAGTCTGATTCAATGTCTCTCATATTGAAACCACAATTTCATAACAATCATGTGTAACCATTTCTGGTATGGTCTTCTGAGGTTATCACAATACTCTAAATATTGTGCTTATGCTTACATTTCTGAATGTCTCAACTTTAGATCTATCTCCTGGATTTTTGCTATGTTAAATGAAATGTAATTTAATGTATACGTCTGTTACCTCCTCTGGCTTACTCATATGAATATAGTTACATCACTATTTTTAGTTATTTTAATTGCTAACTATGTAATTTTAGATAACCTTCTTGAATCTATACTTGTTCATCAACTGTGGATAGTGTCTTGATTCTCCATGTGGTAAAATGAGGATATTAGTACTCTTAGCCTTTTTTCTCCCTCTTGTTTTTTTGCTTTTCCACTCCAACTTCTGCGAGATGCACCTCTGTTTTTGCAACGCCAGGCATAATAACACTTAATATTTATCACATATATACAGTTGTGGCCTTGTGACTTGCCTATGACTCGATCTTGCTGGCGTTCCATGGACTGGTTTGGCTCAGTGAATAGAGCCTCGGCCTGCGGACTGAAAGTTCCCAGGTCTTATTTCAGTTAAGGGCATGTACCTTGGTTGTGGGCACATCCCCATTGGGAGGTATGCAGGAGGCAGCTGATTGATGTTTCTCTCTCATTGATGTTTCTAACTCTCTATCCCTCTCCCTTCCTGTCTGTAAAAAATCAATAAAAAAAAAAAAAAGAAAGAAAAGAAAAGAAAAGAAAAATCCCTATCCTCATGGAACCCTGTTCCCAGTGTTAGAAACACAGAAAATAAATAAGATGTTCAGTATGGTAGTTATGCTTAGAAAAAAAATTAAGCTAGTGAGTTTATAAGGAACAGTATAAGAAGTGGGTGTGTACATGTGGGTGTGTACACACCTATGTGTTTTGTAATTTAGATAGAATGGTCAGGTAAGTTCTCTCTACAAAAGTGATATTTGAGTAAAGTCCTAAAGAAGAAATTAAGAATAAGCCCTGTGAATATCTGGGGAAAGAAAGTTCTAGGCAGTAAGTATATGTACATTATAGAGTAAATATTGTTTGCTTTTAAGCTGAGAAGAGACTATGATTTCATTCCTTCCCTATGATTCTAGTGACCCCACTCTCATGCTATTCACAGAAGAATGTTCAAAAGAATTTGTTCTTCTACTGGAGTAATTGTTCACAGTCATGTCATGTTTTCTGCTACATTATATTTAGATCATACCCTTCTAGTGTATTACCCTCCCCACCCACTGGCCTCTTTGCTGGTTACCTTTCTTTATTCTTGATGAAAGAAGACACATATTTTATTCATTATGTTACTAATACCTTCCAGGTTGTTTTCTCCCTTGCTTATAATTTAATCCATTCTTTTTTCAAGTCCACTGACTTCTGCTCAACTCTGCCTCAATTTCACAACATTTTGTTATGACTTTATGGTGCAGCGATTAGTTTTACCTGGAGTTTCTAGTTTCTTTCCTTTCTCTTGGCCTTGCATTCTGTGCATTTTTCATATTCTCAGTTATTATATAAAGCCCAGTCACATTCCCCTAGGGAATCCTTCCCGACTTCTTTAAAGACTTCCCTTCGGAAGCCTGCTGTCTTCTGCCTTCAGAGTGGCCCAGCTTCCCTGGCTGCTGGGCAACTGACATGCTTGCTCTCCCAACCTTTTCTTTATCAACTAAATCCTTATACAGGACTAACTCCTCAAATGACTTCAGAAGTGGTACACAGAGGGAAAGTTCCAAAGTGTTTGCAATGCTGAAAAGTGATTTTATTCTGTCTCAAACTTGATCAGTGATTTGCGTACGTCCTGGATTCTAGATATTAATTTCTCTCAGCAATTTGAAGATCTGTGTCCTCAAGCACCTAATGTTATTGATGAGAAATCTAATGTGAGTCTGATTTTTTAATTTTTATTTATTTATTTTTAAATAAATTTTTATTGTTCAGATTGTTCTTCGCCCCACCCCCCACCCCCATAGCTCCCCTCTACCTGGTTCCCAACCTACCATCTGCCCTTACCCCCACCCCTGTCCACATCCATAGGGTGTATGAATTTTGTCCAGTCTCTTCCCCCCTGAGAATTGTCATTCCACTCCCTTTCTATGCCCCTGATTCTATTATATTCACCAGTTTATTCTGTTCATCAGATTTTTTATTCACTCGATTTTTAGAGTCACTTGTTGATAGATATGTATTTGTTGTCACTTTGTTTTTCATAATTTTTGTCTTTACCTTTTTCTTCTTCTTAGAAGAATACCCTTCAGCATTTCATATAATACTATGTTGGTGTTGATTAACTCCTTTAGCTTTTTCTTCTAAATGATAGCTTTGCTGGGTAGAGTAATCTTGGTTGTAGGTTCTTGCTATTTATCATTTTGAATATTTCTTGTCACTCCCTTCTGGCCTGCATAGTTTCTGTTGAGAAATCAGCTGACAGTCATATGGGTACTCCTTTGTAGGTAACTAACTGTTGTACTAAATATTCTCTCTTTGTCTTTTGCCCTGGGAATTTTAATTATGACTAGAGGCCCAGTGCATGAAATTTGTGCACAGGGAGGGAGTGTGTCCCTCAGCTCAGCCTGCACCCTCACCAATCTGGGACATCCTCTTACAATCCAGGACTGCTGGCTCCCACCTGTTCACCTGCCTGCCTGCCTGATTGCCCCATAACCACTCCCCTGCCAGCCTGATTGACACCTAACTGCTTCCCTGGCGGCCCAGTCAACCTAACTGCCCTTCCCTGCTGGCCAGGTCACCCCTAACTGCTCTCCCTTGCCAGCCTGGTCATCCCTAACTGCCCTCTCCTGCAGGCCTGGTTCCCCCCAACTGCCCTCCCTTGCATGCCTGATCTCCTGCAACTGTCTTCCCCTGCAGGCCTTATCCCTTCCAACTGCTCTCCCCTGCAGGCCTGGTAACCCCTACCTGCCCTTCCCTGCCAGCCAGTCCACCCCTAACTGCTCTCTCCTGCTGGCCTGATCCCCTCCAACTGCCTTTTCCTGCAGGCCTGACTCCCTCACAACTGCTCTCCTCTGCTAGCCTAGTTCCCCCAACTGCCCTCCCCTTCAGACTTGGTCCTCCCCAATTGCGCTTCCCTGTAGGCCTGGGTACTCCACAACTGTACTCCCCTGCAGGCATGATTGCCACCATCTGTCCTCCTCTGCTGTCTCCCTCACCTCTAACTGCCCTGTCCTGCAGGTCTAATAACCCCTACCTGCCCTCCCTTGCAGGCCTGGTCCCTCCCAACTTCCCTCACCTCCTGGTCTGATTGCCTACAACTGCCCTCTCCTGCAGGCCATCTTGTGGCAGCCATCTTGTGTCCACATGGGGGCAGCTATCTTTGATCCCATGGGGGTGGCCATCTTGCGTGTTGGAGTGATGGTCAATTTGCATATTACTCTTTTATTAGATAGGATGTGTCTTGGTGTGGTCCTCTTTGGATTCCTTTTGTTTGGGGTTCTTTGTGCTTCCTGGACTTGTAAGTCTATCTCTTTCACCAGGTAGGGGAAGTTTTCTGTCATTATTTCTTCAAATAGGTTTTCAGTATCTTGCGCTCTCTCTTCTTCTGGCACCCCATAATCAGGATATTGGTACCTTGAAGTTGTCCTATAGGCTCCTTATACTATATTCATATTTTTGGATTCTTTTTTTCTTTTCTGGTTGGGTGTTTTTTGCTTCTTCATATTTCAAATCTTTGACTTGATTCTTGCAATCCTCTAGTCTGCTGTTGGATCTCTGTATATTATTTTTTATGTCAGTCAGTATATGCTTAATTTTTAGTTGGTCCTTTTTCATATACTTGAGGGTCTCGCTAAATTTATCGGCCTTTTCTAGCAAATTCTTGAAAAACCTTATAACCATGGTTTTGAACTCTATATCTAGTCGTTTTTTTTAAGTCCATTTCTTTCATTTGTGACCTGTTTCTTTGTCTGTGCATTTTGGCTGCTTCTCTGAGTTGATAGAGTGGCTTTGTGTGCTAGGTATTCTATAGGGCCCAGCGGCTCAGCCTCCCCAGTTACCTGAGGTGGACACTCTTGGTGCACCACTTTGTGGGCTGTGTATACAGTCTTGTTGTAGTTAAGCCTTGATTGTTGTTGGTATCACTAGGAGGAATTGACTTCCAGGCCAATTGGCTGTGAGGATCAGCTGAGTCTACAATGGGAAAATTTCTGTGCTGGAGACACTCTTAGGAGACAAGACTTGCTTCAGTGAGGCTTTGATGCTCACTGAGTCTGCCCCCTGAGTGTGTCCCTTATGGATCTGTTGAGTTATAATCTGGATGGTCCCTCTCTGACCCCTCAGTACACTGCCTCTTGGGTTTCAAGGAAGTGCTAATTTAGCTTCTGCCTTAGGCCACCCAGCAGGAGCTATGGAAAAATCTAAAGATTCCTCTTCTTTGTTTTGGTTTTGGAGGTGCCCAGATAAGGTGCAGCTGTGAAGCAATGTAAGCTGGTGTGGGGTCTTAGGCCTTCTTTTGGATATTCTGGGTGTCACTGACTCAGCTGCAGTTAGTTAGATAAGTTTAGAATTAAAAGGATGTGGCTATTCTTATGCAAAAACCTCTGCACTCAGCTTGGATGGGGCAAAGTCTCAATTCGGAGCAACCAGCAATGGCTTCCCATCAGCCCTGCCCTAAGAGGCCCCTGGGTCTCAGTGTCCTGTGGTAATTGCTGCAAGCACTCTGAGAGAAAGCAGCCCTTGATTTTTACCCATTGCCAGACAGTCCAGTTTCTCCCTGTATGAGTCTAGGTCCCCAGAGTCTCACCCGGACTTGGAGTTCAGAGCAATCAAGAGCTTTTGTCTCCCTTCCACTTGAGAAAGCCAGCCGTGTACTCAGTTGCCAGACCTCTCCACATGCACACTTCTGTACTTCTGCCTTCTGCAGCACCTGTGAGTCTCAGGGTGATTTTCTGTTTCCTTCTAGTTGTAGAACTTCCACTCTGCCAGCTTTCCTGTGGTTCTGGATAATGTCCATTCTGTCTTTTAGTTGTAGCTTTGAAATTGTTGTGTGAGGTAGCAGTTAAGGTGTTTACCTATGCCACCATCTTGGTTTCTCCTGTTGTTGTTTTTTTTAAGCTAACTTCTTTTTTATTTCAGGAGTCTTTTAAAATATTTTTCTCCTCTTGGTATCCTAAAATTTTACAACGAAGTATGTAGAGTGAGTCTATTACATTCAGCTGGCTGAAGTTTTGAGAGAGCCTGATTGTAAAGACCCATGTTATGCCCATATGCCCAAGGCAGAATGAATACCAGGCTGCTGGCATTTTTACATGTGGAGTTGAGAAGGCAGATCGCAGACTATTTAGAGTACATACCCTTTAATTAACCCCACTGTTTCCAGCCCCATTGCTCACTTGGTGATTGTCAAGCTTGATCATTGAGAATCCAGAACCTCTTGTGGCCAGTTTCCTACTCATAACTACAGGCCTTCCACCAAGGTACAAACTGCAGCTTTCTCTGACCCATGTCCCCAACTAACTCACACCTGTCCATTTCCCCCAATTCTCTTGGAGATCTCTGGTCTACCAATGATTCCTCTCCTACTCTCTTTGTAGTATGGGAATGTGTCTTTCCTATTCTTTTATCATCATTTCCCTGGAGTTTTAGGAGGAAATGTTTGTCAAAACCCTTCTATTTGCCATCCACTTTCCTCCACTTACCTTTGTTCCAGCAGGCTGACTCTATATTAACTGCTTTCCTTGGTGTCTGCATCTGGTTGGATCTAGCCAATGGGGAGCCTTATCAGATCAGAGGGAGAAAAGAGTGTGGCCATGGTGTTTATTCCTTCAGCTGACTCCCTGCAAGGTTGCCTCAGGCTAGCTGAGTTCCCTATTAAAGGTCACAGCTTTTACATAGACCTCTCCCTCCAGCTCACAGTAGCCTTGCTCCTGCTCTGGTCCTATCTTACTGGCCTGGGGGCACTGACCATTCTTTATGGTTTGTCTACACCCTGCCTACCTCTTTGTAAATAATCTCTTTAATAAAGTCTCCTTGATTTATTTAAATTTAGTGCACTTTTATTTCCAGCATAAAGGCCCTATGCACAAAACTTTTGCACGAGTAGGCCTTCCTTCCCCCAGCAGCTGGCACTGGCTTCCCTCGGGCACCTGGGACCCAGGCTTTCCTTGCAGCCCCAGCTTCACCAGAAACGATGGAATGATGTCCAAAAGGACATTCAATTTAATTAACATATTATGCTCTTTTTTTGTTGTTCTTTATTTTTATTTTATTTTAAATAAGTCTTTATTGTTCAGATTATTACAGTTGTTCCTCTCTTATCTACTCCATAGCTCCCCTCCATACGGTTCCCACCCTACCTCATGCCCTTCCTCCCCCATTGTCCTTGTCCATAGATGTTCAATTTTTGTCCAGTCTCTTCCTGCACCGCCCACACCTTTTTCCCCCTGAGAATTGTCAGTTCACTCCCTTTCTATGCCCCTGATTCTATTATATTCACCAGTTTATTCTGTTCATCAGATTTTTTTATTCACTTGATTTTTAGATTCACTTGTTGATAGATAAATATTTGTTGTCACTTTGTTTTTCATAATTTTTATCTTTACCTTTTTCTTCTTCTTCCTCTTCTTAGAGAATACCCTTCAGCATTTCATATAATACTGGTTTGGTGTTGATGAACTCCTTTAGTTTTTTATTATCTGTGAAGCTCTTTATCTGACCTTCAATTCTAAATGATAGCTTTGCTGGGTAAAGTAATCTTGGTTGTAGGTTCTTGCTATTTATCATTTTGAATATTTCTTGCCATTCCCTTCTGGCCTGCATAGTTTCTGTTGAAAAATCAGCTGACAGTCATATGGGTACTTCCTTGTAGGTAACTAACTGTTTTTCTCTTGCTGCTTTTAATATTCTCTCTTTGTCTTTTGCTCTTGGCATTTTAATTATGATGTGCCTTGGTATGATCCTCTTTAGATTCCTTTTGTTTGAGGTTCTCTGAGCTTCCTGGACTTGTAAGTCTATTTCTTTCACCAGGTAGGGGAGGTTTCCTGTCATTATTTCTTCAAATAGGTTTTCATTATCTTGCTCTCTCTCTTCTTCTGGCTCCCTCCTAATTTGGATGTTGGTACACTTGAAGTTGTCCCAGAGGCTTCTTATACTATCTTTTTTTTTTTTCTGGTTGGATGTTTTATTCTTTTTCATATTTCAAATCTTTGACATGATTCTTGGAATTCTCTACTCTGCTGTTGAATCTCTGTATATTATTCTTTATTTTAGTCAGTGTATGCTTAATTTCTAACTGGTCCTTTTTCATATCTTTGAGGGTCTCACTAAGTTTCTAGAAGATTCTTGAGTAACCTTATAATGTGGTTTTGAATTCTATATTCAGTAGTTTGCTCTCCTCTATTTTTTCATTTGTGACCTGTTTCTTTGTCTCCACATTTTGGCTGCTTCCCTGTATTGATGGAGTGGCTTTGTGTGCTAGGTGTCTTACAGGGCCCAGTGGTTCAGCCTCCCAGCCACCTGAGGTGGAAGTTCTTGGTGCAACCCTTTGTGGGCTGTGTGCACAGTCTTGTTGTAGTTAAGCCTTGATTTCTATTGGTATCACTGGGAGGAATTGATCTCCAGACCAATTGACTGTGAGGACCAGTTGTGTCTGCAATGGGAGAACTGCTGTGCTGGAAACACCCTTGTGGGGCAGGATTTGCTTCAGTAGGCTTTGGTGCTCACTGAGTCTGCCCCCTGAGTGTATTTCTTATTGATCTGAAGAGTTGTAATCTGGTGTGGTCTCACTCTGACCACTGGGTACACTGGCTCTTGGAGCTCCAAGAAGTTGCAAAGTCAACCACTGTCTGAGGCCACCTATCAGGAGCTGACGCAAAGCAGATTCCTCTTCTTTGGGGATTGGAAGTGCCCAGATGGTCTTTTTTCATCTCCTCTTGGGTCTCTCTAAATTTATCCATCTTTTCTAGCAAATTCTTGAAAAATCTTATAACCATGGTTTTGAACTCTATATCCAGTAATTTGTTTTCCTCTGTTTCTTTTGTGTGTGATCTCTTTATCTCCTCATTTTTGCTGCTTCCCTGAGTTGGTAGAGCAGCTGTGTGCGCTAGGTGTCCTATATGGCTCAGTAGCTCTGCCTCCCCAGTTACCTGAGGTGACTCTCTTTGTGCACCCCTTTGTGGACTGGGTGTACAACCTTGTTGTAGTTTTTTTATATATATATAGCAAAGGTGGAGATTTATTGAAGAAAAAGTACAGACTCCCACATGGGGAGAGGGAAAGAGTCCCACAGAATGGATTCCCACAAAAGGAGGAAGAGAAGGTCCCCTGTTGTAGTTAAGTCTTTTTTTTTTTATAATAAACTTCTTTTGTTTAAATAGTGTTTTTTTTAAATATATTTTATTGATTTTTTTACAGAGAGGAAGGGAGAGAGATAGAAAGTCAGAAACATCGATGAGAGAGAGACATCGATCAGCCGCCTCCTGCACGCTCCACAGTGGAGATGTGCCCGCAAGCAAGGTACATACCCCCAACCGGAATTGAACCTGGAACCTTTCAGTCCGCAAGCCGACGTTCTATCCACTGAGCCAAACCGGTCTCAGCTGTAGTTAAGTCTTGATTGTTGTTGGTATTACTGGGGGGAATTGACCTCCAAGCCAATTGGTTGTGAGGATCAGCTGTATCACACCAGGAGAACTTCTGTGCTGGAGTCAGCCTATGGTACAAAATTGGAAAAGCCTCTGTGCTAGACTTGAATGGGGTGGAGTCTCAGGGCTGAGCAGACAGCCTTGGCTTTGCGTCAGCCCTGCCCTATGAGGCCCCTGGGTCTCAATGTCCCTCGGTAATCACTTGCAGCCCTCTGTGCACACTCAGGCTCACGCACCTTCCAGACCTCTGCCTTTCACAGCTCCCCTGTGTTCCTGTGAGCTCTGGGAACCCGTATGAGTCTGGGTTCCCAGGGTTTCACCTGAAATTGGAGTTCAATGTAGCCAGACAGTGGAGTTCAGCACAGTTTGGAGGTTTGGTCTTCCTCTCGGTAGAGAAAGCCATCGCACAATCAGCAGTCAGTCCTCTCTGCACACCCTGGCATGCAAGTCTCCAGACCTCTGCCTTTCCTAGCTCCCCTGAGTTTCCACGTACTCCTCTCTTTTTTTGACAGACCAGCCAAGTCTGGGGAATTTTTAACCATTATACTTTTGAATACTTTTTGTCTCTACTCTCATTTTCATTTCCTTCTGGAATTCTGATGACATGATTGTTAAATTTTTTGTTATAGTCCCAGGTCCTATTCATTTTTTTAAGAAGTCTGTTTTCTCTCTGTTGTCAAATGGAGTAATTTCTATTGTTCTGACTTCAAGTAGACTGAGTCTTTCTTCTGTCTTTCCTCTGTTGTCCTCTCCATGTTGAGACTATTTCCATTATTGTACTCTTTAGTTTTGAAATTTCCATTTGCTTCTTCTTTATATCTCCTATTATTTGCTGAAATTTTTTATTGGTTTCAATCTTGATCATAATTGTCTGTTAAAACGTTTCATAGCCAAAACCGGTTTGGCTCAGTGGAGAGAGTGTCAGCCTGTGGACTGAAAGGTCCCGGGTTCGATTCCGGTCAAGGGCATGTATCCTGATTGTGGGCATATCCCCAGTGGGGGGCGTGCAGGAGGCAGTTGATCGATGTCTCTCTCTCATCAATGTTTCTAACTCTCTATCCCTCTCCCTTCCTCTCTGTATAAAAAATCAATAAAATATATTTTTAAAAAAAGTTTCATAATAACTGCTTTTAAATATTTGTCGGATAATTCTAGCATCTTTGTTATCTTGGTGTTCACATCTTTTAATTGTCTTTTTCATTCAAGTTGAGGTTTTCTTGGTTCCTGGTATGATTCGTGATTTTTTATTGAAACTTGAAAATTTGGGTATTATGAGAATCTGGATCTTATTGAAACCTTATATTTTAGCTGACTTCTTATGACACTGCTCCAGGAACAGAAAGGAAGTACTGTCTCCTTATTGTAGGCAGTGGTAGAAGTCCAGATTTAGACTGGCCTCTACAGACACCTGCAGAAAAGAGGCTCCTCATTATCACTGGTTGGGGGTGAGAGTTCTGGTTCCCACTGAGCCTCTGTTGACACGGTCCTGGCAGGGAGTGATAAGAGTGTCTTATGTTTACTCTCCATAGGGTAAGGGATGGGTAGCCTCATTACCACTGGGCAGTGGTGAAAGTCCTGACTCTTCTTTAGGTTTCTCTAGCACCACCGTAGAGAGAGTGGAGAGTAGAAATCTCAGCCCCCTCCTCAGCCTCTGTGACACCACCCTGACACGGGTTTGTGGCACCTTACTTCATCCTCTGAGGGCAGAAGTCTAGGCTCCCCAGTCAGCCTTTGATGGCAGATGGGGCCACAGTTTTTCTGTAACATTTGGCTGTAGTAGAACAGTTATTGTCTAAAATTTTATGTCTTCTGTCTTGCTAGTCTCTTTCCTGGTCCAATGGCTAGAAATAGCAGAATTTTGTTGGGTACTTATTTGTTTGTTTGCTTGTGCAGTTTGATGTTTCTGTATTGCAGCTTCTTTATCTACAAGTCTTGAATATTTAAGGCAAAAAGAAAGCCCAGAGAACTCACTGCCACATGGTTCCTTGTGGATGACATGGTAGTAGAGACCCCAGGTCCCTAGCCAGTCTTCCTTTTTCTCTTCACTTTTCAGAGTCTTCATATATTCGAGGGTTTTTAGTTGTTACTTAGCTGGAACAACAGGGAAAAGTACTATTCCATCTTCCCAGAACTTTATATAGCATTTTACTTCATATTTTTCTCCTTACTGTACCAGTTAGTATTTCTGGGATAGAATTAAATGATACTGGGAAAAACATCTAACATTTTCTCATTCCTCATTCACCAGGAATGCCCCTAATGTTACCCCATGAATTATGATGCTTAGTGTTGGACATTAGTTTAACACTGTACTTAAATTCAGTTGAAAAAATATTTAATAGTACCTGCCATGTGTAAGTCACTGATCTAAAGTTGAGAATATAGCTAGCAGGGAATAAAGAGGTCACAATTGTTTTCTTTCATATTGTTTTTCTTTTATTGTTGTTATTCCTCACCTGAGGATATTTTTTTCATTGCTTTCAAACAGAGTGGAAGGGAGGGATGTGGGGGAGAGAGAGAAACATCGATGTGAGATAGACACATGGACTGGTTGCCTCCTATAGGCACCCTGGCTGGAAGTGGGGAGCAAACCTGAAACCCAGGTATGTGCCCTTGACGAGGAATCAAATCTGTGATCCTTCAGTGCATGAGCTGATGCTCTAATCATTCAGCAATACCAGCCAAGGCTGTTTTCTTTTATGTTAAAAGTTGTGTTTTTTTTTTCTTTACTACAAGACCCACTGTGTCTCCTATTAATTGCTCTGGACTGGAGAAGGAATTGGGGGGGGGAGGCAGGAAACTATGTGGTTCAAGAGGAAGCTGAGGTATATTAAGTTATATTAAATCTACTAGTATGGTCTTATTTTTGTTAAAACTCTTAATGTCAAGCAATACACATAAGTACGAACTAGTGTAAGTACACAGAGGGAACTATATCCATTGTACAACTGAAGGCCATTCAACCTGAGTCCTGAGGTGGGCCATGTAACTGAGTCTCAGGCCTCAGGAAGGACTAGAACCAGAATCCATCAGACCTTTGTACCCATGTTCTCTCCTTCTTTCCAAACCCTTTGTCTCGATTTCTTCTTCAGCTTCATTCCTCTCTTACCATGTCAGGGGCTATGAGAGGCAGAGCCCTGTTGCAGGTTTCTGTTCTCTAATTCGAGGAAATAGTCCAGGCTGAGCTAACTCTTCATTCTCAGCATCAGATTGGCTCATCTGGATCCTTGTTCATTTCTGGCCTGGTCATGTGGTACAAATGTGGCTGTTAGGTGTCAACTTTATCTTAGGGGGGGATGACACCCCAAAAGATGGAGTGGGTTTTCTCCTTATGCTTAGGATTATGCGGGAATAAAATAAAGCTACAGGGACTGCAGAGGAATCATTTTAGACATGCAACAATATAAGCACGCAGAATAACTATCCTTACATCAGATCTCCAAACTGGGACTTTTGTAAATTGCTAGGAGAATGTGTGGTCTGAGGTCATACCCTTTCCTGGCCTGGGCAGCGGTTTTAGCACTAGAGGATCCTCAGCCTTGCTGTGGGTCAGGTTATGGCTTACAGCAGCTGCTGTGTCTCTAAGTTGTATTCACCTTCGCCTCTGCCTGGGCTGATAGGTAAATCCAATACAGAAATTCTTTTGAATATAAATATTTTCAAAAGAGAGGAGCATGTTTCCTAGACAACATGAAGCCATGCATTCCATTGATACAGGGTCAATCTAATCTTCCCCCCACATCTTTACTGACTTCTTTTCTTTTATCGGAGTAGCAAAGAAGTGCTTGGCATACTTGAGAATATTAGCTGCTTGCTTCTACATCATTGCCCATTTTCACATGCAAACATCCACTTATTCCTAAGGGCTGCAAGTTGCTGTCATTTTCTATGCCTTTTCATAGAAAGCTGCTGCTTTCCCCTTTCCTTAGACAGTCTTATAGCATAGTTCACCATTCTTTCAAGCACCCTTTCTCCAGGCTGTGCTTCTAGCATTTAGATCAGTGGTTCTCAACATTTTTAATGCCACGACCCTTTAATACAGTTCCTCATGTTGTGGTGACCCCTAACCATAAAATTGTTTTCGTTGCTACTTCATAACTGTAATTTTGCTACTGTTATGAATCAAGAACCACTGCTGTAGAATCTAAGACCATCAGAAAACACAGATATTTACATTACGATTCATAACAGTAGCAAAATTACAGTTATGAAGTAGCAACAAAAATAATTTTATGGTTGGGGGTCACCACAACATGAGGAACTGTATTAAAGGATTGAGGCATTAGGAAGGTTCAGAACCACTGATCTAGATCTTCTAAGCAACTTCCTCCTCTACTTCCTCCCTGGGGAGTTCTGGTCCTACCTCACCTAGAAAGAATTACTGCGAGATCAATGTTTGGGGCTCAGAGGCACAAGCTGAAGGGCTCTCACCTTAGAGAGCCACAGCAGGACTTTAGGGGAGCTTGGGAATAAAGGATTTCATGTGACCGCTGGTGAAGTCCCCACGTATGTTAACGAGAATGGCCTATCTAGATAGCCATGTTGTTGGTTTTGTAGTCCCCAAATCTCACAAGAAATCAAAACCAATCCAGATTGCGAGGAGACACATGCAAATTACATATCACAAACCACCAGGGAAAGCATACCAAATGTTATTGTCGAACAATGTTCACCTACATAGTTCAAGCTGGAAGATTTCCATAAACCCAGGTGCATAAACCCAGATGCTATACATTTACATTTCTTTGATTAAAAAACACCACTAAACTTAAATGCATTGTATCTTTAATAACAAAAGAAAGCACTGGCAAGTTTCTTTTGACATCTTGATCCCAGAAACATTAAAATGTGGGGGAAATGTATCTTAATTGGAGAATTACAATATCTCACAGGAACTAAAAAATCAGATCACAAAGTAGGCTCAGCTGGATCCAGTGGTATGTAAAACAGAAGTGACTGAATCTTTAGCAACTCCAGGCTCTTCCATTGCAATTGGAGTGCAAATAATTAAAACCCTGAATGCATTGCAATTCCATGGCTGAACTTCTGATTTAGCATTCTGTATAGAGTAAACATCCCTACAGAACATTAGGATTTAAACTTCCGGGGGGGAGGGGGGAGAGGGAGAGAGGAGGGTAATTTTAATATATTAAAATTACCCTCCTTCTCAGTGAGGAAAATCAATGAATAAAATTTCTAAACTTATGACTGATCCTATTATGTAGTAATTATATTAAATACCCAAGTACCATTAGATGAAATTTCTTCATTCTGGTATGGCATTCCTTTTTGCTGGGTTCTGAGTTGCAGGTAAAGGGTACCCTTGTTCCTTGACCACGTTCAAAACCAATCAAGGAGAGAGGTGACAGATGGATATTGAATATTACTTCCTCTACTAGTGATGATATATTGAAAAGAGTGGCCAGACATCTTGGCCAAGTGGCATCTTTGACTCCCTGCAGCCAGTTTAAACCTTGGCTGACCATCTGAAGGCAAGTTTGGGTCTGCAAAGCAGACTCACTTAAGCAAGATTTCTGCCATGAGCTAGTTCAGAGGGAAGAGGGCATTTTAACTCATGAATTTAAGTAGAATACCCCCATTCAGCCAAGCAACATGGACCAGTGGCTGTCATCCAACATTGCAGCTGAGGTGAGTAGTAAAGGGTGGGATAGGAGACCAGGAGTATTTAGGGGAACCTTCCTCATGGAAACCAGATAAACAGTCAAACAAGTTTTTGTCTGAAGGAATCTTTATTTATTCATTTAATATGGTAGCCACCTCTGAGATGATCTTTAATGATCCCAACCTCCCGGGGACTCCTCCCCTGTGGCAGTCTCCTTCTGTATTGTACCACGACTGGACTCTGAGACTAGCAACATAGGGCAGAAGTGAAGCTGTGCTACTTACAAGATTTAGTCATAAGCCCCAGCTGGTTGCTTGGTGTTTAGAACGTTGGCCCGTGACCAAAGGATTTCGGATACCTGGGTTGCTGGCTGGATCGCTGCCCCTGTCAGAGTGCATGCAAAAGACAACAAATCGATGTGTCTCTCTTACATCAATGTTTCTCTCCCCTTCCCTCCACCCTTCTCACTCTCTCTAAAAAAAATCAGTGGGAAAAAAAATCCTTGGGTGAGGATTAAAATATATATCCTACATAATAAAAGGTCAATATATATCCTATATGCAAATTGACCTTAACAGCAGAATGACCAGGAATGACCGGTAGCTATGATGTGCACTGACCACCAGGGGGCAGATGCTCAATGCAGGAGCTTCCCCTTGGTTGTCAGTGTGCTCCCACAGGGGGAGTTCAGCTCAGCCACAAGCCAGGATGATGACTGTGAGTGAAGTGGTGATGGGGGGAGCCTCTCCCGTCTCCTCAGCAGTACTAAGGATGTCTGACTGTGATTAATGGAAGTGGGCCTTTAGTTGGACATCTTCCGAGGGCTCCTGGGCTGCCAGAGGGATGTGTGACCGCCAGCTTAGGTCTGATCCCTTGGGGAGGGGGCCTAAGCCAGCAGGTAGACATCCCCTGAGGGGTTCCGGACTATAAGAGGGCACAGGCCGGGCTGAGGGAACCCCTGAGTGCACGAAATTTCAGTCTCAGGGCCTCTAGTATGGTCATAAAAGACACTGTGTGTTCCACTTTGGGCATCACTCTTGCTTGTTCCCTTGCTTACTGTGCAGAGAGCCAGTGGCCATGATATGAGCAGTCCTAGGAGAGCACTACGCAGGCAGGGAGGAGCTGAACCCAGCAGCCAATGGGCAGTGAGAAACTGACACCCAACACCAAGCAGCGAATGACCTTGGGAGTGGGTTCTCCAGCCCCAGTGGATTCTGAGCTCTGTGATGACAGAAACTGGCTACAGGTGGATTACAACCTCATGAGAGACCCTGAGCAAGAACCACCCAGCTAAGCCATGGCCAGATTCCTGATCCTCAAACCCGTGAGACAGTAAATGTTGGTTGTCTTGAAATTCTTAAATTTGGGGGTAAGTTGTTAGGCAGCAAAAGATAGCTAGAGCATTTAACGAACACTTATTTCATTTATTTATCCGTTTTCATGATGTGCCAAGCTCTACTGGAGTCCTTGTCCCCAAGACCTGCTGTATATAGATGGGGAACTGTGATGTGCACAGCTCTGCAGGAGCTTTCTGACAACAGCCCTAGGAGGCTGATTTCAGTTTCGCAGATTAGGAAGCTATGACTCAGAGCAATTAAGCAGCATGCTCAAGGATACCAGGTGATCATTTTACTAAAAGGATCAATAAAAGTTAGCTTTGGTTGCTTGCATTGCATGGGAAGTTATCTTATTTTCTAGCTATGCAAGATAAAAAACACACACAATAATTATACTGATATTCCATTGGGAACACAGATACAGTAAAGTTTTATTGTTACAGGCTCCAAAGTGACAGCCTGGAACATGGGCCTTGCCAGGAGCAGGGCGCCCAGGGTCTCTGTGCTGGTTAGGGTGCCTTCTGGGGAACACCTGTCTTATCTTGCCTTCATGGGGCATGTGTTCCCTGGAAAACCTAAGGGGGCAGGAGGTGTTGGCTGAGGTATGGTCAGCCACTTGTGGTGTGGAAATCCATTTTAGGCAGCCCTCATCTAAAGATGGTCTTGGCAACTGGCTGGGTTTGAAATGACAGAGATCTCAAGGAGATTGGCAGAGTGAAAAGCTGTGATTCAGTATAGTTTAGCATTTTTTTTAAATGGAATGCTTTATTTTATTTTGTTTATTATTATTATTATTTTTAAATATATATATATTTGATTTCAGAGGAGAAGGGAGAGAGATAGAAACATCAATGATGAGAGAGAATCATTGATCAGCTACCTCCTGCATGCTCCCTGTTGGGGATGGAGCCCGCAAACCAGGCATGTGCCCTTGATGGCCCAAACCTGGGACTCTTCAGTCCACGGTCCGACACTCTATCCACTGAGTCAAACTACCTAGGGCAGCATCATTTAGCTTTGATCACACCATTTTATCATATTCATTTCTTGGATGTTGAGGGTTTTTTTTTATTTGCTCTTAGTTTTTAGTGAATAGCAGTATAGAAACATAAATTTTTAAAAGTACCTTTATTGTTGAAAGTGTTACAGAGGTCTTCCTCCCCCCATTAACTTCTTCCAGCCTGCTCCTGTTCCTTCCTTTCTCTCCTTTGCTCCCCACATGTCACTCCCTCCCCACACCCAGGCTCTCACCACCCCATTGTCCAAGGCCATGTATCATTCATCTATGCATACAAGTTCATTGATTGATCTCTTTCCACCCACTCCCCCTTCCCTTCCCTCTAAAATTCATCAGTCTGTTCATGCTTCTATGTTTCTAGGTCTATTTTTGATCATCAGTTTATTTGGTTCATTAGATTCCACATACGAATGAGGTTATATGATACTTATCTTTCTCTGACTGGCTTATTTCACTCAGCATAATACAGTGGTACCTCGAGATACCAGTTTAATTCGTTCCCTAACCTTGAGGCGTGGGAAACGATGAGATGCTCGAGTCGCAGTAAACTGGTGGGTCGTGTGCAGCCGGCTGATCCATGCGATCACACCTATCTCAAATGTTGCTCGTATTTCAAAGCAAAAATCACTCACTCGACGGCTCGTATCTCAAAAATCTCATATGTTAGGGTACTCGTATCTCGAGGTACCACTGTATTCTAAATTTTAATATACAAAATTTTAAATGCCATAAAATCTATGAAGATTTGGGGGGGCATTATAGTGGCATCCACATACATTTAAAATAAAGTAACTATTGATACGTAAGGACTTACTGTTTGTCATTTTGTTAATTGGTTTCTAACTATTTTATAGCTCCTTTGTTCTTTGCCTATTTTGCTGCTTCCTTTTGTGATTTGGTGACTTTTTGTAGCTATATATTCTGGCTCCTTTATAATAATCTTTTGTGTATCTGCTTCAAGTTTTCTCTTTGTGGTTACCATGAGGTTTAAATAAAATATCTTTTAACATCCTATTTTAAATTGATAACAACTGCAATAGCATACATAAACTTGATGCTTTCACTTACCCATTCACATTGTAGGTTATTGATGTTACAATTTACACATTGTTATATCATGTATACAATAAAAGTTATTGTAGTTATGGTTATTTTAGTACATTTATTTTTAGCTTTTAAACTACAGTTGTAAGTGAATTATGAACCTCCCTTTGGATATATCCAGGGTGTCCCCAAAATAAGAATACACACTTTAACAGCTGATAGCTCAATTGATGTTTCTTTCTTTTCAGATTTTACCCCTTGGAATCTGTTATCTATAATAATAAAAGTTTAATGTGCTATTTAGACTGGAGATCCTTCCTGATGACCTTCTGGATGAAGTCAGGACTGTGAGGGAAGCCAGGGTTCCAGGTGCCAGAGGAAAGCTGGTGCCAGCAGCTAGGGGAAGGAAGGCTTACTCTTGCATGAATTTCATGCATAGAGCCTCTAGTATACCCTAATAAAAGAGTAACATGCTAATTGACCGTACCTTCATGATGCTCATCATCTAATCAGGAGTGAATACACAAATTAACACAACAAAGATGGTGAGTTAATTTTCATACACAGGCGCCAAGTGGCCAAGGGAGGGGTGGAACACCATGGCAATGATGTAAGCATCCTGCACCACCCTAGCCACTCCAACCTCTGGGCAGCATGGGAAGTTGGAAAGGTGGTGCCAGCAGCCAGGGCAAGGAAGGCCCATTTTTGCATGAATTTTCATGCATCGGGCCTCTAGTATATAAATAAAAGCTTAAGTGACTGAATGACCTGTTGCTATTACATGCACTGACCACCAGGGGACAGACGCTCAACCCAGGAGCTAAGCCCTGGTGGTCAGTGTGTTCCCACAGGGGGAGCGCTGTTCAGCTGATGGATAGGTGCCAGAGGCAGAGCTCATGGCTGGCCAGTGCCACTTTGGCAGTGCAAACCTCTCCAAATTGGGACTGACTGGGTGTGAGCCTGTGGCAGATGCAGTGGGGCTGGAATGAGCAGGAGTGGGAGGTGGGAGTGGCAGGCAGTGTTGGACTGCTGGTTTTGGCCCAATCCCCACAGGCCATGCCAAGGGACCAAGCCTCTAGTTAATAAGGACTGTCAAAATCTGTACAGTGGTACCTCGAGATACAATTGCCCTAATATACGAAATTTTTGAGATACAAGCCATCGAGCAAGCGATTTTTGCTTTGAAATACAAGCAACATTTGAGATAGGAGTAATCACTCGGATCTGCCAGCTGCAGACAACCCACCAGTTTACCGCGACTCGAGCGTCTCATAGTTTCCCACGCCTCAAGGTTACGAAACGAATTAAACTCGTATTTCGAGGAACCACTGTATTTGAATTCCACTCTCTCCTGGCCTACAAAGTTTCTGTTGCAAAACCTGCCCGTATGCTTATGGGCATTTCCTTATATATGATGAGTCACTTTTCTCTTAATGCTTTTAATATTCTCTCTTTGTCTTTGACTGTTGACAATTTAATTATAATGTATTTCATTGTAGCCCTGTTCAGGTTCAACTTACTTGGGGTCCTTTGGTGTTGTTAATCTAGATGTCCATTCCTCTTTCCAAGTTTGGGAATTTTTCAGCCATTAAGGCTTTAAATATACTCTGTTTCTTTCTGTTATTCTTCTCTTTACATAATGTAAATACTGTTCTTCTATAGTAGTGGTCAACAAACTGCAGCTCTATTGATTAATGAGTTTGCCAACCATTGTGTAAGGCATACCCTTACCAAGAAGTTTTGACGTTAGTACATTATTAAATTATTTTTTAAGTGTTTTTTCCTAAGGCAGTGGTTGGCAAACTCATTAATCAATAGAGTGGCAAACCCTGCCGATTGCTGCTCTATAGCATTCCAATAGTCCTATGGAATGTAGGCTTTTTTTCACCTTTTTTAAATTTTGCTCCTCTGACTGGATAATTTTTACTATCTATCTTCTAGTTCACTGATTCTTTCTTCTACTTGTTTAAGTCTGATGTTGAAGCTCTTTATTCTTTAGTCATTATATTCTTCAGCTCTAGGATTTCTGTTTGGTATTTTCTATTTTTTTTGTAGAACTTCCTTTTAGCCATGCATTGTTTTCCTAATTTTGTAATTTGTTTTTGAGTTCTTGTAGTTTATTAAACTTCTTCAAGAGGATCATTCTGAATTATTTGTCAGACAATTTATACATATTAATTTCTTTAGCGCCAGTTATTGAAGCATTATTAATTTCCTTGGTGTTGTCATACTTACCTGATTCTTCATAATCACTGATTCCTTGAGTTGGTGTCTGCACATTTGAGTAAACAGTCTCTTTTAGACTTCACAGTTTGCTTTGGCAGAGATGGTCCTTTAGTCAGCTCAGTTTGGCATTCTGGATGGCGCAGGTGGTAGCATTCTTAGTCAGGTGGGTATTGCTATTGGGATCTCTAATTGAATGAAGCCATTACCTAAACTCTGGGCATTGGGGTGCTGCTGGATGGGAACCATTGGGTAGTACTGCTTATTTGGTTTCCTACCCAAGCGCAGCTAACAAGATGGACTCCATGATTGCCCATATTCTCTGCTCAAGTTTCCTAGTCAGGTGGGACTGAATGCTATACTTGGCAGTGAGTGGGACTGCAAATTTTCTTCCCTGCCCAGGTAAGACCATAGAATGGTATCTATAGTCATTAAAGATCAATGGATAGGGACCCGAATGAGGTAGAACTGCCCATCAAGCTCCCTGGCCAGATGGGGCCACTGGCTTGGCTCTGCAGATGGGCAGAGCCATTGGCTAGGCTCTCGCCTCCAGTGCCATTCTAAGCAGGAATGTAGGATGGGCTATAGAGTTCCCAGGTGCTCTGGTTATTGTTCCTTGCTGGGTAGGGCTGGAGGCTATAATCAGTTATAGGCGGGGCCATGAACCCACTTCCCTGCCTTGGTGGGGTGGCAGAACAGGCTCCATGACTGGCACAACTCATTGGCTGGGTATCTGAATCACGCTGAACTGCTCTGAGTTCCCTGCCAGAGAAGGTTTGGCTCTGTGTGGACAGAGTTGTGGGCTGGATGCTCTGGTCAGGTGCTTCTCTAAATAGGACTGTTGGATGGGACATGCTGCCTGGCCCTAGGCTGGGCTAGACTAAGGACGTGACTCAACAGTAGGTGGGGCTTCAGATCTGCTTCTCTGCTGGGGAAGGGCTGCAGGACGGGCTCCACAGTTGGTATGCTTATGGGTAGAGCAGCTGGCTGAGCAAAGAACTGAGAATATTTAACTGTGTACCAGGCACTGTACTAAGCACTCTGGAGGCATTGCCTCATTAAATTCCTTTAACAACACTATAATTAGTCCTATTTTGCTGACAATGAAATTGAATTGATAATAATTGAGAGCAGTAATGAGGGTGAAGAAGGGAAGCTGGAATTCAAACCCAGGATTATATGATTCAAATGCATTTTTTAAAAAATATATTTTTTATTGAGTTTTTACAGAGAGGAAGGGAGAGGGATAGAGAGTTAGAAACATCGATGAGAGAGAGACATAGATCAGCTGCCTCCTGCACGCTCCACACTGGAGATGTGCCCGCAACCAAGGTACATGCCTCTGACTGGAATCGAACCTGGGACCTTTCAGTCCGCAGGCAGACGCTCTATTCACTGAGCCAAACCAGTTTCAGCTCAAATGTATTTTCTTAACCTCCATGCCTTTCTGTTTGTTATTTCAGAGACCTTTGTTGTCCTTTTTACAGGTGAAGTCATATAGATTCTTATTTCTAATTGCCATGGCTTCTCTTTAGCTCTGCATCCTTCATGTTGGTCATAGAATTTGCATTTCAGTGGGGGCAAGATGAAGGACGGACACCTTTATCTGCTGAGTAGTTTCTGCTGTTATACACAAACATCACAGATACACTTAAAATATTTTAAAATGTACCTATTTGGGGACTCTTCTTTAAGGATTCTTCTAAATTTTAAGAACTAGTGATGATTCTATTTTAAAGACTTTTCTACCTTTTTTTTTGTCAGAGATTCTAGTCACATGTCAGACCTCCTAAAAATCTATAATGTCCCCAAATAATAAGGGTAAGAAACTGCTCTTCTACAGAGGGTCCTCCTAGTACCTGGCAAACGTGTCAGACAAGTCAAGTAGGCTGTAGAGAGGTGTCAGAGACATAAATGGAAAAGTACTCTGAACTTAAAGGCAGGATTCGGGTGCTAATTACATTCAGCAAGACAGTAAAGATTTAGGTGGAGGCTAGAGTAAAGGAATCTCTTCATGTTTGGTAAGAAATCATCTAGTTGCTTATTTCCATGATCTCAACTCTTCATTCTACATGCGGATTTTAAAGTGGTTTTCTAAGTTGTAGCCAGTACTACTTGATGCCAGTAATACCTGCTTACCATCAGATAACTACATTTCAACAGAGATGTGTATTACTGATCCTAGCATAAGACTTTTATTTTTCATTGTACATTTAGTTGTTTTGTCATTTGGAAAAATCAATGATCTGTTTTGTTTGCTTTTAATATTTCAAGTTTATTTTTATTTACTTTATTGAGGTGTAATTAATATCAGTGATCTGTTTGAAACTTTCACATAGCACTAGAAGAATGATCTATTGACAGATCTTTTCAGGAATTACAAATGTCCCGTCCAAACATGAGAATACTTCCAGCATGTGCTTGCTTCCTGGCCACGTCTGTTCCCCCCACCTTGGTGCACATTGCTCTGAAGACCTGCCCCCCGTGGCCCTTCCCATGCTTCCAGCTCCTCAGGATCTTGTCTGGGCTCCCGAGGTGAGGGAGGAACAGCAGACCTTGTCCTGGAGGGGACCTGAATCAGGCACCCCATGAACCTAGAAATGAGGGAGGAGAGAGGCACCTCAGAGCTAAGTGATGAAATCTACAGGAATTGGATCAGAACTGAGTTCTTCAGAGTCAGCTTGCCAACAGGAAGCTTTCTGGCCATATCTGAAGAGATGTGTCTCTTAGGAGGAGCATGGCTAGTCCACTCCAGGTTGGCAGGGAGAGAGACTGTGAGAGGCACCCTCAGGCCCTCCCCCAGGGAACCCTGGCAGCACCCCACCCTCCGAGCGGCCAGCTCTTCTGTGAGCTGGAGGACAGGCAATGCTGCTCTGAAACATGTAACCCACCTCTCCCCCAAGTTGCTCTTCGTCTGGAGGAGAACGTGCAGGTTATGTTGACCCAAGCCGGGTCCTCCCAGTGAGCGGTCTCTCTATCAATAAACGGGCAGGCGGGTTTTCACGGCTGTGCTGAGAGCTTGCCTCATGGAAGCCAGCTGCCAAGAGGTGAAGGCGCTTTCCATATGTGGGCAACGCTCAGCTTCCAAGCCTGAAGGGCTGGCCAGGGGCAGACCCCGCCCTGCAGGTGCTGCTGGCTGCCTCCTGGGAGGCCTGGCCACAGCAGGGCAGCCACACAGCCCGGCCTCGATATTGGAGGGCTGATTTCTACACCGGAGACGCTCAACAGTTTTCCCTGTGTTGGGGGTTCAACCTGCCCAAAAGGATGTTGAAGACCTAATCCCTAGCTCCTGTGACTGTGACCCTATTTGGAAATAGGGTCTTTGCAGATGGTAAAGATGATCCGGTTTGAGTGGCATCTTTAGAAAAGGGAGCTGGATACACAGAGGGAGGACGATGTGGAGATGGAGAAGACACCATCTGTGAACTGGGGAATGCTGGAGGCCGCTGGAATCGAGGAGTGAGGCCTGGAACAGGCGCACAGCCCACCCCGCCCCACTCAGTGACTGCTGGGCTCTGGCACCCACGCTTCATTAGAGCACCCCTGTGAGTTGGGTATGGCTAACCCCATATTATAGGTTGGGAAACTGAAGCTCAGACGGGTTTAGTGTCCTGCACAAGGTCACATAGCTAGTTCATGAGTGACCTGCCTGCAGTTGGTACCTGACACAAGAGAAGTTCAAACACATCTATCATCTTTTCTTTGTGCCAGACAGTCCCTTGCATGAACATAATTTTTGTTAAAGTATTCCTTAGCACCCACTGTATGGCAGATACCCCATGAAGCCAAATAGGCGAATTTAATGTAATCATCTGAACAACTCTTCAAGGTAAGAGGGCTCTTTCAAATTTTTCCAGGTAAAGAAACAGACACTCAAGGATGTAAATAAGGATGTCATGGCCAGAAATGGTCAGAGGCAGAATCTGAGCCCAGGTCTGACCAGCTGAAAGCAGTCTTGTCTGCTGCATAGACAATGGTATGGTATAGACCAGATGTGATCAATGTCTCCAGAAAGCAACCTCAGATCCCTCTGGATTTGGAGGAGGAAGACCTTACTCAAATGAGGGCTGGGAAGGAGGGTGATCAGGGTAAGCTTCCTGGAAGAGTGGGTGCAAGAGGTGGGCTCTGAAGGCTCCACAGGCAAACCTGGAGGGAAACGCTAGGAGCTGGGGTGACGCACCTGCCTTCTCTCTGCCCCCGCCCCCACTGTCCTTGTGGGCCAGTGTGTGCTGGAAGCTCACACACGTTGAGTGTGGGCTTCAGATGAGAGACCACATAGGTAAAGCAATTGCGAACGACAAGTTGAAGAGGGAAGAGAGGGCGTGTGAAGGGCTGTTTGAATGGATGCAGAAAAACCCCCAGGAAATTTAAACTGGGAGCTGCCACGCACAAGGCAAGGGGAGCCCCAGGCTGCAGCAGAGACGGGGTGCTGCTGGGCTGCATCCACAACGCGTGGCTGAGGCAGGGGGGAGGGGCTCAAAACTCTTTCCCGTTTTGGAGTGGGAGGTTCCACTGGCCTCGGCCCTTTGGAGCTCCCTGCAGTCCTTCCCCAGGGACCGAGCACCTCCCAGTACGTCTCCAGAGAGCGCCTCCTGTCTGCACCTCCATTTTCAGGCAGAATTAGGAGTAAAGAAAAACGGCATGGAGTCCATTCTGGGCTAACACACACACACAAATTGATCCTAAGTCCTACATGAAGACGTGGATTCTTGTTTCAAGCAAAACCGCCATGTCTGAAGCAATGCTTTGCCTGCAGAAAGTGTACAAAGAGCTGACACAAGCCCCCTCTTACCAAGAACCGAGGAGGAACGCACATGAAATGTGGGAATTAAAACTGGGTGTTCTCTCCCTCGACCATCTTCCCTTCCACAGTCACTCGGAGGGAATCTGCAGCTTCGCTTGGAAAGCGCCGTGCCTTTGCCGGCCAGCGGTGAGTGCCAGGCAGCCCGCCTGCTTCTGCTGGCTTGTCGTGCTCACTAATTAGAGAGCTGCGCCCGATTCACCTTGTTAATTAGAGGGACCCGCACGCAGAGCCTGCGGGCGGTGTGCACACAGGCCTCGCACCAGTGCCCCGAGAACAACGCGTCTGTGAAGTCATTCTTCTCATCTACCTTCTATTTTTCATTTGAAATGAATAAATCATTGAGATTTTTCCTTGTGGAGTGAGAATGCAAGAATTCACATCTTTGTAAGATGTAAATTACATGTGATCAATAGGGAGGGATAACTCATGGCTTGTACTTACACGACTTCCTAATTCACTTCTTGTCGGTGAACGGAGAGTGGCCTGAGAGGTGGGCATCCTCTTCACGAATCCGTGGCCTTCATCCCGCGAGAGAGGGTGCGGAGTGGGAGACACACCGCTCCACCTGAGCTGCGGGAGTCTGGGCTGCTGGCTGGTTGTGCCTGGCCCAAGGGAGGGAGGCCTGTGACACCCGGGCCTCAGAGGAGCCCCATCTCCACCGGCACCCACTTCCCCGCATCCCGTCAGGGAGAAACAGGGTGCAGTAATTTGAGACAGTCTTTTGTATCAGAGACCCCCGCTTACCGAGGCTTAGATGTAACAATTGCCTTTGAAAAAATCAAAACACATGAAATGTATTTGGGGAGGATCAGACTGGGCCCGCCACAGAGGCTGCAGTGCCTCAAAGCTGCATGCTGACCCCTCCCTCCCCTGCGCAGGACTCTTTGCAAACGGGTTTGGTGGCTTCCCCTCCAACCACTTAGTAAAAATTACATTTTATGGTTCTCACTGGTTGAAAGGAGGGTGGTCAAGGGACAGCTTTCCCATAAAGAAAGAGGGATGGGGCTCCACCCTGGGAAATGGGGGTGTCTCTGCTGAGGAGCCTGATTCAAGAACTCCACTATCAGTCTGTGGTTAATGACTATCTTAAGCAAGATGAGCCATCCCGCTTACCATCGCATTTGCAGTATCTATACATGCTCTTGAGAAAAAGGGAAGCATTTAATAACTGCTCTTCCTGGGGACCGCATGGGCCAGGGCAGCTGTTTTCTAGAATGCTCTTGCCACCATTCTGAGCATCTGACTTTGTGCCCACAGCGCACACTGTGCACTGGCTGCATGCAGAACCCTGCCCCAGCCCAGCCCTGACCTGGGGACGCTGGGAAAGAACCAAGAAGCAAATCACTGGCACGCAGAGTGGCATGTGCTCCGGAGCCTGCACAGAGGAGGGAAGTAGGGACTGAGGTCACAGAGGAGGGACCCGTGTGAGGGCTGCTGGGGAGAGAGCCAAGCTTGCCAGGAGGAGGGGCCTGGCAGGCAGGGAGCACAACACACACAGACCAGGGAAGGCCAGAACATGGGTGAGAGGAGAGCCAGCAGGGGCAGGTACCTTCACTCCACCTTAGATGTCACCTGGGCACGTCTCGCTGCAGTATTGCTGCCAGGCGTCTCCTACCGGTGGAAGAGCAGAGTGGTCAATGCATAGCTCCCCGCCTGCGGGGAGGGGGAGAGGGGCGGTCTGACTCTGCAGGACCCTACATAGAGGGGGAGGTGATGGCGGTAGAGAGAGAGGTGATGTGGGTACCGGCCTGCCAGGAATCTCACGGGCCAAAGAAACTACCTCTGTAAGAGCCTCTGCCTCTTTGACTGGAGACTTTTACTGGAGATCCAGCCAGATGGCAGCCCGGGCCTCCTACAGGACTTCTCAAACACCTAGTTTAGTTCTGCCACGGGACTTGAATGCCCGCCCTTTACTGCGATCATTGCCAAAAAGCAAGAACGCAGAGATGAAAAAGGCTGCACCTCTTGCCTTTAAGAGGCTCACGGGGAGGGGATGCATGTTTGCAGAGTTGCAGAGAAAGCACTGTTTAGTATCAAAGCAGCAGCCAGGAGAGGGAGGCTTCACCGGGGAGGTGACGCTGGCACTGCTTTTCCAGGATGAATGGGACTCGTTAGACTGAAGTGGTGGGAAGAGCTTGCGGGGAGAGCCGGTGCAAAGCAAGGAGATGTGAGTGTGCGTGGCGTGCTCAGGAGCTGCAGGATTCACGCAGTTCTCCTGCCGGGGGATGAACCTGGAGGGTGAGCAGTGAGGGCCAGGGGAGGAGGGTGGGAGGATTTAGGGCAAAGTGGAAACAGGGTCAGCTTTGCATTTCTAAAGGAGGCTTTGCCAGCCCTCCTCCTCCACCCAGTTGTGCAACCCCAGGGGCGCTAGGCCAGTGTTGCCTCAGATATTGTGCCAGGGCGATGGCACAGGCGCGCTCACCATCCAGGCCCGGGACGGCCAGGGTCTGGCCCAGAGGACTGAGAGGAGACCCCAAGGTCGAACAATCAGGGCTTGGGTGAGGGGAGCGGGAGGGCAATCCGGGTGGAGGCCGCCAGCCTCGGGGGAATGGTGAGCTAACAGCCTCCCTGCTTTCAGAGAATCTAGCAGCTACATCTTCTTCCTGCTTCACAGCCTAGGGCTTTGCGGCCATGAAATGGAAAACGCTGCCACGTTCCCACCCACCGTGGTTTTGGAGACGAGGAGGAATTCGCCACCACAACACACCGTTGCTTCCAAACTGCTTGTAAAATGACAGTTGTGAGAGGTAACATCCCTACCAACATTAATGATGTGCTCCTCTTTAAAAATATATATTATTGATCTTTTTACTGAGAGGAAGGGAGAGGGATAGAGAGTTAGAAACATCGATGAAAGAGAAACATCGATCAGCCGCCTCCTGCGACCCCCTCCACCCCCACTGGGGATGTGCCAACAACCAAGGTACATGCCCTTGACCAAAATCGAACCTGAGCCAAACCGGTTAGGGCCTCTTTTTTTTTTTTTTAACTAAGTCCCCCTTCCCTGTGGCGAGTGGCCAGGCACGCATCAGGCAGGACAGAGAGCCAGGGGCCCCGGAGCTGGACCCCTCCTAAGGCAGGAACCCCTGAGAACCTCCATGGGTGAAGCCACCTTCTCAGAGGAGCGCTGCCTGTGGAGTGAGCTTTCCAGGTCGAGGGAGGAGGCACACAGCGAGGTCCAATTCCTGCCGGAGCCTCCGGAGCGCCGTATCTGCTTAGTCCCTCTCCCTGGGGAAGGGCCCTTCCAGGCTGCTCCAGGATGCTCACAGCTGCACCCGGCGTTGCCATTTCCAGGGTTAGGGGGGTGCTGGGAGTCAGTCTGCAATCCTTCAGGAGTCAGTGGGCATCACGGAGGGTGTGAGGCCTGGAGCTGGGCTCTGCCGCGGCCCTCGGAGACCAGTGCACGGGGAGGAGCTTCTCAGGAAGGACCACGCCGGCTCCCTCCCCAGGGCTTCGGCGCCAGGGAAAGCCGCTCCCTGCGCCCTCAGACCGGTTTCTGCAGCCAGTCCTTTGCCTCAGTGACATGAGTTACAAAACAGTGAAGAGGTGGAAGCACAGACACAATGTGAAATGGAGGCTGTATTAAAACAGCAACGGGGCTGAGACCGGTTTGGCTCCGTGGATGGAGCATCAGCCTGCGGACTGAAAGGCCCCAGGTTCGATTCCGGTCAAGGGCATGTATCTTGCTTGCGGGTGCATCCCCAGTAGGGGGCGTGCAGGAGGCAGCTGATCGATGTCTCTCTCTCATCAATGTTTCTAACTCTCTATTCCTCTCCCTTCCTCTCTGTAAAAAAAACACAACAATAAGATATATATATATATATATAAAATAAATAAAACATCAACGGGAAGCTATAAGGTTTCCTCCCAGGACATGAGACCCTCCTGAACCCCACCACCATAGGCGTCGCCCTCAGGGCTGTCCACACCCCGCCGTCCTCTGGCTTCCTCCAGGCCGAGGCCCGCACACTGGTGCTCTAGCTTCTGAGTCGGCGACACATTCCCAGGGAGCAAAGTATGGGCCGCCTCTGCCCCCAGAGGCCTCTGCGAGCTGATGGGCAGCTTCTCCGCACACTCCACACGCATCCTCTGTTGGATTCTAAAGGCAATGCCTGTTGGCAGCCAACAGTTGGGAAAGTGCAATCTGTTTCAGGAGTGACTGTTTTTCTTTAAGTCCAATGTACCCCCCCCCCCCGCACTGCCCCCCCCCCCCCCACACACACACACAATGTTCTAACTGATTTTACACTTTAATTTCAGAATAGTAGCTTCCTTACTTGGCATTGGTCATTGTGAACTCTTCTAATGGACTTTTGGGGGTGAAGGAAGCATCCTAAATTTTGTGTCACTCCTTTGCAGCAATAATTAATACGACTCCCAGCAGCCTGATTTACCTGAAGTGGTGACACCTGCCTCCTTCCTAGTAAGGGGTTGGGACGCTACAGCACCAGGTAAGGTCAAGGTGGTGTCCACAAGGCAGAAGAACGTCACCACCCCCATAGGAATGGCAGCACTGACCGCAGTCAGGCTGGTTGTGGACGCAGGGTCTGCGGGGTGGGAGGTGGAGGCAAGATCCCCCCGCGGGAGCAGGACGGCCTGCGACTGCGAACCGACGGCCACTCCACCTGCCCGTCACACGTGGCAGCTGCTCTTCCTCTGCTGGAGGAGACCAGACAATCCTGAGGTCTGAATTTTAGGACTCATATTGAAACAACTTTAAGCTGTTGAAACCGGTTTGGCTCAGTGGATAGAGCGTCGGCCTGGGGACTGAAAGGTCCCAGGTTCGATTCCGGTCAAGGGCATGTACCTTGGTTGCGGGCACATCCCCAATAGGGGGCGTGCAGGAGGCAGCTGATCGATGTTTCTCTCTCATCCATGTTTCTAACTCTCTATCCCTCTCCCTTCCTCTCTGTAAAAAATCAATAATATATATATATATTTAAAAAAGAAACAACTTTAAGCCATATTTATATTCTCAAACTTGGGGATTTTGTGGCTATGTTCTGAAAGTGTTTTTTGTTTGTTTGCTTGTTTTTTGTTTTAAGGGTGAGACCTAGGCATAATTCTATAAATATCTGCTCAGCACCCCTTTGTGCCAGGTTTGCTATCAGACACAAGGGGGTTCCCTCTCATCCTTGGGGTGCTCCCTGCTGGAGGAGCCCGACCTGCGGGTAGGCACCAACCCGACAGGGGGGTGAGCTGGGACAGGAGGCCCATCAGAAGCAGGACCTGAGAACACAGGAGAGCGGGGGTGCGTCAGGCCAGGAGCCTGGGGAGCAGGCCGGTGGCCAGGGGCTCATCCCGTACCCGTACCTCCTGCCCCCCTCTCCGCCCCCCCGCTTGGGGCGAGAGCAGGCTCGGGCCCAGGAGCAGCCTGGCGGCTGCAGGGTGGAGGTGGCAAAGGGTGGCTCCCAGACGGCTCTGGGCGGCCTGTGCTGTGTCACATTCTCTTCTCACATTAGCTGCCGACACTTACATTCTGAGAGGTTTCACAGTCAGAACCAAACGAAACCAAAGCCGGGTGCTGGGTTCTCTGGGCACCTGCATTCCCACCTGACAGCAGTGGGTTGGAGGCGCCCTCCTGCGCACGCTCAGGGCTGGGAACCTTCCGGTGCCCAAGGCATCCGAGCCTGGAGCGGCAGGGAGAGTCAGTGCTGAGGCTCAGGAAGGCGGGCCCTGGGTGGGCAGAAGCAGAAAGCCATCAGGCACCGTGGACAACAGCGGCCTGAGCAGGTCTGCCTTTCTGAAAGGCCCCTCCGGTGACAGCCCGGAGAGCGGATTTGACGGGACCCGACAGGAGGCCCTTCCCCGTGGCTCATGGGAGGAGTGATGAGACTTATGGTGGCTGACAATGACTCGCACAGATACCCGATTCTAATCCCTGAAACGTGTGAACATGCCTGTGTGGGGAGGAGGAGGGAGGATTGTGCCGACCTGATTAAGCTAATGATTCTGAGATGGGGAGATTAGCCTTGCTTAACCCAGGTGTTCCCTCAATGGGATCACGTGTCCTTGTGCGGGAGAGGGTGGGGATTTGACTCAGACCGAAGAGGGGAAAGCAGGGTGACTGTGGACACAGAGAGAGAAGTGACGCAGCCCCGAGCCAAGCACTCCCAGCAGCCCCCAAGCTGGGGAGGCCCGCCCAGGTTCTTCCGTGGAGCCTCCGGAGGGAGGGCGGCCCTGCGGCTGCGCGGGGACTCGGATTTCTAGCTTCTGGCTCCAGCACTGTCAGGGAATATATTTCTGCTGTGTAAGCCCTCAGGTTTTCTGTCATTTCCTCTGGCAGCCGCAGGAAACCGGTACAGACCGTGTCGGAGACTTTGGGGCAGAGTCCGCTGGACTGGGCACGGAGTGGGTGTGTGCCAGCAGACCTGGAGCGAGGGATGAATGATTCTCTGACACAGTTTCTGTGAAAGAGAGGGCTAAGGGACTGCTTGGCTTGAGACACCAAACCAAGCAGTCCCTGCCTCCTTAGGCTTTTATTGCAGCAACAGCTTGAACCAAAATTAACTATTAGAGACTGTCAGCAGGGCCAGCATCCTTGAGAAGACACATGCATCTGCAGCCTCCTTGAGGCAAGGACATTTTGAAGTCTAAACATAAAGATGCCAGTAACACACCAGGGGCTCAGACTTGTTGGGAAAAGTCAAGGTGGGGGGTTGCTGCCTTCAGTAAGGCCCCCGTAGAGGCCCCCGACCTTTTGGAGATTCCTACCTACAGACTTTCCAACCAAGCCCTGTGCTTCCACACAGGTGGGTTCTTGGGGGGCGTAGGAGGCATCTAGAATTCCCCAGGTTGGGTCCTGCTGAAAGCCAGCTTGAGCCTCAGTTATGGGCGCAGGAGTGAGCAAGGGAAGCAGAGGAGAGGGCAGGTGCCTGGGAAGGTGCGTGGCTGAGCTGGAGACTGCCCTGGACCGAGGAGCCCTGTGAAATGTCCTCTTAATGGTCCTCAGAAGGACAGGAAGCTGGGCATTCCCGCCGGCTGCCGGCTCCTGGTGGTTGATGGTAGCCGGCACTAGCTAGGGTTCTCCACGAAACAGAACTATCAGGAGGTGCGTACGTGTGTGTGTGTGTGTGTGTGTGTGTGTGTGTGTGAATTTTTATAAGGAATTGGCTCACAGGATTTTGGAGGCTAACAAGTCCCAAGATCTGCAGCCAGCAAGCTGGAGACCGAGGATGAGCCAAATTCCAGTTCAAGTCCCAGCTCAGGGCAGCCAGGCAGGAGGTGTTTCCTCTCTCTCAGCCTTTTCGTTCTATTCAGATCTTCAAGTGACTGGATGAGGCCCACCCATTGGGAGAGAAATCTGCTTCATTTAGTCTCCCAATTCAAATGTCATTCTCATCCAAAACACTCTCACCGAAACGTGCAGACTAATTTTTGACCAACTATCTGGGCATTCCGTGACCCAGTCAAGATGACACTGAATTAAGTCACATTGGCTTTATCCCTCTGGCACTGCTCAGTGGCTGCTGAAAAGTCTGAGGGATGCTGAGGCGAGCAATGAGGCAACACCCAGGCTGTGTGCACAGGATTGTTCACAACGCCACGCTGAAATCAGCTGTGCCAGGGATGCAGCTAGGACACAGACCGCGTTAACCCAGGCTCCCGGTGTCCATCTCGGGCGAGTGCTACAGTGGTGAGGCAGTGCAAAGGTCCTGGGATGAGTGCTCAGGAGGGGAGCAAGCCGTGTGTGTGCAGCAGTGGGTGAGGGGGCGGGTGGAAGAGAGCCAGGCGGCGGCTGGGTCACATCCCGAAGAGCACGTCAGCCATGCAGTTTGGAAGAGGCTCGTCGCCACATAGAGTTGTTGGAGCTTTTGAAGCAGAGGATGACATTACCTGCTTGACATTTTACAAGGTCACTGTGGCTCTCGGGGGTCACTGACTTGAAGTCCAGAGCGAAGGCAGGAGGTGAGCGAAGAGGCCTTGTGGTCGCCTGAGCTGGGGGCGGGGAGATCAGAGCAAGGTGAGGCATCACAGGCCCCGGACTTGGGGTTACCATCACTCTAGGAGTAGAAGGGTACACAGGAGAACAAAACACCATTTCCACGGTTATCCTGCCTCAGCCGTGAGGTGGGGTGTGGCGTTAGAGTGGAAACCTGATCATCGCCTACTAGCATCACTTCACCGGTAACGGGTTTTATCAGGTGTGTGTTGTTAACAGGTTTAAGAGGAACCATCAGATAATGAACGGCAGTGCCTGGGCCCTGGGTGGTGGAAATGTACCTTTAACAGAGGCAGAACCGGCTTCCCTGGGTTGGGAGAAGACTGTTCCTGGGATCAGTTGGTCTTGCTGCCTCGACCTCACCAAGTCCCTCCTGAGGCTGATCTGAAGGGAGGAAGTAAGGTGGCTCCCATAGGCTGCACTGAAGTGGTCAGCCTCGGGGTGCTGGCAGGGAGAGGGTGGAATGTGGGGAGGGCAGTGAGCTGACGGGTGGGCAACGGAGTTTGCTCACCTTATGCCCGTGGGTGGGAGAAGGGTGGGAGGGCCGGGTGCCAGAGCAGAGCTAGGGAAAGGGTGTGCTGGGGGCCAGCCGCCTAGTGACCTCAGCAAAGCTTTGGGGGGAATGCGCCATTTATTCAGTGGATTTGGGGTGGGGTGTGTGCATAGGTGTGAAGAGACCAGCCCGCAGCTCCTCGCCTGACGGGACCACTCTCAGCAGGTCTCCTGCAGTGGGTGATGGACTCAGAGTCAAACCCTAGAAAAATCCCTGCTCCACCTCACGAGCCTGTGTCTTCAGTTGTTAAATAGGAATAAGCCCACCCACCCGCCCACCCGCGTCAATGAAGACTAAATAGAGGTAAGGGGAGGGTGGCTGTGCCGACATGGAGACATTATCCAAGTGAAATGAACCAGACGTGAAAGGACAAACATTGTGTAGTTCCACTCTGTGAGGCCCCTGGAGGAGGCAAACCCACAGAGAAGAGAAGAGACTGTGACCAAGGGTGGGAGGGAGAAATGGGGAATTACTGTTTAATGGGTGCACAGTTTCTGCTTGGGGATGATAAAAAAAAAAAAAGTAGCAAGATTTGTACAACAATGTGGCTGTGCCAATGTCACTGAATTGTACTCTTAAAAATGGTTCTGCCTGGCTGGTGTGGCTCAATGATGGAGCATCGACTCGTGAACCAGGAGGTCACGGTTCATTTCTGGTAGAGCATCCCCAGTGTGGGGTGTGCAGAAGGCAGCTGATCAATGATTCTCATCATTGATGTTTCTCTCTCTCTCTCTCTCTCTCTCTCTTTCTCTGAAGTAAATTTTTTAAAGACGTTTTTTTTTTTTAAAAAAAAGAAGTGGTTCAAATGGTACATTTTATGTTATGTGTATTTTACCACAGTGAACAAAGAGAATAGTACCTTCTGAGGAACTGGAGTTTTTGAGGCTGCTGAGGGCATGGCTGGTGCCTGGCCCAGGCCTGGCCCCTGTCACCGCCCTAGACTCACTAGAGGCCAGAAGGAAGGATGATCACTAATTAGACAATTTTGAAAAGAGCTGAAGTACAGGAAAGCAGAACTACACCTATAATCCTCATAGTAACCTCCACACTTTGTCTTTATAAGGTTTTCTTTACACCTTAGTTTTTGTTGTGGTTGTTTAGATTTTTTTTATAAACATTTTCATATCACTAGAGACCCTTTATATAAAAACACTGTAATGGCCATTAATATTCTACCCAATGCCGGAGTTGACTTGACCAATCCTAAAGGTTGGATATTTTTCTCCACATTTTTTCACATAATGAACAGCACTATGATCAGCACCTTTGTGCATCAACCCCTAGCTACACCTTGGTTATTTCCTGGGATGGGCGTAGCATACTTGGGTGTAACCTTGAGCCCTTTGAGAGCACCCTCACCCAGTTGACGGGTGTGCCCTGATCTCAGTGCCCAGCGCTGCTGCTGATGCCATAGAGAAGAGTGTCTTAATTTAACATGCATCACTCTTTATTATTATTATTATTAATTATTGATTTCAGAGAGGAAAGGAGAGGGAGAGAGATCAAAACATGAATGATGAGGGAAAATCATTGATCTGCTGCCTCCTGCACGCCCCACACTGGAGATCAAGCCCATAACCTGGGCACGTGCCCTGATGGGGAATCAAACTGTGACCTCCTGGTTCATAGGTCAAGGCTCAACCACTGAGCCACACCAGCCTGGCTAATATGCTAATCACACTGGAAAGAGGTGCTGCCAATTCTCCTGGGGGCTATCATGGAGCTCCTGGGACCCTGAGTCACTGTACGTGTCACCTGGGATGTGGGTTGTGGAGATGGAGCAGATGTTAGAGGTCATTCTGATAGCAGGGCTATCAGATAGCCGTGGCCGAGAGGAGAAAGAAGGCCTCCAGCCCCTGGACAACATCTGCTGTCCAGCAAGTCATCTCTGTCTAGTGCCTTGTAGGCAACTAAGGAAGCAAAGGGAGGAAGCGGTTCTTCGGGGTGTGGGAGAAGCGAGGCAGAGCTGGACTGCGGCACAGCCAGCCTGTCCTGGGCGCAGCCTGAGGCACTGACACAGGGTCTCCTCCTCCAGCTGGCTCTGGGCCCCGCCTGCCATTCACCCCTGTGTGACCTTGGCCACATTTCTGAACCTCACTGTGCCTCCATTTCCCCATTGGTAAGGGGGGCACTAAGAATACTGGTTGTGGCGAGGATTAAGGTTATAGATATCAAAGTGCCAGGCCACCCGCCAGCCCACTGCCACTCAGAGGACAAGCAGGCTTACTCCTCCCGGCCTGTTCCACCCAGACACCAGCTGTGTGGCCTCCAGGTGGTGGTCGAAGTGTCCATGGAAGACGCCTTGGCCATGAGGGTGGACAAGCCCTGCCTCCTCTCACTTCCCCATCACTCAGCTCGGGGTCCCTGGAACCCACCGCCTCCAAATATCAGTTCTCCAGAGTTCCTACTGCTTCTGAGGCCTTGGCTTTCTTGCTGATCACTTTTAGCAAGAGGACCCCACCCCCTCTTAATATATTCAGCAGATATCTGATCATTGTGATAACCCTGATGGGTGGCAAGCAGGGCGAATTAGCTAAAAGATGATGGATATTTTTCATGCACAATTTTAGCTTCAACCTTTCCTAGCAACTTGCTCTACAAGGGTAATAATTTCTCCTCCCAGATATTTGCCAGGATCAGGATTGCACATCTATTTACGGTTGCCTGGAAGCCTCATAATTACAATACAGTCCAAGTGCCCATTTTCTTTCCTGACTACAAATAGGGATCAATCGAATTTTAAATGACCGCTCCAGGGCTCGCTCCAGATCGTGACCTTTGTAAATGATTAGAGCGCACACCGTTGCTGTCTGCCCAGAAAGAGCAAGCAAGTAGAGCTTTCTAACTGGCATTTAATCTGGACGTGGGCCAAAGATATTCCAGGCGGGAACCGGCCATGACCTGCCTGTGGAGAAGGAGCTGGTGGACTTGCTCTCCGCTGCTGCCCTTTGTCTGGGTCCTGCTTTCTCTGGATGCCTGTGGACAGGACTGCCCTCAGCGTCCTTCCGGGCTGAACACAGAGCGCATCTGGAAGCTTAAGCCTTGCAGATAGGAATCGTGGGTGTGTTTTTGTTTTCTAGATAAGTTTCTTTTTCTTTTTTAAATTACTGGATTTGACTCAAAATGCTGGGCTTTATTTTTATTTTTTAAAATATATTTTTATTGATTTCAGAGAGGAAGGGAGAGGGGGAGAGAGATAGAAACATCAGTGATGAGAGAGAATCATTGATTGGCTGCCTCGTACATGTCCCGAAACGGGACCAAGCCCACAATCCAGGCATGAGCTCTGATGGGGAATGGAACCGTGACCTCTTGGTGTATAGGTCAATGCTCACCTTGCCTGCTGGGCCCAAAGGCTAAGCTTTGGGGTGGGAAGTCTGAGAAAGCTGCAGGGTGAGGAGTTCTGATTGAGGAGGAGGGGACCAGGCCAGCCTGGAGCCCCACTGAATGCCCACATGCTCCTCAGAGCTGCTTCTGGCTGAGCTGGAGCCAGGCAGAGCGCTCAGCATCCAAGGCACTGCTTGAGGCAGGCCGCAAGCCCAGCCGCAGTCCCGGAACACGGGTCTTCAGCGTTTCAGGGGAGGAGAGCGGGGCAGGCTGCTTCCCACCACCTCCCTCCGTGGCAGTGAAGGGTCCCGGGAGGCAAGCGAGTGCCCTGTGCCGGCTGCAGCCCCACCTTGGGTTCCTGGACGGCTGCTCTCAGGAGCCAGTCTGCTGCCTTTGTCTGTGCTCAGCGTGTTGACTGTGTCACTGAAATACACGGTGTGGCCTTGCCTTCCCAGAGTCTCCCAGGTAACAGCACCATGTTTCCGCCTGGGCCGTGTCTTTGGGCTGCCTGCTACTGACACTCGAGAATCCCTAAGGCCAAGCCTGGTGCCCGCTGGTTCTCTCTCCCCTCCCCTCCCATCTCTGGCCAGGCCCATCTCACTAGGACTGGCCCTCCTAGGCTACACAGAGCATGCCCAGAACACCCACCGCCACCCCCACACGTGCCCTTGCTCACTGCCGCACCTCTGTGCCCTGAGCACTCTGGCAGTGGGATGGCACCTCTGTG